>CAUYUJ010014516.1:834673-872173 GCA_963575745.1 Prorocentrum cordatum
CACAGAGGAGGCCCCCGCCTCATATTTCCCAAATCCGCCGACCCTGTGTCGGCGTGTGGGAGAAACTTTTCGGTTTTTCTTTGTTCTCTCTGAGGCTGTCCTGTCCGCCTCCTGTTCGCCGTCGTCGTCGCCCACCCCTCTTTCCCAGGCCTGATCGCAAAAGCGCCCCTTCCCTGTCGTCCTTTCACCGCCGGGCGGGGGGGGGGCCCCAGGGAATTCCTTGGGAAGTCCCGGGTCAGATGCGACGCCTCTCCCAAGGATCCCGCGGCTCCGCGACGTTCCAGAAAGACGTCGAGGTGAGCCCCTTCCCTGTCATCCCTTCCCCGCCAAGGGGGGGGGGGGGGGGCGCGAAGTCCCGGGGAAGTCCCGCGTCAGATGCGACGCCTCTCCCGGGAATCCTGCGGCCCCACAAAATACCAAAAAGACGTTGAGGGGGGCCCCTCCCTTTGGGGGGGGCCCCGGGTAAGTCCCGGGGATGTCCTGCAGTCCCGGGGCAGTTGCGACGCCTCCCGGGGATCCCGCGGTCCGCCAAATTCCAGAAAGACGTCGGGGCAACCCCTTCCCTCGTATCCCTTCCCCGCCGAAGGGGTGGGGCCCCCGGGAAGTCCCGGGGAAATTCCGGGGTCGGATGCGACGCCCCTCCCGGAAATGCCGCGGCTCCACAAAATTCTAAAATGGCGTCGAGGGGCCGCCCCTATGAGAATCCGCCCCCCGCTTGCCGACGGTGCAACGGCGCGTGAAATATTTGGCTGTCGCCCTCCTCATCCCCTCCTACCACATTTTTTTTGTGGGGGGTGCGAGCTCGCGGACGCCCCTCCGGGGCCCCCAGAGTCTTCAAATCTGCACTCCATGGCCTCCCAGATGCCCAAGATGCCGAACATAGCTTCCAAACAGCGAACGAAACCTGGAAAACGCCCCTGGAGGACTCCAAGACGACCCCGAAGGGTCCTAATAGGCAATCGGCGTCGTCGTCGTCGTCGTCGTCGTCGTCGTCGTCAACATCGCCAACATCCTCGCGACTGTTTTCCTCCTCCTCCTCCTCCTCATTATCGCCGCGCTCTACTCGCCCCTGCCATTCCTTCGTGCCCCCCCTCCTTCTGTGCGTGCGACCCTGCTCGCCTCGCTCTCCCGCAATTCATTCCCCCCCGTGTGCTCCTACTCCTCCTCATCCTCCTCTTCCTCCTGTCCCCCTCCTCATCTTCCTCCCCATGCTCCGCGCCCTCCTTCCCGACCTCAGGGTCGGCGGCGCCGGCCGTAAGGCCTTCGCAATATGCAGGCCTCGAGAGCCCCAAAGAAACCCGAAAGTGGCGACAACTACAAGGTTCCGATGGCCTGCTCGGATTGATAACATGAGCTGCGGGTCCCATAAAAAAGGGGCTCCCGCCTGAGACTTCCTCGCAGTTCACTCGCAGACGAAGCTCCCGCCTGACGATTCCCCCATATGCAAGCCCCACAAACCCAAAAGCTACGACAATTACAGGGTTCCGACGACCCGCTCGGATTAATAACGTGATCTGCGGTTCCCATAAAGAGGAGGCTCCCGCCTGAGACTTCCTCGCAATTCACTCACAGACGAGGCTCCCGCCTGATGCGTCCCCCATATTCAGGCCCCACACAGCCAAAAGTGACGACAATTAGAAGGTCCGGATGGATGACCCGCTCGGATTAAAAATGTGATCTGCGGGTCCCATAAAGGAGAGTCTCCCACCTGAGACTTCCTCGCAATTCACTCACAGACGTGGCTCCCGCCTGATACTTCTTCCATATTATAGCCTCGCAAAGCCAGAAGTGACGACAATTACATGGTTCCGATGAACCGCCCGGAATAATAACATGAGCTGCGGGTTTCATAGAGAGAGGGGGGTTCCCGCCTGAGACTTCCTCGCGATTCACTCGCAGACGAGGCTCCCGCCTGACACTTCCGCCAGGTCAAGAATGAAGAAGCCAAGCGTGACGACAATTACAGCATTCCGATGGCCCGCTCGGATTAATAACATGAGCTGCGGGCCCCATACTGACGGGGCCCCCGCCAGAGACTTCCTCGCAATTCACTCGCAAACGAGGCACCCGTCTGACAGTTCCACTATAAGCAAGCCCCACGAGGCCAGAAATGACTTCAATCACAAGGTACCGATGGCCCGCCCGGAATCATAACATGAGCTGCGAGCCCCATAGGGAGGAGGCTCCCCACCTGAGACTTTCTCCAATTCACTCACAGACGAAGTTCCCGCCTGAGACTTCCGCCTGATTCAAAACCGAAGAAGCCGAACACGATGACATTTACAAGATTCCGATGGCCCGCTCGGATCAATACCATGTGCTGCGGGCCCCATAAGGGGGGGAGGGGGGGCTCCCGCCTGCGACTTCCTCGGGATTCACGCACAGACGAGGCTCCCGCCTGAGATTTCAGCCATTGCTGGGCCTCAGGAAGCCCACAGTGACGTACATTTCAAAATTCCGATGAACCGTCCACATGAATGACATGAGTTACGGGCTCCATAAGGAGTGGGCTCCCGCCTCAGACTTCCTCGCAGTTCACTCACATACGAGGCTCGCGCCTGAGACTTCCTCGCAATTCGCTCACAGACGAGGCTCCCGCCTGAGACTTCCGCTATACTCAAACTTGAAGAGCTCAAGAGTGACGACGGTTACAAGACTCCGATGGCCCGCTCGGATTACTAACATGAGCTGCGGGTTCCATAGGGAGTGGGCTCCCGCCTGAACTTCCTCGCAATTCACTCACAGACGAAGCTCCCGCCAGAGAGAAGTGAGTGAGTGAGTGGATGAGTTAGTGAGTGAAGATGATGATGAAGATAATCATGATGACGATGGTGCTGGTGGTGATGATGATGCTGCTGATGATGATGATGATGATGATGCTGAGTGTGAGTGAGTGAGTTGGCGGATAGGTGGGTGACCTGTGGGTGAGTGCGTGAGTTGGCGATGATGATGCGTGTGTGTGTGTGTGTGGGTGAGTTAATGTGTGTGTGTGTGTGACTGAATGAGTGCGCGATTAGAGAAGATGAGGGCATTCCCCAAATCATGCAAAAACACTAGAACACTAATGGTATTCTGCGTTGTGGGAACCTCTTAGGGGTCTTATTTGGGTCGTCTTCGGGCGTCTGGTGGGTGTCTGGGGCCTCTTGGGGTCCTCGGGGGGGCGTTCGGCCGCCCTCCTGGCCGATTCGGGCCAGTTGCCTAAGCCCAGCAAGGGCTTCCAGGAGCTCTGAAACGCTTGGGGGCATCCTGCGGGGGCGTCCAGGGAGTCCCCGGGGCCACGGATCTGGGGGGTCCAGCGGGTCCCCGTGGCCCGGGATTCGGGGGGTCTGATTTTTTTGGGGGGGTTCCCGGGTAATGAACATATATGAGTGGGTGACTGGGAATCGGTATACGAGTACATATTTAACATGTTGGGATCTATGTATATATCAATGTATGTGTATATGTTTCGGTGTGTGTATATATCTATATAGATATGTAATATACGAGGGCGATTCGCCGCCATCACGATTTAGAAAGCCTGGGGATTATTTTCGTTAAAAGTTTTTTGGTGACAAGACCATGTTCCCGAACAAAAAAACGTGTCGCGGACTTTCTTGCATCGTTTTCGAAGCCGACGCCGGTATCCTTATGACTGAAACCATTGCGGTCCACATGAAGCGACATCGGAGAGGCATGCGGCAATCATGTGCATGAGTACTGCAAACCAACATCCCTCTTATCAACGCTCCCACTGGACAATTCACTGACATGTTGCTCCAGGCCGGGCTAGCAAATTCGTCACCCTGCAACACATGGAACTTGCGCAATTCAGTTCTCAACCAGACCACCAGTTTTCGAATGCACAAAGAGCACTTGCGCCAAGGATGCAATTATCCCGATACCATTGTTTATAACATATTCCGTCGCCTTGTGGTCACATTACTGATGTCTTCTGTCGTTGGACGACCAAATACAACTTTTCCTTGCACTTTCGTGCAAGATGCGCCAAAACGGGTGATGATCATTCGGGCTGCTGCTGCAGTGCTGTCTCCTTAGTCGAACAATCAAGACTGAACAACAAACGCACAGACACGCACACCTACATACTTAGAACATGCTGGTGCCTGTAAGGCCAGCCTTCGGATGGTAAGGGAGATTTTGCAAGTGGGTGGGTGCAGTCGTCGGATTGCGATGGCCCAGCGTAGGGTGGCCGAAGTATGCCAGGAACGGAATATCTTTGCGCAGCATAAACACAAAACCCCATTAGGGCGTCAGTGGTGTAGAACGACTTATCTTTGAACCCCGCTCTTCACCTTCGGGGTGGGGTTTGCCCCTCCCCCTCCCCCCCCCCCGTTGGTTCTGGAGGGGGGGGGTCGCCAGGGGGAAGAGCGTCCAAAATGCATTAAGACGGCCCCGAGAGGTGCCCAGGAGGTCTTAAGAACCTCCCAGGAGGTCCCTAATCGACTACCATGAAACCCTGGCGAGGAGGCCAAACCCATAATTTCACCAACATTTTCGCTAAATTTTGGCTTCGTGGTGGGGGGGGGGACCCCAATGTACCACGACCCCTTCTTTGATCGATCTCCTCCAAGATGGTTTCAAGATGGCTCCCGAGGCTCCCACGGGTACCCCAAGACGGCCCCAAGAGGTACCCAGGAGGCCCCAAGAAGTCCCTACGAGTGCGCCAGGGTGCCGCCAAGAGGTCCCCAAGAAATCCCCAAGAGGCCCGAAAAGGCCCTCTAGAGACGCCCAAGACGCCCCAATATGTCTCGGCGAGGAGGCCCCATCATTTTACTACGGGTTTGGCTACATTTTGGCCTCTTGAGGGGGCACCCTACCGAAGGAACCCCACTCCTTTGATCGATCTCATCCAAAAGGGCTCCAAGATGGCCCAAAGCTGCCCCTCAGGAGGTTCCGGGAAGCCCGCAAGATACCTCCAAGTGCCTCGGAGAGGCATCTAGGAGACCCCCAAGAGGCCCCAAGAGGCACCCAAGACGGTTCAAGAGACCCCCGGGACTGCCAAGAGAGCCACGAGACGCCCCAAGGGGACCTCAAGAAGCTGCCGAACGTAATCCGAAGAGACCCCGAGAGGCATGTAAGAGGCTTCTGGCCTTTCTGCTCGCCCTCCTCCTCCTCCTCCTCCTCCTCCTCCTCCTCCTCCTCCTCCTCCTCCCCTCCCCTTCCTCATCCGCCTGTTCCTTCTCCTTCCTCCTCCTCCCTCCCCATCCCCCTCTCCCTCCTCCTCCCTTCTCCTCCTTCTCCTGCTCCTGTTCTCTTCCTCCTCTCCCTCCTCCTCCTCCTCCTCCTCCTGCTCCTTCTCCTCCTCATCCTCTTGCTCTTCCTCCGATTCCTCCTCCATCCTCCCCCTCTTGGGGTAGGACGTCTTACCCAGCTATTTATTCCACTACATGCTACTCCACATCCCTGATCAGGGCAACTCGTTTGGGCATCGTTTCTGGATGGGATGGTGGGGTTACGCGAAGCGTCTAATAAGTTTGTCTGTCTGTCTGTCTCACAATATACATACATATCTGCGAACCGGCGCTTTCAACAACGACCTAATTCACTCACTATTGGTTCTTTCTGCTGGCTGTCAAAGACCGGTCTGGATCACTACATAGCTAGCGATCTAGACGACAGTCTGTCCATAGAAAGATTTCGACGGCACGGCGTGCAAGGGAGGGGGATCCCCATCCGCGCCAGCAAACGACGACGAAGACGTTCGACGCCCGGCGACGACAATGACTACGACGGCGAAGGCGGCGGCGACGAGGACTGCGGCGACGACGGTGGTGACGACAGCGCTCTGTGGCAGCGTATGGGGAGCGAAATAATAAACGATCCTGACGATGTGCCCAACCCTTGCGCAATGCGTAGCCAAAGCAGCTGGGTAGACTTTATGGGGGTGATGACGTTGCAAAGAGATATTTTTTTCTGCGAGCGATACCTGGTGGGCTCGAGAGCTGCGCAACTCGTCAGGCACCGATCGATGGACAAGGGCTGGATGGGGGTGATCAGTGGGTTTCCTGGGTCGAAAAGAAAGAAAGGCAAGGACTAATTGGGAGATGGTGGATACGGAGCTTGAAGCATCAATAGGCGGGGCCCAGCAACCCGCGACACTTGCCACAGTTTCGCCGATCGCAGCCCCACATAGGGGTGACGAGGTCTAACCTGAGTCTGGGTATGGCCCTACTGTGCTGTCCACACCCAGCAGCCTTCGAAAGTGGCGACAGTTTCGAAGATCGCAGCTCCCCAGGGGTGGCGAGCTCTAATCAGAATCAAGGAATTGCCCTACTGTGCTGCCCCCCCCCCCAGCAGTCCTCGAAAGTGGTGACAATTTCGCAGATCGCAGCCCCCCAGGGATGGCGAGGTCTAATATGAATCTGGGTATGGCCCCACTGTGCTGCCCCCCCAAGCAGCTCTCGAAACTGGCCACAGTTTCGCAGATCGCAGCCCCCATGTGTGGCGAGGTCTAATCTGAGTCTGGGTCTGGCCCCACTGTGCTTCCCCCCCCCAGCAGCCCTCGAACGTAGCGACAGTCTGGGTATGGCCCCACTGTGCTGCCCCCCCTAACAGCCCTCGAAACTGGCGACAGTTTCGCAGATCGCAGCCCCTCAGGGGCGGCGAGGTCGGAGTCAGGTACGAGAGAGGAAAGAAAGAGAGAGAGAGAGAGAGAGAGGGAGAAAGAGAGAAACAAAGAGCGAACGAGAGAGAGAGAGAGAGAGAGGGAGAGAGAGAGAGAGAGAGGAAGGGAGAGAGAACGATAGAGAGAGAGAGAGAGAGAGATAGAGAGGGAGGGAGGCGGGAGGCGGAGGATAAGGAAGGAGGCGACCACAATGCTCTATCCAAAACGAGAACCCACACAATGAAGGTTGTGAAATCTACTCCGCTCTGCTCGTCTCGTGGCGTCGCGGGGGGCACGACTACGACGACAGCACTCGACTCGTCGCGTGGCAGCGCAGAAACGAAACATATTCTACCCCTCCTTACACATCACGTAGCAGTGCGAGGAGGTTGGCGGAGACAAATACTACTAGACTATTCGTCACGTGGCAACGCAGAGGGGGCAAAACGAATACCCCATTCTACTCTTCACTTGGCAACGCGGCGGGTGGGGGGAGCTGACAGAATATGGCTCCACACTACACGTCAAGTGGCAAGAAAGAAGGTGCGGGACACCATGCGACTGTGTTTGCGGGTGGCAACGAAGGGGTGATGGGGGGGTGACAAAAACATGCAATCCTATTCTATTCGTCATGTGGCAGCGCGGCAGGGCGTAACAAACACAATCTCATACGTCATGGGGCAACGCAAACGGGGGCGAAACAAATACAATTCTAATATCATCGTCGCGTGACACGCAGGGGGGCGGAAACATATATATATATATATATATATATATATATATATATATTTCTCTTATCTCTTCGTCGACAACGAAGACGAACGACGACGAGGACAAAGACGAGTACGGGGGGCGGGATCCTTCCCGTGCAGGTTGGGCGGGGCCGTAAGGGGCGCGTCGGGGAGGCGGGACATCA
Source organism: Prorocentrum cordatum (assembly GCA_963575745.1). Classification (NCBI taxonomy): domain Eukaryota; class Dinophyceae; order Prorocentrales; family Prorocentraceae; genus Prorocentrum; species Prorocentrum cordatum. Next base: position 842,197 of record CAUYUJ010014516.1, read on the forward strand.
AAACGGGCCGGTGTTGAAGCAAAGCTTTCAAGCACCGCAGCGGGCGGTACCTTCACGTGCGTTGTCGGGCGGGCGTGGCCCTAACGGGCGGGGCGTGCGGGCGGGACCTTGGACGGGCGGACCCTGGTCGGCGGGACGGGCGGGCCCTGACGGGAGGGCGGGCCGGGTCGGGCAACACAGTTGAGCAGTGCGCAATCCAGCCACATGGATATCCACCCACGAGGACGACGACTGCGTCGAAGACGACGACGATGATGAGGGCGATGATGACGACGCCGACCATGAGGAGGAGGAGGAGGAGGATGAGAAGGAGTCGGGCCAGTGTAGAGCCAAGACTCATGAACGAGATTCCAATGAACCCTTCCTCCAAATTCCCTCTTCATAGGCCCCTACACAGATTTATTTTCACTGAAAGACGTGCGCCGTTAGAATGCAACCATTTGGACATCAAAATCCTGAACTGTGCGAGAACAACATGCCTGGAAATCACTGTGACTCTTGCGTCTTGACGATCCTGAATCGTGCAACAGCACCAGTCCTGGGACTCCCAACACCGCGAATCAACGTAACTGTTGCGCCTGACACTCCGAAGTCGGGTCAACACACAAATTCGTGACGTTAGCCATGACCATCCTTGCAACTGTTGTGAACTCTTAAAACAAAAGTGCGCGGCGCTAAAGCGACAACCGCACTTCGAAAAGACACCGCCCTCCATCCGTGAAGTTCTTGCACAAATTTAAAGCGAGTGTTTGCGGCACTAAGACGAGCCGAACCGTCTTGCGCTATCCCTGGGTGCTTAGGTGAAGTGGGATTTCGTTGCCCAGATTCAGCTAATTTGTTGTCGATGTTTTCGCCGTCCTCGTCCGCGGTCCTCCCGCGGCCCACCCGCAACTCACCTGTGACCCCCCTCGCGACACACCTGCAACCCACCCGCGATCGAACCACGTCGCGTTGAGTAAGAGTCGGCGCCTGCGGCGGGCTTCATCACATTTTCTTTCGAAACTCGCAGAGGCGGACCCGATGACGTGGCGACGAGAACGCTATCTGGAGGCCCCGGGGGGAAAAAATAGGGTTTCGCAACAATCAGAGGAAACGAATACAGACATGAAGGATGTGGCGCATGCGGGAGTTTAAAGCATGTAAGCCGGCGGCTGCGGATGCATGGGTACGTGCGCAATTGAAGAACATGTTCCCACGAATGACGTGGGGAACCCTCGTGTGGCCCACACACTGGCCCGCTCATGTCCCAGGCTGTCCAGGTGCGCGATGCAAAGCAATGGCAAGCCATGCGATTGAATGCCAAACAAAACAACGCACTGCCAAACTCGGCCGCAAACGTACGAAGCAATGCAATTTCAAACAATGCCGCCTTGGCTTTGGAAATGCGCCGACATCTGGACTCGCCAAGGATTTCTGGAAGTTTGTCGCAAACCCAGGATTCGGGTCAGTTAGGTGTATTTCGTAGGAAGACACCCGACCATGCAAAGAAATGACGTTCGGGGTCCGTCGCGTGGCCACCACACGGTTTCGCTCGTGGCCCAAATTGCCTGGTTGCACAGTGCAAGGCAATGGAAAGCATCGCATTACTGTTTTACATCGTTCCTTTCATTCAGCCTTGCTCTTGCCTGGCGTTGCGAGCCATTTCCCGTCTGCCGTAAGTTTTTGCGGAGGTTCCTCCTTGGAGAACCTCTCGGGGGCCTCACGAATGGCTCAAGGGCTTCGGGAACATCTGGAGGCATCCAAGGCGCCTTTCTGGGCCGTCTTAGGGGGTCCTTTTGAAGCCCGTTTGGGCCGTCTTGGGTCCCTCTTGGGCCGTGCTGGGGCCTTCTTCGGGACTTCGTGCCCTCTATGGGCTTTCTTGGGGCCATCTTTGGCTTTCCTGGGGACCTCACATGGCACTCGTGGGTCTCTCTTAGGAGCCTCTGGGGCTTGTGAACCTCTTGGACCGCCTGGGGGCGATCTCGAAGGCCTCTTGGGCCGTCGTGAACGCAACTACGATACAACAATATGCTGAAAATTCATGGGGAATACTTTTGCTCTTCAACCGTTTCTATGATCACGTTGGGTCTGGGTGGTCGACCTGCCGTCCATCATGTTACATTGCAAGGACACGTCTAGAAGTGTTGGCAGACAGCATTTCACGATGCAATTGTTTGCAGAGCTCGACGGTCGAGTGTTATGCGTGCGGCGTCGCATGTAAGCGCTTTCTACTTTTTCGAGCACATAATGTCCGCTTTCGATGCCGTTCATATTATGTTCGGGTCGCGCTGGTGTGGTGCTCCCGCACCCTCGAACTTACTCTAACACTCCACCGTTCACGCGATTCCATCTCTCATCGCGGGTTCGTAGGTTAGCACCCTGCCCATAAATTTCGCCTGGCCATAGCTTGCTCAACGCTAATCCACCAATCGGCGGGTCCGGCTTACAGGTGTTCTCGCGCTTCAATCTCTAACATCGCTTGGCCGATGATTCAGTGGCCGCCAAGTAGCACCAGACTGCTTGCGCTTGCGTTCTCTTTGAATCGAGCTTGCTAATTCTTCTGGCCGCTGCACCCTCTTTTTTGGGGCTTACAAGCCCTCTACTCCACCACCCATGGTTTGCATTCCAGTGTTCGACGTCTCGTTCACTGTGCTTTCGACCACGATCGATTGCAATTCGCACTTCCATATGCTGCCTGCACTTGAGGATCCTCTGCGCAGCTGACGCAAGTGTGTGTGTGTGTGTTGTGTGTGTTGTGTGTGTGTGTGTGTGTGTGTGTGTGTGTGTTCGCGTGTGTGTGTGTGTGTGTGTTCGTTCTTTTCACTACCACCACCGATCTGGATGGCCGCGGCTGGATTCTTTCACCACGGCGCGTTCGACAAGATTCGTTCGCCATTGGCACCTCCATCTGCCGACCGCGCCTGAGGTTCCTCTGCGCCACCGAGTTAACAAGTGTGCGCGCGCGCGTGTGTGTGTGTGTGTGTGTGTGTGTGTGTGTGTGTGTGAGAGTGTATTCGCGGTGGCGCTCCCGACGGCGCTCCCCTCCGCGGTGGTTCGTCGGTCCCCTCTTCCTCCTCGGGGGTCGCGGGGTTCGCCTGGTCGTCGTCGTTGCCGGTCGTGGGCTCGGCCGCGTCGTGGGGTCCCCCCCCCGCCGTCGCCTCTCCCGGCTCCCCTCCTGCCGCTGCCCGTGCTTGCTCTTTCCCCCCCTCTCCCTCGCCTTCTGGGTCGCCCTCGGGGGGTTGAACCTCTTTTGCGTGCTCGACTGGCAGGCACGGCTGGCGTGGTACGCCTCTTTCCGCTCCTCCTCCTCCCCCTTTCCTCCTCCTCCTCTTCTTCTTGCCCCCTCCCGTTGTTGACAGCGGTGGCGGCGGCTGGTTGGGTGGTCGACCCTCCGCCCATCATGTGCCATTACAGGGGCACGTCTAGAAGTGTTGGCATGCTGCATTTCTCGATACAATTGTTTGCAGAGCTCTGCGGTCGAATGTTACGAGTGCGGCGTCGCAGGTACGCGACCTTTACTGCATCGTTCGAACACGTAGCGTCCACTTTCGGTGACGCTCATTTTATGTTCGGGTCGCGATGGTGTGGTGCTGCCGCGCCTTGTAGGTCTAGCGCTCCACCCATTCACGCAAGTCCATCTTGCGTCGCCAGTTCGTAGTTTAGCACCCTACCCATCAGTTTCGCCAGGCCATAGCTTGCTCAGTTCTCACCCACCAATCGGCGGGTCTGGCAGCCTTCCAGGTTTTCCCGCGCTTCAATGTCTGACATCGCTTGACCGATGATTCAGCGGCCGCCAATTAGCACCAGACTGCTTGCGCTTGAGTTCATTTTGAATTGAGCTTGCTCCTCAATTTTCTGTCCGCTGCACGCTCTTTCTTTTGGTTTACAAGCCTTCGAGTCCACCACCCATCGTTTGCATTCCAATGTTCGACGTCTCTTTCACTGTGCTTTCGACTACGCTCGATTGCAATCCGCACTTCCATCTGCTGTCCGCGCTTCAGGACCTTATGCGCCGCTGACGTAAAAGTGCGTGTTCGTGAGAATGTGTGTGTGAAGGTTTTTTTTATCACAATCCCCGCGCCTTGTAAACACATGGAGGATGAGTAGAGTCGTACATGTCTCTGTATACGTGTCTACATATACTTGTGTGAATGATTACATACATGTATACATACAACTATGTGAACTTGTGTATATGAAAACGTATAGGTATATGGACATGATGTGAACATGTATCTATTTTTGTATATGTAGATTCGATGCCTCGTATACTCACATGTGTATAACATGTGCGCGCGTACGAGTACACATGTATACGCATGTGTGATGTACAGATCTATATTCGTATGTAAATGTAGTTGTAGATGTATATGTGTAGGTATATGATTATGTATCTGCATCTGCATATGTATATGTATTTGTATACGTAAATGTACATGTTGAGATAAAGGCGAATTTGTTCCTATATGTACGTATACAACCCATACGTATAATCAAGACAGCATTGGTGCTTCGCGCCAGGCACCTAGGTCCTTCCATTTCGGCATGCGGGCGGAATGATGGAGAGATAAGCAAATAGAAACATACATACTGCATTGTTGCCATTTTGGTCGTCGCCGTAGTCATTCTAACAAATTGTTCTCTCGCCTTCAAATTTCCTTATTCTCTCCGTCGTTTTCACCTGACCCTGCGAAATCTTCCCCGTTCGCCTCAACTTTGTTTCGGAAACACCTCCTTGGAAAGCCTCTTGGGGGCACCGCAGTAGATTTGCAATGGTTTCTTGTGAGCTTCTAGACGCTTCCTCAACGCCTTTTGGGGGCATCTGGGGGCTTCCTCGGGTCACCTTGCTGCGAACCACGGTAACAGGCCTCCAAGAATCCCCCAAGAGAACAAAAGAGAGGCCGATGGAATAACAGTAAGGAAGGACGACGACTACGAACACGAGGAGGGACACCCCGACACGACGCGGAAGAGCGTACCACCCCAAGCCTCGGGACGCTATATGATACATTAAGGCTTCTTGTGTGCTTTTCGAGGAGTGGCCTCAAAGAGTGTTAGGCTGACGCGGTGGCGGGACTTGTCGCAGGCCGCAAGCACAAACAACTGAATACCCAATGGACAAACGCACGGGACAAGCACAAAACAACTGCGGGCGCACGGGGCAACTAAAGCAACCGCTCGGGCTAACTACGGGACGGGACAAGCGCAAGACAACCCGCGCGACACCCAGCAGAAACATAATCATGTTTGTCGAGCTTGCCCCTAGCTGCGGCCAACAATCTCCCTCCGTCCGCACACGCAACTAGAACTCCCCCGAGCGATACACGAAACGATCCGGAACCGATGATCTGATCCCTCAACCTCTGCCATATTCAACGGACGTGCGCAATAATGGAAACCACACAACGCAAATCAAACTATCGAGGAAACAAGTTTTTCGGAATATGAAGCAAACCGTCGCGGAAACGATTTACTCAGAGCCACGCGTGGGGCACGAAAACAACGTACCAAGCCAGTGGAGTACGGGTGGACAGCGACGACATGGGACGGGACCACATTGGAGGAGGCAGGGTTGAGATTGGGAGTGTGAGGGGTGAGAATACTGCATGGGGGAGGGGCGATACAGGAAGGTAGGTGGAAGAAAGTGGATGCGGGAAGGGGGACCCCGACGCCGTCCTGCCCTTGTGGCACGTACTCGTAGGCCACCTGGCAGCAGACTCGCTGGCAATGGCCCTGCGCACTGCTCAACCCGAGCTGAACCCCTTGGCCTTCGCCTGGCCTCCACGCTTTCTTTTCCCCTCTAGGCCACGTGGCTCGCCCTGTTCGTCGTCCTTCTCGTCTTCTCCCTCGCCTTCCCTCCCCTTCCATGTCCACCTTCCCTCTCGGTTTCTTCTGGTCCCCTCGTACCTTCCTTGCCTTCCTCCTGGCTCTATCTACCGCTCGCTTGCCTCCCCGTATGCGGCTCCTTGTCCCCCCCCCCTCGCCCTGCGCACGACTGCCTCTCGCTCCTCTCCGCTTTCCCCCTTGCCCGCTCGCGTTTCATGCGCCCTCCTGGCCAAGTCGCGGAAAGCACTTGTGGTACCTGCGGACCTCCGATGGCATCTTCAGACGCAGCCCCCCCCGTATGGCCTCACGTCTGTTTTCTGTGCTTCTGCGCCCAGGAACTCCAGAGCCCCGAGGCTCAAGAATACGGTCCCCCCCCTCCATTTTCATTCCCAACCATCCTGTGGTGTTGGGTCCTCGTTTTGAAGAGACAGCGCCCCGCGTCCTCTCCTCCTCCCCTCCTCCCTCCTCCTCGTCATCGTCACGCAACCATCCTGTGGTGTTGGGTCCTCGTTTTGAAGAGACGGTGCCCCGCGCTCCTCTCCTTCCTCCTCCCCCTCCTCCCTCTTTCCATCATCATCATCATCGTCATCATCATCAGCATCACCATCATCATCGACGACATCATCATCATCGTCATCACCATCAACATCATCATTGTCGTCATCATCGTCATCGTCGCAGTCACCTTCGTCGTCATCATCATCTCCGTCATCGTCACAATCATCGCCATGAGCTTCGGCACACCCCTTACACGTTTCGTGGCCCCATAGGAGCTCCACCGAAGGCCCCCTGTGGCGCAGTTCGCATGCGTCTCCCCCACACAGTACAGCGTTTCGTGGCCCCATAGGGAGCGCCACCTAAGGTCCCAGTGGCGCAGTTCGCATGCGTCTCCCCCGCTCAGGACAATGTTTCGTGGCCCCACAGGGAACCCCACCGAGGGCCCCAGTGACGCAGTTCGCATGCGTGTCCCCCGCCCAGGACAGCGTTCCGTAGCCCCATAGGGAGCTCCACCTAAGGTCCAAGTGGCACAGTTCGCATGCGTCTCCCCCATCCAGGACAGCGCTTCGTGGCCCCATAGGGAACGCCACCGAAGTCCCAGTGGCGCAGTTCGCATGCGTCTCCCCCGCCCGGGGCAGCGTTTCGTGGCCCCATAGGGATCCCCACCGAAGGCCCAGGGGCGCAGTTCGCATGCATCTCCCCCGCCCAGGACAACGTTTCGTGGCCCCACAGGGAGCTCCACCGAGGGCCCCAGTGACGCAGTTCGCATGCGTCTCCCCCGTTCAGAACAGCGCTTCGTGGCCCCATGGGGAGCCCCACCGAAGGCCCCATTGGCGCAGTTCGCATGCGTCTCCCTCGCCCAGGACAGCGTTTCGTGGCCCAATAAGGAATCCCACCGAAGGCCCCAGTGGCGCAGTCCGCATGCGTCTCCCCCGCCCATGACAGCGTTTCGTGGCCCCATAGGGAGCCGTCGCCCCCATTTCGGCACTCCCTGACACGTTTCGTGGGCTCCACCGAAGGCCTCAGTGGCGGCGTTCCGAAGGTGGGATTAGTTCCATGCGTTCGTTTTTGAAGGCTGCGACGTGTAACCCAGCAGCTGCGCCTCGCCGACAGCGTTCCAGGGGCGATCGCCGCAACCAGCCCGGGTGCCCGAGCTACTGGCGTTATTGCCCGAGAGTTGTCGAGTTGCCGCGGCCCAGCGACTTCGTCAAGCGCCTTGTCAAAAAGTTCGAAGACGGCGCGGTCAGCCCGAGGACGGGGGAGCGGCAGCGCCGCCCTCTGAAGCTAGACCAGGCCCTGTTCGCCACGGCGTTCGCGAACAATTGCAACGTGGTGTGGGACGAGGAGCGGAAGATCGAAGGGCAGCATGGCCAAGCACGAGAAGCGGAAGACGTTCCAGTTCCTGCTCCTTGGCCAGGGCGGCAGCGGGAAGACCGCCATGGTGCAGAAGATCGTGCTGCCGGCCATGGACGCGCTGTTCCCTGTGAAACCAGGCAAGGCGAACTCGTCCACGCTGATCGTCTGCGCGAAGTGGTCCCAGGCCGCGAACATCTCCACGGGCGCTCACAAGGCCGTCAGTTGCCTCCGGGCGGGAGTCATAGGAGTGCAGTCCTTCAGGAACAAGGATAACCGCGGGGGGCAAGCTGAAAGCGCTGCAGGACCCGTGGGAGGCTGTCGGGTGCTTGATCCTGGAAGAGGTGAGCATGATCTCGCCTTACCTGTACAACATGCTGGCATTCCGGTCCTGCCTGGGGCGCAAGGCCGAGCGGGGCGCGGAGGAGCGGGAGTGCGACCAGGTCGGCGGCGCCTTCGGCCGCATGCCCATCGTGATCCACCTGGGGGACTTCCTGCAGCTGAAGCCGACGGGAGGCAAAGTGTCCCTCACCTTCAGCTTCGAGCTCCAGGCGTCCAACCGCTTCAAGGACCCGAAACTCAGGGACCTCATGGCGTTCCTGCGCAAGCCGGGGAAGCAGGTCCCGCCGGTCATCCGGGCCACGTGGGACGCCATGCAGCTGAAACCCGATGATCGTAGACTCCGGGAGGAAAGGTTCCAGAACGGCCACATGATTGGGTCCTACTGGGACAACGTGGCGCGCTGGATGAATATGCGAGCCCAGCGGGACGCGGACGTCCTGAAGAAGCCCCTCTTCCTCGTGCAGGCCGCCGACAGATCTGCCCCGACGATGAGCAGGAAGGACGCCGCCAAGATGATGAACTGTGCCAATCCGAAGAACACCGGTGGCATGCACGGACTGCTCCCGGTGCACGTGGGCATGCGGATCCGGCTCCTGGAGGCGCTGGGCCTCGAAAGCGGCCTCGTCAAGGATGCCGAGGGGCAGATCGTGCACGTCGTCGTGGGCCCTCGGGATCGTGGCGACGTCGAGAGGGCCGAGAGAGACGGGGAGAATATGATCTATCTGACGCACTTGCCGCTGGGGTTCCGGGTGTGCATGGAGAAGTACGCGAGCGCGCCCTTCGTGGGCGACCTGAAGCGCCACGACGACACCCTCACAAGGGACCTGACGGGCCCGCTGGTGTTCATCGAGCCTCGCACGTCGGAGCCGTTCACGTTCAGCACCTCCAAGGTCACCCGGACGGGCTTCCCGTTCTCGCACGGCAGGGTCATCACCACGGTGGCGTGCCAGGGGCGCGCCATGCGAGAAGGCGACGGGGCGGGGGAACAGCGCCCCCCCAGGCAGTCCACGGCCAAACCTCCTGGGCACGGACGATCCGCAGCCATGCCTTTTTTGGTTATGTGGATTCTCGCCTTGGGCCGTTGGCTGCCCCACGCGCTGCCCCCTCGGCCGACGTCGCCCAGGCGTGATCCTGGACTGCGGCCGCTGCGAGATCGGGAACGGCAAGAAGGACGAGGACGACTGGTGGCTGGAGCTTTACGTGCTGCTCTCGCGCGCCACGCGCCACGAGGACCTCCTGCTCATGCGGGCGCCGCGCATCGAGTTCTTCCTGGCGGGGCCGCCGGCGGGCTTGCGGAAGCAATTGGAGCAGTTTGCTGCGCGCGCGAAACGGTGCAGGATGGGGGCCGCGACCCTCGCCAAGGAGCTGGGCTTCACCGAGTTTATCCGCGAGGCATGACCTGGGGAGCGGCCTGCCCGAGCCGCGGCATATCCAGGCTGTCCCACAATTCGGCCGGGCGCCGCGGACGACCCGTGCGCGTCGCTGGGACCCTCTCGGGGCGACCAGCGTGCTTCGCGGGGACTCCGTGCTGCGCACTGCCCAGCGCCTCGTTCGCCCGTCGTCGCTCTGCCTGGCGCCCAGAGCCTTGCCCGCTCCCAACCAGCCAGCTAGCTCACTTTGCTCCGCGCAGCGGACGATCCGCGTGCGTTGCTGGGACCCCTTCGGGGCGACCAGCGCGCGTCGCGGGGACTCCGTGCTGCGCTGCGCCCGCAGCCTTGGGCACTGGAATGCGCGGGCAAAGAGGGAGAAAACGAGCGGCAGGAAGCGGGGGTGATCCACGCGAGGGGGGGTGCCGATATGGGCGTCGGCATTCATCCATCCACGTAGACTCCCCCGCACGCAAATTCATGCACAATCAGACCCACTCGTGCTCAGACTCACCCGCTCTCAGGCTCTCGTTATCATACCAATCGTCTTCTTCCGCGTTGCGTTCCCCGCCATACATCGGCACACCCCTCACGCGGTTCTTGGCCGCATAGGGAGCTCCACCGAAGACGAGATTCACAATTGCGGCGCTCTCAGCTGCGTATGGTTGGGTCTTTCGCCAGGCTAATTTTTTTCGACCCCCGCGCTCTGGCCTCGTAGTGACACCGCCGTGACGCCTGGACACAACCACGCACATACACACATTAAAACACATGCACAAGACAGGAGGAGGAGGAGGAGGAGGAGGAGGAGGAGGAGGAGGAGGAGGAGGAGGAGGAGGAGGAGAGGAACACAAATGTTCAACAGGCACAGCAAAGAGCGCAGGAACAAAGACAGCACGTGCACGACGATGGCGATGCAGGCCATGTATACCAGCTCGACGATCCAGGAGAGCGAGCCGATCGCGGTGTACGAATCCTCCAGACGCTTCCAAGGCACGAGGCGCGCCCGCGAGAGACACATCCCCACCAATCATACCATCCCGCAACAAAAACTTCTCGAGGATGCCGCGGGGCCCGGCCCGAGCGAAAACACAAGTGTCTGACTCGTCGACAGCAAGCAACGCGTCCTGTACGAAATGAACAGAATCATGCGCATGGCTCCTCGTCGGGCCCGAAGGCGTCGCAGCGCTCTTCTCCACAGGGCCGTCCATGGCGGGGAGAGGCTCCCCGTCGATGAGAAGCCGATGGGCAATCATACCCCGCAGGGGCCCTTCCAGCGCCGCCGCCGTGGACACCTCGGGAAATCGGAACCGCACGAGAACTGCACCTCCCTGTCTACCTCGACGGGGTCCCACACGCCAGGGGTAATCAGCGAGAGCGAGAGCGAGGCCGACTCCGACCACTGCGCCGTAGGAACAAATACAGGGGCGTCGGGATTGGAAGATCAACGCGATGTGGTCCAAATCCTGGCACGCGGCTCCAGGCCGCACCGCTTCTGCGTGTACTTGGGGTCGCTCTCGCTGGAATCGGCTACCGTGCGCTACGCCGCGTCCGCATGCAGCGCAAAATTGCGGCGCAGCGCGCTCAACTTAGGCTTCTCCCTGGAATGACGCAAGTCCAGTCAGAGCAAGGGCCAAGGCGAGCAACCTGTCGGAGAGCTCGGGGTCGCCTGGGCCTCGACCGCCTCACACTGGCTACGAAGACGCTCCACTTCCTGCGGCAGGTCGGAGGATGGCACGATCAGCGGAGGCTTTTGCCCAGTCCCGACGCTTCTTGCGGTCGAACGAATCGCGACGAAGTGAGCTCGCAACACGCGAGCTCTCCCGTAGATCAATTCCCTCCAGCAGCGCCCCGCCAGCAGCTCCGGGCCAAGCAACGCCAGCTTGAGCCGATGGGGGTTCGCCCGCTGTGGGCGGCTGAGCCAAACTGGCTACGCAGGGGAAAAAAGACAAGGACGAAATAAATAAACCCACGTCCTGTGGGTCATCGCCAACCGACTCCGGTGTGTCTGGGCGCCCATCTGGCAGCAAACGCGCTCCCAGAGTGTTTGTTTAGTGGCGGCACAACGCAATACATTATAAAAGACATTGGGCGACGAACGCGGACGACAACGAGGAAGAAGGCAGGGTGACAGGAGAAGAGAAAGAGCATCATATCAGCTATGCCACATGGCAGGAACGAGTGTTGCCACGTGGGAATGTGCAACACACTGCTGGCAAACGGCTTCCCGCACGGTCGAAATTGCCCCGTGGGGTGCGGCAGTGGAAGCCGCGTAATTGCAATACGCGGACAGGGCCCGGCGAGCGGTAACGTTCGCTGGGTCCTAGGACCGTGACAAGAACGAGAAAAGTGAGAGAAACAAGGTGGGAGAAAAACCAATGCGAGATACGCTCAGCGGAAGGAGGGGTGGCTGACCCGTGCCGCTGGCTCCCGAACTCCGCGCCCCCGGGGGGCAGCGGACGTGATGCTCCACGCTGTCATCACCGTGTAGCCCGACCGATGCTCAATGCTCGGACGACCGATGCCTACGCCCGCGGGGGCACCAGGGGCACCAGGCCGCGTAGCGCGAACGTTGCGCGCTCCAGGCGGAACCCTTGGAATGAGGAGAGACGGGGGCGAGCGAGGCGGCAGTTGAGGTGGCAAGTGGCACCCTGTTGTCGCAGCAACGCAGTACTTCAACAACACGTCTGCTTGACGGACTAATGGCCGAAGAACCCTACACCAAGTTTTACGCTCACTCTTCGGCATCGACTCCCGTGCGCTTCCCAAGAACAAGGCCACAACCGACACTCCAGCATCTACAGCGCGTCGTTCAAGATGCCCACGCGCGAGACCTGTATCTGTGAAACAATTCTAGCGGTACCGCTTGATCCACGCAACCGAGCCGTCCGGATATCTGAATCCAGCTGGAGTGCATCCATCATCCGAAGACGACGGGCCTCAAAACCCGCCAAGATGCGCAAAATTTTACCAGCGGTGTACCAATCACCTCGCTGGGGGCGCCGTGATTGTTGCATCGGGCAACTCCGCGTGGAACCCCAACGACTGCAAGCTCTGGAACACCGTTAGTGCAACAGCGAGGGCTCAGGAAGAAGACGACGCACGCCTGCTGCTCCACGGTGTCCCAAGTAGAAGGTGCTTGATGCAGCTCCAAGAGGAATGAGAGCACGCTGAGCACGGGGAACATGTAGGTGCGAAAGGCCAGGAGAGTAAGCAACATGCCGCAACCGATGCCCCGCAACTTTTTTCGTCGGCGGCGAGGCGGACGCGATTCGCACCAGCGTGGGGCTAAACGGGGGCACCGAAAATCAAATTGACTGGCGTGCAGGAGAGAGGAAGAGGAAGAAGGAACCGCCGCGGGGGGGGGAAAGAAGGAGGCGCTCAGATGTGGAAGAGTTCCAAGTCGAGTTGGCCGGTGCGGCTGGCCAAGGCGGCGGGGCCGTGGTAGTGACCAGGGCAGGACCCGGGCACACCCGCGGGTGCCAGCCAGGGCTGCAGGCGCGCAGCGGAAAGCAAGGGGAACAGTACAGGGCGCCCGAGGACAGCGACGAACAAAATGCTGTCGATATTTGTTCGTTAAATCGTGCGATGCTGGTCGCACTCGTGCAACTGGAAGCCGGAGGCTCGGCAGGGCGTCCTGGGCGGCGGCGCGGCGGCGCGGGGGGCAGCGGCTGGGCCAATGGAGCGGCTGCGGGCGGAGCGGCGCCATGGCGGTGCGAGCTGAGGGAGAAGCAGGAGGGCGGGCGAAGGAGGGAGAAGAGGGGTGCCGATCCACTGGAGCCCGCACACAATGGGCGGGGCGGCGGCGGCGGCCCGCCAAGCGGCGCGGGCAGCGGCCTCACCAGGGGCACTGAAGGGCCCCCATCGATGCCCTCCCTGCCGCACCCTGGCCCGGGAAGTGAACTTCTCCAACAGCTCGGTCTGGTGGTAATGGGGGGTGACCTGAATGGGGGGTGAAGAAAAGGGCCCCGAAAGGGCCCTGTAGGGCCCCTCCTGGAGCCAGCAGGGGCCCAAAGGGCCCACTAAGGTCATTTCTTCACCCCAAATTTAGGCCATCCCCCATCACCACCCGCCCGAACGGCTGCGTCCACGAATGTTCGGTGAATTCTGGGCTGGTCACGAAGCCCAAGCAGATTGCGTGTCGGCGGATGGTCACGTCACTCCTGCTGGGCGCGGCCGCCTCGAGGCGCGTGCGCAAGTGGTTGAGCAACTCCAGCGACAGAAGGACCCAAACAGACTTGGCATGGCGGAGCCGCAATGCCGACAACCGCTCGTAGTCGTCGAACATATCCTCTAGAATGAAGGCGCCCCCCCACCCCGCGGACAAGGCAGACAGACATGCTGTCGGCGCAGGTTGTCAGCGGTTCTCAACGGTGACCTCGCGATTGTCCCACCCGTTCTACCCGAGAGGTCTACCAATCGGAGCGCGATCGAGCCCGTGTGACATCCCCTGGTCGGCTCCACTTGGGAGGTCCGGAAGTGGTGACTGCCAGATCTCGGCGGCCAGTTCATGCCATACCCCCTGTTCGACCCCCTGGCGAGGCCCAGATGCGGTGCCTGCGAGCTCGCGGTAGCCATGAAGCTCTGAAGAGGGGAGACACGTCCGCCGTTCCGAGCGGTCGCTCTACCCGAGAAGCCCCATACATCTGGGCGCGCCCAGGCCTGCGCCATACCCCTATATGGTCGGTCCTTCTCGCGAGGCCCAAGTGCGGTGCCCACGAGCTCGAAGAGGTCACGAAGCCCCGAAGGAGGAAAATGCTCATCCCCCCAAACTGGCGTTCGAACTGTCCCACCAATCTGAGCGCGCACGGGCCCGCGTCATCCCTTGTGGTCGGCCCCACCTAGAAGACAAGCGTGCGGTGCCTGCCAAATCGTGGTAACCATGAAGCTCTGGAACAATTGACACTTCCATCGTCCAGAACGGGATAGTTCTACCATCGGAACCATTGCAATCGGGGCGCGCACGGGCTCCCTCTGTACTCCCTGGTCGGTGCCCTGCGAGGCCCAGCGTGGTGCCTGCTGGCACGCGGTGTCAAGTATGAGTGAATAGGAGTACGCGTGCGTCTGCGTGACGAGCGAATCTGGCTGAGCATGGGAGGGTCTGTGTACAGGTGAGTGTGAGTGAGTCTGGATGCGAGCGTGTGTCTGAATATGGGCAAGCCTGAGGTCAAGGGAGCCTGATTGTTGTGAGGGTCTGAGTGAGTACGAGAGTTACTGGGACTGGTTGAGGAACAATGTGAGCACGAGTGACGAGGTATGATTCCATGTTGGTATGATGGAATATTCCTGTGATCAAGTCTGAATATGAGTGACTGAATATGAATGGGTGTGAATGTGAGTGATAAGGAAAATGAGCGACTGAGCTCGAGTAGCTCTGAGCTTCAGTGAGTCCAAGTATATGTGGCTAAATGCAAGTGAACATGAGTGTACGAGTGATGGAGGGTGGAAGAAGGTGGGAGAGAAGAGTGAGAACGAGCGCGGCGGAGATGGGACACGAACTAGCGACAGTAGCCCCGTACTTCAGGTCGGAGGGTAGTCCGCAAACGAATTCGGATACATAAGGCCCGGGACATGGCGGATACATACACATCCGAATATGAGAGATCATATCAAAATCACGGGGCATTCAAATGACAATCTGAAACACATTCCGACTCACCATCTACATGACTTTCCCCAATCAATCTCCGGTCCTCTATAGTCGTGGGCAAACGAACTCTTTCGTCAATCTCTCAGACTACGGCTCGCAAATCCACTCCCTCCCTGTCTTCTGTTATCCCCACCCTTCCCACCAAATAATTCTGCTGCTTGCGCCAATTCGCGGTGTTGTGGTACGGCATGTCCATCTCCCATGTTTCACACACGCCCGTGAAACAGCATCATCATCGCCATCATCACCATCATCATCATCACCAACCACCATGATTACCATAATCATCAGGTTCAAGCTCATCAATTTACCATGATGGCTATCCTCATGCCAACTCTGAATCCACCCTTGATTCACGGGGCGTTTTTCCCCACAACTTGAAAAAAAAACGGTCGCACGAGGGGGCGAGTCCTTTATGGCAGCCCCCAACCCACGAACAAATGCTGCTCCTCTGCATGTCACATACGGAATTCGCCCGTCGAAACTGAAATTATTGGGTAGGGTGTCAAGTTGCCAACCCAACTCCGGTCTGACATCGGAGAGCCAAAGGTGAAATGCACACCATTTCGACGACGGTGCTTAGCCAGGTGGGGGAATGGAAGAGGGCGCACACGGCTCCTCTTCTAGGCAACTGGCAGCGTGGTGGCCGCCAAAGGCAGGAGGGGATAAGGACTGCGTAATTGCGGCAGAATCACATTGGCCGTGCAAGCCTTCTTTTTTCTGTCCACAAGATTGAAAGCTTAGAAATATCCTCAACTCGAACCCACGCGGTGGAGATGGCTAGGACACCTGTAATGGTAAAGAACCTGCGTGGGAACCGCATTATGACACTCAAAACTTTCAGGACCAACCACCTTTCCAATCGGTGATAAGCTTAGAACCTGTCAGCGCCAAAATCTGATGGCGCCCGAACGTCCTGATCTCGCCTGGAACGACGTCCGTGTACTGGAGAATGGATTCTGGCAGGACTCGGTCACGTACCTCGCTCGCAGGAGCTCTTCCGTTGCCTGCCTGGCAATACCCCCCAAAATGAGAACGCTCTGCTCGCATCATCGCCCTCTTGGCACTCCTCGTCCGACTGAAGATCCGAAGCGCCGCGTGTATGGGCGGGCAGGCACGGGAACGGTAGAACTCCAAGATGTGGGAACGGGATACAGGGAGGCGAAGGGAGAGATAGAGGAAGAGAGTACGTTCGTAAGTGATCAGGAGAGAAAAAAGGTGCGAGGGAATGTTGGGGAGGGCCAGGGAGTGAGGCGGGAGGGCGAACAAGGACTGCTTGGGCTCGACGTGGGACAGATGCAGGAAAAGACGAGAACTGCCATGAACGAGCCAGGTCCTGAGCGAAACGGGTACTGACCCTGGGCCTTCCTCCCGAGACCTGCTTTTCATGGTGAATTTTTCTCCGGAAAGGGCCCTGCGAGCTGGAAAGCGGTGAGACTCCCCCAGGACTCCGGTCCCGCAGGGCATCGTTTTGCCATGGCGACCCCGAAAAAGTCGCCCGGGCCCCCAGACCTCTTTTCGGGTGCGTTCTGGCTATGCCTTCCTAGGGCGTCCGGCTGTGGCGACGAGGAGCCTCCCCGAGGCCCGAAGAGACCCAAAACGTCCCGAGACGTTGGCCCTCGAACCTCGAACTCTTCTTCTCGAGGAGGGGAGGATGGAGGGCACGGGGGGTGGATGAGGGGACCGTGGCGGGGGAGCGGCGGGGCCGTATCCAGCCCCGCCGAGCAGCCGGTGAGCAACACGCAACACGCCGCAAGGATGCCGGCGACCAGGAAGCCTCTCGGGACCTCTCGCGAGGAGAGCATAATGATGACGACGATGGCGATGCTGCTGATGATGCTGATGATGATGATGATGATGCTGGTGATGATGATGTTGCCGATGATGAGGATGATGACGAAGATGACGACGATGATGATGGTGATGATGATTATGATGATGCCTATGATGATTGTGATGATGACGGTAATGATGGAGACGAACCTGATTATACATGTGACAATGGAGATGGTGGTGATGATGCGGATGTTAATGCTGATGCTGATGATGATACTGATGATGACGACGCTGATGCTGATTATGATGCACATGCTGACGATGTTGATGATGATGCTGCTGATGCTGATGACGATGGTAATGATGATGTTGATGATGATGTTGATGATGATGCTGATGATGATGCTGATGATGATGCTAATTCTGATGATGATGGATGATGATGCTGATGATGAAGATAATGATAATCGCAACTTTGACGATGATGACGATGATGATGCTGCTGATGATGCTGATTGTGATGCTGATGGTGATGGTGAAGAAGAATCTGATGATACATGTGACGATTGTGATAATGGCGTTGATGAGGATGACGATGATGATGGCGATGATGCTGATGCTGATGCTGCTGATGATGGTGCTGATGATGACGAGGAGGACGACGACGATGATGAGCATGATGATGAGGATGATGATGATGGTGATGATTCTGCAGATGATGATAGTGAAGCTGGCGATGATGCTGCCGCTGATGATGCTGAGGATGATGGTGGGGATGATGGTGATGATGACGACAATGATGCTGCCGATGATGATGCTGATGATGACGATGATGCTGATGCTGATGTTGTTGATGGTGATGATGATGACGATGGTGAGGATGATGATTATGATGATGATGCTCATAAGGAGGATGATGAGGATGCTGATGATGACGATGATGCTGATGCTGATGCTGTTGATGAGGATGATGACGATGCTGATGAAAATAGTGATGATGATGCTGATGATGATGGTAACGATGATGCTGATGATGATGCTGCTGGTGATGATGATGATGATGATGCTGCTGATGATGATGATGACGATGACGAGGAGGAAGAGGAGGATGAGGAGGAGGAGGAGGAGGAGGGCACAGGACGCAGGCCGAGGATCAGAAAAACGGGTGACGCCTTCGCATATGGATCTGCCCGCCCCCCGATGGGGGCAAAGGCGGTGGATGCGGGGCGGTAGCCTCCCGAATTCGCAAGAAGAGGCGCTCCCAGACGGTCTCCAGGGGCGGGGCGATGGCCTTGCGGCTGGCCTCGGATGTCGGGGCGACCGTCTCCCACGCTGCGCGCAGGCTCGCGGCCCTACCGAACTGCACCGCCAGCTCGCCGAGAACGGCTGCCGAAGATCAACGATCCGCTGCCGCACTGGGGCCCTTCGCACCAGTAGCCACCGCTGCAACCGAAGCCGCGGGCCCAGCAACAAGCCTAGCCAGCAGCAAGCTCCGGGAACGGCGCCTCCAACGCCGTGGCCTTCTTCTTGCACCGCCGCCGCGCGGCAAGCAACAATCAGCCCTCTCGTCGTTGATGTCCGAGTCCGCTCCGCCTGGCGCAGGCTGCCCTAAAGGTCGCAACCTGCTCCTCGGGCACCTCTAGCACCCGCTGTCCGCCGCCTCCGCGCCCAGCACGGGCTGCCGCAGGCGCCGCACCGCGCTCTTCCACCCGCCGAGCGCGAGGCGCTGGCGGCGGAGACGGCGGCGCTGCCCCGTGGCAACTGGGGCCGTCCGCTGAGGCGAAGCGTCGCGCACATCTGCAACGATGCCGCGAAGAGCCTTGGCTCCCACAGCCCGCTCTTCAGGGCGCGGCCGACAGAGCCGAGCGGGCAATGGCGATCACCATGCGCCGAGGAGCGCTCGTAGCAGTGGCTCCGCGCACCGCCGCGCTCCCAGAAGGACGCGACATCGCAGGCCACCCACGCCTACTCTAGGCGCCACCATGCCGCCGCCTGGCAGCAAGACAACGGCCCTGCGATCGCTTGAGCCAAAACGGCTACGGATGAGGAGAGGGGATGAAGCGGGAGGGGAGGAGGTAGGAGGTGGGATGGGAGGAAGAGGAGGAGGAAGAGGAGGAGGAGGGGAAGGAGGAGGAGGAGGAGGAGGACGAGGAGGATGATGATGAGGAGGAAGAGTTGAAGACGTTCATGCCACCAGCAACCAGGAACCAGCAGGAGGAGGAAGAGGAGGACGAGGAGGAGGACAGTGGGGATAAGAACTAGGACGGGGAGGACAAGGAAGAGGAATGATACGGAGGGGGAAAAAGAGGAGGAGGAGGAAGAAGAGGAGGAGGAAGAGGAGTAGGATGATGATGATGATGATGATGATGAGGAGGTGGAGGAGGAGTAGGAGGAGGAATAGGAGGAATAGGATGAGGATAATGATGAAACCACCCGTAATGCTTGCCACCACCCTCTCTCCTACTCCTTCCCTGCAAAGCCAAGGGCAACACTCTGACAGGCCATAAGACGTGTACAATACACCCGTGACTTGCCGATGCTTGGTCAGTGCAACGGCTTCCGCGGTGTCAAAGACTCGGAGCAAAACAGCCCGAGACATAGGGCCAACTTAATTCTGATGTCACCCCCCGTCCTCTCCAGGAGGAGGGCGACGACGACGATGATGATGATGCTGGTGATGGTGATGATGATGACGACGATGACGACGATGATGATGATGATGATGATGATGATGATGATGATGATGATGATGATGTTGATGATGATGATGATGATGATGATGATGATGATGATGATGATGATGATAGGCTGAGGAGGAGGAGGAGGAGGAGAGCAGAGGAGGAGAGGACAGGATACAAGAGGAAGACATCGGGGAGGACGAGGGGCCATGCAAAGAACACGTAGCACCCGCCTGCTCCTCCGCGTCTCGGGGTTCCCCCCCTCCGTCCCCTGCCCTTCCGTCCCCGACCCGCTCTCTGCCCGACCTACGCCCCCCCCCCCCCTCTCTTCGCCTTGCTTTCGCCTTCCTTCCCCGGCCGCCCCTGCCTTACCTTCGGAGGCTACTAAAGGTGCCCCTGGCCCAAGAAACCCACAGCTCAGCTCTCTTTTCGAGCCCCTGGGGCCCGCTGGGCCTCGTGAGGGGGTGCTCTGGAGGCCGTGGGGGGGCCTCCCAGAAAATCCCGTGGGCACCTCGGGCCAGAGGCACCTCTGGCAACACCCGTCGTGCCGTTTGCCTCAGCCAGAACCGTTGGGGCGCCTTCGCTTCCTTTCCCGCTTCCCGCCCCTCCCCCTCCGATCGAAGACGAAACGGATACATTATTTGATTCGCGGGTCGAGAGCGCACCTCTTCCGGTCGAAGCATGAAACGGATACATGTTCACGCCGGGTTGATCTTGACACTCCCGCGCCCTCCCAACAGCAGCCTGGAGCGTGGCGAGAATGAGCGGCAGGGCCGGAGGACACCTGGAGAGTCGAATAGTTACGTAGTGTTGGAATGCCGATTGAGCTGTTACTCGCATCTGCTTCGCTCGCAAGTGTCTCGTGTGCGTGAAGATATGTGCTCGCGCAAGGATCGACTGGGCGGTTCAGTAGCTGATCCTACACGAATTCTTCGGTCGCTGAGCGGATGCCCATGGGCACCGAAGCATCCACGCAGACAATCAAATCTATGGCGTACGATAGCGCGACGGGCGACTAACGCTGTACCCGAAAACGTGCAACCACGAATGTACGGATGGGTAGTGGGGGAATGGGGAGGGTACGGGATAGTTTATATGTGTATGTACATATTTACATGTATAAACATCTGACAGAGAGAGATAAGTAAAGAGAGAGAGAGAAAGAGAGAGAAAACAAAAACCGGGACGGAAGAGGAGGGAAGAGGGGGTGCGGGAGGCAGGACAAGAAACTTATCTTCCTCCCTCCTGCTCCTTCCTCCCTCCTCCATCCCCTGCCTCCCCCCCCTCTCACCCGGTCTCCAAATCCAGCCTCCCCCGTCCCTACCTCCCTCCGACTGCACTCCCCCTCCCCCCTCCCTCTCCCCTCCCTCTCCCTAGCCCTCCCTCTCCCTCTCCAATCTCGGCTCGAGTACCCTCGGGTGCAGGTGTAGACACAGACTCGAAGCGCCCAGCACTTCCGTTGCACGCATCGCGATATTGGACACCCGCCAATCCAACATATGACTGATTCGAATCACATCCCTACAAGTCCGCGAGCGCGCCATGGCTCCGAAAGGCCCACGCCGTGCGAACCCTGCACCAGCGCAGCCCAAGCCACAAGGTAAGGGCCGCCCAAAGGCTACCTAAAGGGATCGACAAGATGCCAACCTGAGTCGAAAGGAAGCTGGCATCGCCGCACTCCGGAGCAGTGGTGGCGCTGACCGAGCAGTCGCTGCATGCAACGAGTTGGTTCACAAACACCAGATCGATCCCGACAACAAATGCCAAACACACTGCGCCGACCAGCGCAAGCTCAGGGGCGAACTAGCCAAGTTGTGTGGGAAGAGCAAGATCAATTACACCATGCTGCGCTAATCCGTCCTGGGCGCCGCGCGTCGCTCGACGAGACTGCCCTCTTCCACCGGGGTTCTGGTCAGTCGCCCTGGCAAAGTTGTCGGTTGGGCCGTGGGCCAACAGCTCCACCGCCAGGTGGCCGCCCTCCAGCTATGCTGGCACCCGCTGCGAGCCCGCCGCCAGGTGGAGCTGGTTGGGAGCTGCATCAACGTTGCCCCTGCAGACGACGCCCACTTGAACCTTGAGGCCGCCGCCGACGCCAGGGCGCGTCGGGCAGTCGCCGGACTCCCGCGTGTCGGGCGGGCCCGGAAGGCGCCCAGGCGTGGGCTCGATCAGCGAGGTCCCTGGGCGCCACCATGTGCGCCGCTGGCATCGACGTCCACGCGCCTGGTTAAAGAGCGAGAAACCCGTGCAACAACTCGGCGCTTGCCGCCAAAATGCTGAAAATCAATTCCTGGATCTGACAATCGGGCCCCCCGCGCTCTCGTTTTTCCTGGGCGCGCCGTCAATCGCGGCGCCGTCGCGCAAAACGGGTTTCGCTCGGGCAGAGAAGGCAAGTGCGGCGAGCCACCGGTCAACGCGCCGAAGCCCTTGAGCTGCGCGATCACGCGCGGGTCTCCCAAGGAGACGGCCCAGCGGGTTGAGATTGGCATGCCTTTGCCCATCTCGAACGGGGCTGGCCAGCGTACGACGCAATGTGTGATGACAAGGGCGCCCGCCTGTCACGGCTCAAACGGCCGGCGGGGTCGTTCGCGCGTGTGCTCCGCGCGTCGCAGAGATTGTCTTTCCTGCGGCGCAATCCCACCACTGGGCGCGACCTGGGCGCCGTCGCTGATGTCAAACCGGTTCTTGACTACTTTGCCAATTGGTGGCTGCTCAGAACGACGAGCATGGCCGCGTGCGCCACGTGGCAGGCCGGCCTCCCTCGCAATTGCCTTTTGCAGTTGTGGCCACGCCTAGCGGGCCCATCTCCTCTGCGCAGCTGGTGCAACCAAGAAAAAGGAAACCAAGGGGGCACCGCCTGGACATCCCCGTGCTGGGAATCCGAGAGGACTGTTCTGAAAGCCATGATCGCTGAACCACATCGGCATCGGCGGGACCTGCTGCCAGGCGCCAGACGCCGCTGCCTTCTTGGGCGAGATCCCCAACTTCTTGAGATCCAAGCTGCCCTTGCCGAGGACGAGCTCCCAAAGCCCATGCCGCGGCCGTCGCCTGAGGGCTCGAGCGACGACGCCTACGAGGAGTATGCTGACGATGCCAGGGCCCGATGAATGCGCGGAGCCACTGATGGGGCCTGCTCGCGCCAGGCCCACCCGCTCCTCGCCATGGCCTGTTTCAGAATATACTCTGGTCCACGTCACTGGCTCTACCACTCAGCTCGTGTGCGCGGTATGGCGCAGCCTGCTCAGATGGCCGACGCTCTGGCCATGCCCATCTCGTCGACGCGGATGAGGCGCCCGCTCGCATTTTCGTTGACGACCTAGCTGTCGGTGACGGATTCGACGACCTCCTCACCAGTGAACCGCCACAACGCGTAGGTGCCCAGGCCGACCTTCGGCAAATACCCACCGTGTCCTCAAGGCCAAACTGGATATTTTCAAAATCCGCACGGTAGAAACTCACCCGGGCGAGCAAAGCATCCACGAGGTGTGTATCGCGCCGATTGCGGGCCTTCAACTGTCACGCAAAGGAGCCTACCACGGCTGGCGCACGCCTGCGCAGCGTATTTCAACTCGAGGTCGCATCGGCGCTGCCACATGGCGGCGTGTAATTCGCGGCTGTTCTTCGCAGCATGGCTGTCGCTATTTATGACCGTCGTCACCTGACGCTTCCCTTGCCAGAAAAGAGCGGGCTATTCAAGGGCTCAACTGAGCAATATGAAGCCCAATCGACCCACCACTGGCCAAGACGACCATGAGCCACCAGGCTAAAAAAAATACGGCCCCGCTCATCCCGACCGCCCACCAAAGCCCGACTCCTTCGATCACCCTGGTGGTCCATGGGCGGGCCTGCTTGACGACTTCGACTGAGAGGAACAAGACCCGCTAGGGCTCGGGGCCTCCCTGGCTAAACACGAAAGTGACGACCCCCTTCTCAATGTCACAACAGAGACAATCGCAGCGATCCCGACGATCACCGCGACGCGAGCCAGCCAAAACTCTCCGACGGCCAGGCGCAAGCCGCTCATGGTCCACAGGATCAGGCCGTCACCACCTGGCCCCCTCACGAGGCCACCTCCTCCTCCCACCAGGGCAAAGGGAGCGGCGAGCGGACCGTAGCCAATCCCTCACGCAGCACCCCTTCGCGGCCAGTCGACAGCCTGAGGGTGACCGCGAAACGGTCTCTATCGATAGCGTCAACGGGCTGCAACAAAGGGCCTGGCACCTTGCCCGATCACATCCAGGAGCAGCCAGCCCACAACTCGATACATTCCACCGAGCACAAACTGCCTGGGACGGCAACCGGCAGGCTTTCCGACCTGCCGCTTCCCTCGGGGCGTCCCCCCAAGACAGCCTTCAAACTTTCCTTGATGCCCACCTCGAGGCACACCAATGCTAGCGCCCCTCCTCCCACAGTGGGCTCCGCGAACAACTGGCACCTGTTCCGTTGCCCTCTCATTGGGCCGCCGTGGGGGATGCCCCAAGGTGTCGCCGTCACTTTGGGCGCTGCATCACGCATGCCAAAGCCTGTGTACAACCGGCGTCCACTTCCTGTCTTTGCTTTCTAGCCAGGGTCCCTCCAGATCGCGACAGGGGGAGGGTAGTTTTCCAACCCCTGCTTCTCAAGCGGCACCGCCCGCCATAAGAGGTGGGCGCGGCGGGCGCTAGTAGCCCGAGCGTCCAGATCCTTCTCCCTTTCCCTCTCCCTCTCTCCCTCTCCCCCTCCCTCTCCCTCTCCCTTTCTCTCTCCCTGTCCTTCTCCCTCTCCCTCCCTCCCTGCCTCCCTCCTCCTCCTCGTCTTCCTCCTCGTCGTCCTTTCTTTTTCCTCGTGAACAACTCCTCCCTGTCGTACCCCGAAGCCAGTCGGAAGGGCGGGCTGGGCATTTCGCATGAGACTTCCTTACCATTCATGAGCTTGAAGACTAGCTGACAACAGTTTCACATATGGAGGGCGGGCCTTTTTCAACATGTAGCTCTCGCCTTAGCGCCGCGCGCACTCGTCTCAAAACATTGCAAGCAATTTAACGAATTGAAGGCGGGTCGTTTTCAAAATGTGGCTCTCGCTTCAGCGCCGCGCACATTCGTGTCAAACATTTGCAACAGTTTCACGGACTGGGGACAGGTCATTTTCAAAATGTGGTTGTCGCCTTAGCGCCGCGCACATTAGCTTTTGAAGCAAACGTTACACGGATTGAAGGCGGTTCGTATTCAACATGTGGCTCTCGCCATAGCGCCGCGCGCATTCTTTTTAACAAGTTGCAGCAGTTCACGCCTTGAGGGCGGCTCCTTTTCAACATGTAGCTATTGCCTTAGAGCCGCGCGCATTCATTTTACGAGTTCCTAGAGTGTCACGGGTTCTCACGGTTAATATTCCAGAGATGGTGCTTTGGAGCGATGCAGGCTTGTCAGGGCGCGGCACTTACGTTGATTCGCGGTGTTGAAGTCCTAGGAACGGTGTTCTGGCACGATTCAGGATCGTCAAGACGAGACGCAACAATCAGGTTGACTCGTGGCGTTGAGATCCTGAAAATCGTGTTTTGGCACGCGTCAGGATTTTCGCACGGTTGTCCCCGAACGGCGCACTTCCCTCAGAGGAAATGAACCCTGACAGGGGCCTACGAAGAGGTGTATTCCAACGTCGTTGATGGGTTTTGGGTTTACACTGGTCCTCGTCCTCCTCCTCGTCTTCCTCCTCCATCCCCCCCTGCCGCGCAGGAGTGGGAGGGGACGGCGGGGGGAGGGCGGTGGGGGATGGGCGACGCGCCCATGCCGCCGATGCCCAGACTTTTGCCCCAGAGATCCTGGCCCCTCTTCCCCTGGGAGGAGAAGGAGGAGGCAGGCGGAGGAAGAGGAAGAGGTGAAGGAGGAATTGGGCGAGGACTGAAAAAGAGAATTGGGCGAGGAGGGAAAAATAGCCTTCCTGGAAGCCCTTCCTTCGTTCCGGGCTCCTTCTGGATGCAGCCCTGAGCCTGGGGCCGCGACGAACCTCCCTCCTCGTCTTGTCTCATGACGACCGAGGTCTGTGCTTCGCATCCGCTCCTCCGAGGCACCCCCCTCCGAGCCACGGCAAGGCCTTCGCGTGGCCGGCGCTGCCAGGGCTGCCCTCGGCGCTCGCCGCCAAGTGGAGGCCCTCCCCGCCCAGTCCCTCCGGGGGTGCGGCGGGCTGCTCTTGCGGTGCTTCTCGTCTCTGAGCCCTGCTGCTGCGCGTGCGTGCCTTCGCTGCCCCAGCAAGCCACACGCAACCCGCGGCGTGCTGTCATGGAGCTCAACACGGAGATCGGATACGTGCGTTTGGCGCGGTACGTTGGCCCAAACGTGGGCCAACACGCTGAGCCAACACGCACCGTGTTGACACAGACGTTTTGAACACGGTGCATATTGCGCTTCGAAACGGGCGTACCAGGGCAACTAAGGTGCGTGCTCCCGCCATTGCTGCAAGTGCTCCTGCTCGGCCTCGTCCTCTCGCTACCGCTTCCGCTGCGCCTCGTGTTCGGGCTCGCAAGTGCTCGCTGCTCCATCCCGCGCTGCGGCAGCTGGCCTCCCTCCTGCTTCGGCTCTCGCTCCGACGCAGCCCCCTCCTCTCCTCCTGCTTGCGCCTGCTTTTGCGGTGCAAAAGCTCAGACTACTAGATCGCAGCGTCTACGTATCCTGCTCCTTCTCCTTCGTCTTCTCCTTCGTCGTTTCCTCTTCCTGTACCTCCTCCTGGTCCCGAGAACAACAAAACGCAAAGCCATGACAAGATGCCTCCTTGTATCCTGACTGCGCGGTGCTCTTTCAGACGGCCTCGTCGTTGCGCAGTTTTGGATAGGAACATCTGGCGAATCATAATCGCATCGAAAAAAGGACGCCGCTCCAACGTTCCCTGGCGGTCTGTGAGGCCGGGCACGGCCTGCCTAATGTCTGCCAGGCAAACGCGGCCTGCCGTGCTGTTCAATCTGTGCCGTGGAAGGCCTCTTGAGCTACGAGCACGACGCTAGAGGACTTGGCTTCTTTGAAGGAGTGTGAGCCTGGCAGGGATGCCCCGAACACGCTCGCGAACATCTCCTCGGCCGACACACTGCTCAGAAGCCAGCCCTCAGGCAAGACAACTGCCACTCGCGCGAGTCCAGGACCGAGCCTGCCAGCGAGGTGTTCTCTCGTCAGCTGGTCGTACATATCTGCGAGACGAGAAGTGGTTCTGGCGTAGATTTGGTAGCGCTCCAGCCCGCCGAAGGTCACACGTACTATCGAGTCGCCATCGAAGGACGCCTGCATGAGCAATGCCTGCAACATCTGAGATGTGTAAGTCTAGCCTGCGACGAGCGCTGGGATGTCGAACTGGTCGTCATCATTACTGCCGCAGGCCACGACTGTGCTGTCGCACTTAAACAAGGCTATGTGGAATTGCCCAGAGGTGACGTGTGTGTAGGTCTGGTCTGAAACTAACTGTGGAATCTCGCACTGTCTGGAACCACTCTCGCCGGAAGCCACGGCCGTGCCGTCGCTCTTGAGGAGTACGGTGTGCAACCGTCCTGGCGCGATCTGCGTGTAGATACGGCCTCTGATCAGCGCAGGAAGATCGCACTGGTCATCAAAATTGCTGCCGCAAGCCACGGCAACGCCGTCGTTCGTAAGCAGGACTGTGTGGCGCTCTCCTGCAGCTACCTGCGTGTAGGTCTGGCCGAGGACTAGCACAGGAAGGTTGCACTGTCCATCCTCATAGCTGCCGCAGGCCACAGCAGCGCCGTGGTTCGTCAGCAAGACTGCGTGGCACCGTCCGGCGGCGACGCGCATACACATCTGGCCTGCGACCAGCACGGGAAAATCTCATTGGGCGTCCCTGTTCCAGCCACACAAGCCACAACCGTGCCGCGATTGTTTAACAAAACCGCGTGGCACTCTCCGGCGGAGACCCGCGTGTAGAGCTGGCCTGCGATCAACGCTGGAACATCGCATTGGCCGCAATCGCTGCTGCCACGGGTCGCGGCGGTGCCGTCGCTCGTCAGCAGGGCCGTGTGAAATCTCCAGAAACGACCATTGCAGCCCAGATCGGCCGTTTGGGGTCTTGGGTCTCAAGCGCGTCTCGCGGGGGCGGACCTCCGATCGGCAGGGGCCCGCGGTCGGCTTGGGCCAGAGAGCATGTTCGGAAGACCTCTGCAGGCTGACGATTCGTGGGCAAAACCTTCTGACCACCTCCAATGGATTCGGTGTTTGCTCGCACGGACCTTAGGGATCACGCCCCGAACGGGCCCTCTAGCATGACCGGGTCAGATCTACAGGCGGTCTCGATGAGTAGGCCGACCCTGCCAAGTCAAAGGTACCCTCGTGTCCTGTCTCAAGAGACCCGTGCCTTCCACATTCTTATAGCAATGTAGCCCTCGGAAGGGTCTTGTGTCCTCTCGCGCTCTCGCGTGTCCTCTCCAATCAAGCCTGACTGTATGTTTTCCACCCACCTGGCCCCTGAGCACGTTGACGCGTGGTCGAATGCCAAGTGCTGCTGGGTAGGGAGCATGAAAGTTTTCTAAAGGACCGTCCCCCCCTTTCTCGACGCATCCAGCCGCGCGTGCCGCGCCCCCCTTCATTCCCATTATCGAATGCGACGGATCCGAGCTCCCGAGGTTACGAGCACTACCTACTCACCGAGCGGCTCACAGCCGCGCAGCGCGCAGCCCTGCACGTCCAAGTCAGGGAGCATGGAATTCAGAATCGTGCTACTGCTCCCTACTGTGCTGCCGGAAGCTGCACTGCTTGTTGACGGCCAGCTGCTCACAGCCGTGCTGCTCGACGCAGTGCGCGCCCCTGCTTGTACTCGTCGTGGAGATCAGCATGGATGCAGGCTTCCGTCTTGCCGCACGACCAAGTGGGCATGGCCTGGGTGCGGCAGCTTCCAGGGCGGCCGCCAAGATGGTCCTAGATGCCGCCGAAATGGCCTAACCTAACCCCAGGACGACCCAAGAACTCCCAGCACGAACTGGAGAGGCCAACATAATTGACTTCCGATTGTTCCCAACCGTCCTGTTGTGTTGGGTCCTCGTCCTCCTTCCCTTCCTCCCTCCTCTGCTCGTTCATTCTGCATGTCAGCCAGTTCGCCACGCCCCTCACATGCCTCGTCGCCCTACTCGGAGCTCACCCGAAGGCCATGGTGGCACAGTCCGCATGGCGTACCCGCATCCGATTCGGCACATCCTTCGCACGTTTCGTGGCCCAACAACGAGCCTCACCGACAGCCCGGGTGGCACAGTCCGCATGGCGCACCCGCGCCCGATTCGGCACACCCCTCACATTTTTTGTGGCCCCACAGGAGGCCCCAGCGGCACGGTCCGCATGGCGTACCCGTACCCGATTCGGCTCACCCTCTCACATGTCTCGTCGCCCGTAGGCAGCTCCACCGAAGGCCCCACCGGCACAGTCCGCATGGCGTACCCGCACCCGATACGACACACCCCTCACAAGTTTCGTGGCCCCACGGGGAGCTCCACCGAAGGCCCCAGCGGCACAGTCCGCATGGCGTACCCGCACCCGATTCGACACACCCTTCGCACGTTTCGTGGCCCCACGGGGAGCTCCACCGAAGGCCCCAGCGGCACAGTCCGCATGGCGTACCCGCGCCACAGCCCTCACATGTTTCTTGGCCCCAAAGAATGCTCCACCGAAGGCCCCACCGGCACAGTCCGCACGGCGTACCCGTACCCGATTCGGCACACCCCTCACACAGGGGGCTCTACCTAAGGCCCCAGTGGCAGCGCCCGCGTGGCGGCCCCCCTTAGTTTCGGCACTCCCTTCGCACGCTTCGTGGCCCCATGAGGAGATCCACCGAAGGCGGTACACACCACGACGGTACTCACAACTGCGTAAGGTTGGATACTTCGCGAGGCAATTTTTCGGACAAGTTTTTGCGTCTTCAACTTTCTCGGGCCTCCTTCACCTCAAAACGGATCAAGGGGCTCCAATATGGCCGCCGAGAGGCCTCCAAGACGGCAAAGGGGGGCCCAATGCGGTTAAAAGTGGCCCATGGGACCCCCAACGCTGCCCCACAGGAGCCCTGGCAAAGCGGAATCATGGGAGCAATGCGACGCAAACGACGAAAGACCCCTCGATATGACGCGGAATGATGTGTCACATGTTACGGCTTTCACAAGACTCGGGACACGAGGTGTCGCACGTTGCGGCTTCCTGTTGCGCCCCCCGAACAGTCGCCACCCATGGCGCTGGGCTGTCGCGGAGGCGGGACTTGCTGCAGACAGATGGGTCACAACTCGCGCAACATCGACCTCGACGGTCCGCCTGCTCGTGTTCGCTCTCGGCCCCCCATTATTCGATTGCAAGGTTTAACGCCAGACCAGACGCAACATGTCCTTGTACACCGATCCCGTTCGCACATCTTCTTCGTCCTAATGTGGACTCCCCCCCATGCAGAGAATCGTCCCACTACTCGTCGAGAAGGAGTATATCATTGCGCCATTCTACGTGATATCGTGGAGGTTCCCTTCTGTAGAGGCCTCCTAGATGTGACCGAGTAGATGAGGTCGGAAGATC
>CAUYUJ010014516.1:879673-882173 GCA_963575745.1 Prorocentrum cordatum
GGGAACCTCGTCTGTGAGTGAACTGCGAGGAAGTCTCAGGCGGGAGCCCCCTCCCTATGGGGCCCGCAGATCATGTTGGTAATCCGAGCAGGTCATCCAAAACCTGTAACTGTCGTCAATGTTGGGTTCTCGCGCTGCCAGAACGCAGTTCCCAGGCCACACTTTGGATGCAACAAGGAAGTTTTTGGGCTCCTCAGGTCGCCGAGGTGCTGCGACAGGGCGCCGAAGGCGCCGACGACGACGGCCAGGCCGAGGCGCGGGCGCGGAGCTTGCTGATGTTCAGGCCCAGCGAAAGGGAGTTCACATGGCAGAGCTCGGGGGCGCACAGCGTGCGCCGCTCGGGGTTCACCCTGACGCACGCGTCCTACCTGACCTCCACGCTGTCGCAGGGCCAGACGCTGCGCAAGGGCGTCACCATCGACTGCGCGAGAGACGAGGACGCTGGCCGCACGGGCATGTCGGACGAGCAGTGGTGGCTGCACCTCTACGTCATGTTCTCCCGCGCCACGTGCATGCGGAACATGCTGATCCTGCGGCCGCCGCCGCGAGAGTTCCTGGAGTGCGGGCCGCCGGCGTCCCTGCGGAAGGCGCTCCTGGAGTTCGACAAGAGAGCGGTTTTGTCCAGGGCGGAGGCGAAGCAGCTCGCGGCAGAGCTGGGCTTCGTGCTGCCTTCCGCCTGAGCGCGGCTGCGCCTCGCTCGAAGCCCGCGGGGTTGTCCCAACGGCTTGGTCTTGCGCGCCAACGGCTCGCGGGGTTGTCCCGACAGCCTGGCCCGCGGGGTTGTCCCAACGGCTGCGCGACGTGACCTGTAGAGAACGCGCCTGTGCTGGCCGTGGCGGCGACGGCGCCGAGGAACATCGACATGCGCGCTCATGCAACAGGAAGGGGAGGAGGTGGCGGGGCGCGGAACAAACAGGGGGGCGAGGATGGGGACAACGTAAGGAGTGGAAGGGGGGCCCGCGCCAAGGCGAGAGGAAATATACGCAGAAGAGACAGCCAGGACGCCTCACCAACCACGAGGACGACGGTGATGGCTTTTTCCAGATTCGCCCAGAGGATTCTTATGTGGGGTTCTTCCGTCGGAGTAATTTTCTCTGCGCACCCCGCGCAGGAACACTCACCCCACCCCCTCTCCTCTTCTGCCTTCGCACACTCACTCACTCACTCATCAGCATGACCACTCACTCACACTCACACTCTCTCACACTCTCTCATCATCAACATCAGCATCACTCAGGCGGGAGCCTCGTCTGTGAGTGAATTCTGAGGAAGGCTCAAGCGGGAGCCCCCTCCCTATGGGGCCCGCAGATCATGTTGGCAATCCGAGCGGGTCATCGGAACCCTGTAACTGTCGTCACTTTTGGGCTCGTCAAGCCTGAATTTGGAGGAAGTCTCTGGCGGGAGCCTCGTCTTTGAGTGAATTGTGAAGAAGTCTCAGGCGGGAGCCCCCTCCCTATGGGGCCCGCAGATCATGTTGGTAATCCGAGCGGGTCATCGGAACCCTGTAACTGTCGTCACTTTTGGGCTCCTCAAGCCTGAATATGGAGGAAGTCTCTCAGGCGGGAGCCTCGTCTGTGAGTGAACTGCGAGGAAGTCTCAGGCGGGAGCCCCCTCCCTATGGGGCCCGCAGATCATGTTGGTAATCCGAGCGGGTCATCGGAACCCTGTAACTGTCGTCACTTTTGGGCTCGTCAAGCCTGAATTTGGAGGAAGTCTCTGGCGGGAGCCTCGTCTTTGAGTGAATTGTGAAGAAGTCTCAGGCGGGAGCCCCCTCCCTATGGGGCCCGCAGATCATGTTGGTAATCCGAGCGGGTCATCGGAACCCTGTAACTGTCGTCACTTTTGGGCTCCTCAAGCCTGAATTTGGAGGAAGTCTCAGGCGGGAGCCTCGTCTGTGAGTGAATGCGAGGAAGTCTCAGGCGGGAGCCCCCTCCCTATGGGGCCCGCAGATCATGTTGGTAATCCGAGCAAGTCATCCAAAACCTGTAACTGTCGTCAATGTTGGGTTCTCGCGCTGCCAGAACGCAGTTCCCAGGCCACACTTTGGATGCAACAAGGAAGTTTTTGGGCTCCTCAGGTCGCCGAGGTGCTGCGACAGGGCGCCGAAGGCGCCGACGACGACGGCCAGGCCGAGGCGCGGGCGCGGAGCTTGCTGATGTTCAGGCCCAGCGAAAGGGAGTTCACATGGCAGAGCTCGGGGGCGCACAGCGTGCGCCGCTCGGGGTTCACCCTGACGCACGCGTCCTACCTGACCTCCACGCTGTCGCAGGGCCAGACGCTGCGCAAGGGCGTCACCATCGACTGCGCGAGAGACGAGGACGCTGGCCGCACGGGCATGTCGGACGAGCAGTGGTGGCTGCACCTCTACGTCATGTTCTCCCGCGCCACGTGCATGCGGAACATGCTGATCCTGCGGCCGCCGCCGCGAGAGTTCCTGGAGTGCGGGCCGCCGGCGTCCCTGCGGAAGGCGCTCCTGGAGTTCGACAAGAGAACGGTTTTG
>CAUYUJ010014516.1:887173-927173 GCA_963575745.1 Prorocentrum cordatum
TCCAAAACGTGCTCCCGCTGCAGCGCCGACGTTTTCGATCCTTTTTAAGAAGCCCCAAATCTAGAAAATGATCCCCGGCAAAAACATTGGAGGTGATTACACATCCGGTGTCGATTCGTTGATTTTTGGGGCCGCAGAAAGCCCCCCCCCTTTTGGGCGGCGTCCTTTTCCGCACAGGATTCCCGGGAGTTTGGTTTTCATCTATGTTTTTGAAAATCCGAGTCTTTCCGGTCCTTCAGAATGTTGCTCCCGCTGCAGCGTTCGTCCTATTTTCCGCGCCGCTGGTCGTTCCAAATCGTGCTGCCGCTGCAGTGCAACGGTCCCCGGCCCCATGCTCCCTCTTAGGTAACAGGGTCAGATGCGAAGCCCGATTCGGTGAGAGGACAATGAAGTAGCTCAATGGGAAGGGATGGGAGGGAGGGGTAGGATGTCAGATGTTGACGCGAGCGCACCTAGCTTGCCCTCACCCCCTCCCCTGGACCTGGAGGGGGCGTTTCGCGAGGGGTTGCAACGTCCAGATGGCCCAAGATGGCTCCAAGAGGGCCTCAGAAAGCCCAAGATGACCTCCAAGATGGCTCAACTGCCCAAGATGGCTCAAGATGATTTCCAAGATGCTCCAGGAGGCCCCAAGACCGCTCCAAGACAGCTCCAAGTGGCCATGGAACCTCCCCAGGAGGCCGCCAAGAGGCCAACATCCTTCCAAAACCTAAGGAAAATCAGCTAATGTTTGCCTTCTCGCCTTTTTGCTTTCGATGGCCTTCCGAGGCCTGAAGATGGCTCCCAGAGCGCCCCAGGAGCGGCCCAAGAGGCGATCTTAGGCGCTCCCGAAGGGGGGCCCTCATTGAAGCTCTCGCCTTCTTCGGTCGATCTCCTCCAAGATGGCCCCAAGAGCGCCCCTAAGGTTTCCAAGAGCGCCTCAACAAGGCCACAAGAGGCGCCCAGGAGGCCCCAAGTGGCGTCCAAGAGGCTTCCAAGAGACCCAAGAAGGCCGAAGAGGCTCCCCGAGGCACCCAAGACGCTCAAAGACGCAGCCGAAGCCGCCAAGAGGCCCCCAAGACGCCCAAAGAGGCCTCCACAAAGCTTCCAAGAGACATCTGAGGAGACTCCAAGAGGCATTCCAGAGGCCTCTGGCCCGTCTGCTCGCTCTCCTCCTCCTCCTCCTCCTACTCCTCCTCCTCCTCCTCCTTGTCCTACTCCTGCTCCGCCACATCAGCAAATTAATCATCCTTCCCCCTCATCCCTTACCCATCCTCCTCCTGCCTCGAGCGATGAGGGCTGTCCCCCTTTTTGCTTCTATACTTCCCTGATCATCTCAACTCACTTGGGCGTCGGTTATGGATGGGCTGGTGGGGATACTTTTTGGTTCGCGGGCTCACGAAGCAGGTCGAAAGCCGGGCAAAGCTAGGGCGGGCCGCGCCGAAGCAAAGGAAAGAACAGCACGGAGCAACGCCCGGCTCAGAGGCGGGCTCAGCGTCCAATAGGTCGTAGGAACTGGCAGACCAGCACGATGACCATGAGCACAATATCTCGTTAGGACGCGGGTGCGAAGCGGAGCTGGACGACCCCACACCAGGGAATATTCGCCGCTGGTGGGGGTACGCCAAGCGTCAAGAGGAAGAACAAGAAACTAATATGAGTAATAACAATGACTATAAGAAACAAGGGCATGCGCATATAAACTTTCGGAGCTCCGCGCGGATCCAAGCAATCCGTGCAGACCTCCGAAAGTCTATGTTCACGTTTTTCTTCTTCCCCGAAGGATGCTCAAACGACCAGGGAGGATGCGGAACGCCCAAACGTGTTTGTCTCTCCTCGCCTGCTGCGGCTGCTGCTGCTGCTGCTTGTTGATTACTATGCCGTGCCTGCGTCTGACTGTTGGCTACACGTGTGCCGCGGGGTCGTGTCGTGCCGACTTCGGCGTTGGCTTCTGACACCGCGAAAACCGTTCAACCTTGAAGATCGATCGGCCGTTTCCGAAACGTCAAATCGTTCAACATCGACCGATTCTGGGTCGTCGGCGGCGTTCAAATTTGAACTCCATCGGCAAAGTCGCCGCTGGTCAACACGACGCGAACCTATCGTACACCAACTCGTCTGCTCTGCCCGTTATGGAACTGCACGTGCAGCGCGTGTATCTACGCGACGAGTCAGCCAGTGCTCGGCTTAACTGCTCTGAAGTTTGGTCAAGCACTGGAATCTGTTGGAGTGGAAGCCCGTGCCGCGAGGCAGTGTGGCCTTTTATTCACAACCTCGACACGCATCTGCTACTGCGTTGATATGTTTGTCGTTAAGAAGCCGCTCTCCCCAGCGCTACCGCAGAGCGCGCCTGTTCTCGCTAGTCCTACCTGGTCCCGACACGCCTGGGCCACGAGCCTGCTCCAGCGGGCAGCATGCCTGTAGCAATGAGAGAGGATGTCTTTGGGTGCGACAGTGGAGGGGCTTGGATGTCATTGGAATGTCGTTGGGGACATAGCGGTGGAGGTCATATTATGGGATGTGCGGATGTCTCAAAGGGATTTGTCGGACATGTCTGGGGGATGGGGTTCACTTCGAAAGGAATCCTGTGCTCGGAGGTCAGCATGCCACGCTACTGCTCATAGCTTTGGGATGTGCATGTGCCACTGCAGCAAACTTCCTGTCTCCAACGGCACTACCCATAACACGTAACACCACTAAGCAACCAACATGCGACCTGCTCCTCTGTATCTTCTGTGCCCTTTCTATCGATTCGAACGAACCTGGCTGCGCGGATCATGAAAGGATCCCTGGACAATTTTTGGGCGGGGTGTGGCAGCCCGGGGTCTGCGGCCTTGAGCTGGGCAGCCTGACGAGTCACTCTTCGGCGTCAGAGACAACTCAGCCCCGACGAGTTCTGGCCAGGCGACAGCGCGAGGAACCCGTGCAGCAGCCGCGGCCGCAGATCCGCCTGACCTCCCCCGCCGCGCTGCAGGGCGGCTCTCGCGGACGCAGCAGGTCTTGCGTCGACCCGGCGGGCGGGAAGGAGATCAGCACGGCGAGGAGCGCGCGTGGCTCCGCGATGGTCGCGGGGGGGGGGGGGGAGGGGCTGCTGGCTGCGCAGCAGTGATGGTTGTCGAGGTGTGTGACGCCCAGGTCGCGCAGGGGCGCCGCTGGTCGCCGAGCCAGACGTGGCAGCAGGAGGAGGAGGAGGAGGAACGTAACGTACCCGACTAACGTAGATCAGTATCACTGCATTGACGAAGCGGTCGCCCGTGGAGCCCAACGCTTCCTGCTTGCACGCCGTGCGCACCTGACCACTCGCTTTGGGCAGCGAGGCTTTGGACTGACTGAGTCAGGACAGTGCCGCCCAAGAAACTTGTTGCACCTTGCGACCTCAATTCGTGGTCGACGGCGGATCGACAAAATCACTGTAATCTATTTAGGTGGCAGGTGCCAAGGTGAGAACCCCGCACGTCGACGTAAAGATTTATCTTCGAATCCTGACGTGCAGACGCACCTTGCAATCCATGAGTGTGACCATCTCAGAAACATGGGGACCAATCTCACCTCAGAATGTGGCCAACGCCGAGCCGATACCACTCTTCACACGTAAGGAAACGGCTGGCGCTGAGACCAAACCGGGTGCAATGGGCTCGTATAGTTTGAAGACGTCCGGTTGATCAAGCTCCAAGCCAGCCTGAACGCTGCCACACTCCTGAAGAAACACTTGGCGAAAGTGGCCATGGAATTCAGATAACATGTCGGGGTCGCATCGGAGTCTTCGTGGGGCTGCGTGGTCATGGGACCATCTTGTCGCAACGGCGCCGCCACCTCCCCTGTCCAGTGCTGAGTCGAAGCCCCTGGTGCGGCAGTGGCCCCGCCAGGGGCCAACCCTGGACGGGGGCGGCGGGTCTGAATCGATCTGTCATGTCTTTCTTCAGGAGAGTTGACGGTAGTGAAGGCGAAGATGATGCAAATGTTGAGAATGCTGGTGCGTATCTGTGACGGTGATGAGGGAGATGATCTGATGACGGTCACGACGTGACAACTGTGCGTAATCCGCGTGATCTGGCCCGTGATCCGCGGCAAAACAGAAGAACCCCTATGATCTGTGAGAACCGTTCGATTCTTATAACGGTATTCCTCTTGACCAGACCGCACGGACCGCTTGTTCCCCTACGCAAGTCACAGACCCGATCACGGATCACAGGAAGTAGCTAGTGTTTTCTCGTAGCGTCGACGACGTACGCGGTTGGGAGTGGCTATACGACGACAATATCACTTGAAAATCACTCCATGCGTCCCGAATCCACATTGACATCAGGGCGGGAATATCGACACAGGGAGACGACGCACACAGACTTCTCCATGCGCGCGACCCTGCACTCAAGCGAAGGAGTGAATGGCGTACCACTCCCTAAAGAAACACTTAACCAAGTGGCCATGGGGTTCAGATAACATGTCGGGGTCGCATCGGAGTCTCCATGGGACTGCATGGTCATGGGGTCGCCTTCTCGCAACGGCACCGCCCCCTCCCCCGTCCATTGTTGACTCGCCCCTGGTGCGGCAGTGGCCCCGCCAAGGGCCGACTTCGGACAGGGGCTGGGGCGTCTGCTGAATCGATCTCGCAAATTCTTGTTGCCGACGCCATGGGGTAATTGCATTCTTGCAGAAAGTGCGGCCTGCACCCGATCGCATTCCCAAAAATATGGTCGAAACTGAAGCGGGAACACCGAACGTTGATAACGTTTGGATTTTTGTGTTGCCAATTTCCACCTTATTACAACCCAAGAATGCGGCCGGCACTGAAGCGAGAGCACTTTTTTTTCCCCTCGCGGGGTTGTTTCGCAAGTGCAGGTGGGCCTTGCGTTCAAATAGTGCGCTGTGCGCCCAAGCAACAGCAGCATCCTCACTTGAGAGTATGGCTAGCGCCGATGTGAGATAATCATTCACTTCTGAGTATGATGGTCGCGCCGAGTTCAGAGCGCCGATCCGATCCAGATATATGTACCCCGAATACTCTTTTAAGGCGGGCGGCGCTGGGGTCTCTCAAATTAGGCCACGTAAAAAGTCAAGTTGAACCTTGGCAAGACGCCTGACCTTTTAAACTAAGAGTGTGGCCGGCATCCGGGGGCAGTGATGAGTTCCCTGGAGCTCTTGGATCGGCGCTGCCGGGCAGAAGCGAAGGGAAGGGGAGGAGGGGGAGGAGGAGGACAAATTGGATGGAAACCAGCGGCCGCAAGCAGACAGGCCGGGTCAGTGGCCGGGAGAGAAGAGCCACCCGCGACGAGGCCACAGACCCTACGGCGGCGACCTGGGCGGGGTGGCCGCCCGAGCCCAGCGCGATGCGGCTTGGTGGGGATTGCCCTCTGCGGGATCCATCCACCGCCCCGCCGAGGAAGGACGGCGCCGGGGGCATCTCACACGGCGTCTGCCGTGGAAGCCGCCGTGGCCGCGGCCAGGCGGGCTGCTGCCACCCCCGCCCCTCCAAACTGGGTCTGGAGGCGCCGCAACACCGCCCGCGCGTTCTCTCCCTGTGCAGGGAAACGGAAAGTCGCTGGGCGTGTTGGTCCGCAACCAGTGCGGCGTCTTCCCCGGTGGCGTCAGCCACCCGCTTGGCCAGGACCCCGAAGGCCCTGCGTGCCTCGCGGGGTACCGCCGCCGTGGGCTTCCACCACCATGGGGAGGAAGGTGAAGCCCTGTGCCGCGCAGAGCCGCGCGGTGTCCTGGTGCTGCCATTTGAACTCCTCGTGCCGCTCCGTCGCTGCGCTTGACGAAGCGGCCGACGCGGCGAGGAGATCGGCGCGCAACCCTGACGTGGCGGCAAAGTCCCAGGCGGCCGCCGTGCCGTTGCGCTACCGCGGCAGGTAAACGTCGGCAGGGCGGTGGCCGTTGTCGTCCACCTGGGCCCCGCCCTGCTCGCCCCCAGGGGTGGCCTCCCCGGCGGGGCGCGGGGGTAGCAGCCCCGGGCGCTCCAACTCCGCCCCGGCGTGGCCGGCGGCCAGGGCGTCGAAAAATGCCTGGTTGCGCAGGGCGTTGTGGCGTTTGGTCCGGTCGCCGCGGCAGGCGCAGACCAAGGCGTGGTCGCAGAAGACGTCCATCACCTCGCCATAGGCTGGGCAGAAGCACTCCTCCTGCAGGAGCTGGACTCGCAGCCGCCTCTGCAGGCCGACCTGCGTGAGGCCGTGCGGGAAGGCGGTGCCGGTGGCCTCGTAGGGCGGCGCCTTGAGCCACGCGGCCGCGCCCAGGGCTTGCACCAGAGAGGGGTGTGCCTTGCCGGCCAAGGTGGAACCCGCCAGAAGCCCGTCGAGCGAGGCGCTGTCCACCGCGTCGGAGACGGGGCAGCAATCCATAGCAAACTGCGGGCGCTGTTTCTACTCCATTTCTGTGTTCAAGCGCCCGTCCGACCTGCGCCATCGCGAAAGTCACATCTTGGAAGGACGACCAGCGGTCAAACGAGAGCGTGATTGTCCGCTGCAAAGGGCCGAAGCGACAACACCGTTATGGCCGAAATCTCTGGCTGGCACCGACCACATAAAACCGCAGTCGGCGCGGAGGCGATACACACTGGGCCCATGGTTGAGGCGTCCTGTGATCGAAGTAAGTGCGTGAGGGGTGGGCCCACTTGGGTCAAGGAACAGTGTGCGGGCGCGTCCACCAGGGGCCTTAGTTGGGACTTTTCTGCGGGCGGGGGGCGACGTGCGTGAAGCATGGGACTTCCTTGGTACAAGTTCCGTGTGCAGGCTGTTCCCTGCTGGGCTCACTAATGGGATCCTTATGGGGGAGAATGGTAAGGAGCGGGCCACCGCGGGTCAAGACGCTGCGCGCCTGCGCGAGCCGTAGGCCCGCAAGCTAAAGCTCTCCTGGTGTGGGGGCGAATCGTTGGGTGAGGATGGGGTCGTTCTGAATCCAAGTCCTCTGTGCGGGCGCGCCCACTGGAGCCTTTTGATGGCTGAGTGGGATTAAGGGGGCCTACGTGGGTCCAACTCCTATGTGCGCGGAAACACTCCGCTGGGGAGTAAGCTTGTGCTTCCTGTGGGGGGGCCAGGCGCGCGCGAGGGGCAAACATATTGGGGCCAGGCACGGTGTGTGGGCGCGCCGCGTGGGAGCCTCAGTATGAGGCTCACTCGGGGGCGAAAAGCACGAGGGGTAGAACCCTCTGGGTCCAGGTGCAATATTATGGTGCGCCCCTATTGGGGCCACAGTTAGAGTGGCTTCACGTGGAGTCCGAAACTGTGATGTGTGCGTCCTTCGAGGTGAGGTGACAAGAGACAAGAGGGGTGGCAGGAGAGGGTGAGGAGCAAGGTGGTTCAACGGACACGCTGGCAGCGCAACGATGTTGCGAAAACGGAAGCTCAACACCACAAGAAACTCGGGAATCATTGCCCAATCCGTAAGGGCGTCCTGGATTCAAGAAGTCCTGAAACTCCGCTGCCGGGTGGGCGGTCTTTTGGTTCGGAGATGGGCTGTGCAGCTCAATCCTGGTGGCCTGACCAACTGGAGCTACTGGCATCCGTTGGACGATGGCGAAGCCCAGAGGCAATCGGCGGGGGGTTTAAGTGGAGGAGGAGGGTATTGACCAGACCATCATGCCCTTCAAGCGCTTGGCCCTTCCTTCCCAGAGCGGCCTGTTCCTTGCGAATCGTGTGCTCAACAGGGGCGCACGCGCGCGAAAGGGGGCGTCGCGCCCAGTTCGTCGACGTAGCCCGTCTGTAGCATGGACACGCCCTTCTCGCTAGTACTCTTCACCTCGTGCTTGAATGCGCACCTGCCCCCCGCCCTCGACATGGACGACCACGGATTGAGGTAATTGCGACAACAACGACGTCGGCAACGAACGCGAACGCCACGGTCGTCCCTGGTCCGGGTCTGAGTACACCTGGCGACCCCACGATTAATGTCGTGTCCTCGAGAGTGAATGTGGAATCGGGAGCGCACCGAAGGATAACTTCCAATCGCTGAAGACAACCAAGTCAAACATACGCTAGACTACCGCGCAGATTGGAAGGAGCTGCAGCTTCAAAATGAACGGTCATACTTCGACATATAAAGGAAATGCAACACGGCATTAGGGGTTGAAAACTAACACCGGAGTTTTGTGTTCCATAAGCTATTGAATGGACGGCGCCACATCAACATTTGTCCTAACCATTATGTGGTGTTGGGTCCTCTTTTTGAAGAGACAGTGCCCCGCGTCTCCTTCCTCTTTCCTTCTTCCAGAATTCTCCTCCTCCCATCCCTGGCACTGCCCTCTGCATGTCCACTTCGGCATGCCTCTCACACGTTTCGTGGCCACATGGGGAGCTTCAGCTAAGGCCCAAATTCCATGGTGCGCATGGCGTCGGTGTCCCATCTCGGCACACCCCTCACACGTTTCGTGGCTGCATGGGGAGCTCAAGCTAAGACCCAAATGGCAGCGCTCGCATGGCGCCGCCGCCTCATGTCTGCACACCCCTCCCACGCTTCTTGGCCCCACAAGGAGCTCCAACAAAGGCCCAAATGCCATGGTCCGCACGGCGTCGGTCCCTCATTTCACGTTTCGTGACACCATAGAAAACTCCACCGAAGGCCCGAATTGCAGCGCCCGCATGGCGCCGCCGCCCCATTCTAGCACACCCCTCACACGCTTCGTGGCCCCATATGGAGCTTAACCTAAGGCCCACGCGGCAACACCCGCATGGCGCCGCCGTCCCATCTTGGCACACCCCTCACACGTTTCGTAGCCCCGTAAGGAGCTCCACCGAAGACCCAAATGGCAGCGCCCGCCAGGCGGCGTCCCGCCGGTTTCGGTCACCCTTCGTTCGTTTCGTGGCCCCATAAGGGGGCTCCCCCTTCTTTCCACACCTGCCCTGCTGCAGCCACACCTGCATATGGTTGGGTTCTTCGCCACGGTAATCCCACCAACCCTCTGGGCGTATGTGGTCTAGGGAGGCTCCTCTTCCAACCCTCTTTTTCCCCTTCGGGGAAGGGTTCACCCCACCCCCTTACCCCTTCCCCTGGACTTGGACGGATGGGTTCGCGAGGGGTCGGAGCGTCCAATATGGCCCAAGGTAGCTCCAAGAGCGCCTTAGAGAGCTCAAGATGACCTCCACGATGGCTTGCTATAGGCCAATGTGCCCCAAGATGGCTCCCACGATGCTCCAAGAGGCCCCAAGAACGCTCCAAGGCGGCCCCACGTGGCCACGGAGCCTCCCCAGGAGGCCGCCAAGAGGCCAGCATCCTTCCAACATTGAAAGAACATTTGTTTTGTTGTTCCTTTCTCGGCGTTTCGCTTCCGATGGCCTTCATGATGGCTCCAGGATGGCCCAAGAGGGCTCCAAGAGGGGCCCAAGAAGCCTCCAGGACGGCCCGCACAACGCCCACGAACGCTCCAAGAGCGCCCCAAGAGGCGATTTGTTGGGCTCCCTAATTGAAGCTCCCCTCTTTTTTGATCGATGTCTTCCAAGATGGCTCTAAGAGCACTTCTAAAGCTCCCAAGATCGCCTAAAGAGGGCCCCAAGAGGCGCCCAGACGCCCCCAAGAGGCGCCCAAGGGGCTTCCAAGATGCTCCCAAGGCCTCAAGAGGATCCCTGCGGCACCCAAGACACTT
Organism: Prorocentrum cordatum; assembly: GCA_963575745.1. Classification (NCBI taxonomy): domain Eukaryota; class Dinophyceae; order Prorocentrales; family Prorocentraceae; genus Prorocentrum; species Prorocentrum cordatum. Next base: position 896,721 of record CAUYUJ010014516.1, read on the forward strand.
AAAGACGGCCCTTGACACGCCAAGATGCCCCCCCAGACGCCCCAAGGGCCCTCCAAAAAGGTTTCAAGCGACATCCGAAGAGACTCCGAGAGGCATTCAAGAGGCTTCTGGCTCTTCTGTTCGTCCTTTTGCCTCCTCCTCCTCCTCCTCCTCCTCCTCTTCCTGCTGCCCCTCCTCATCCGCAAATTGATCATCCTTCTCCCTCCTCCATCATTCCTCCTCCTCCTCCTCCTCCTCCTCCTCCTCCTCCTCCTCCTCCTCCCTCGAACGATAACGGCAGTCCCCCATTTTGCTCCTACGCTTCCATGCTCGTCTCAATTCGCCTGGTCGTCGGTTTTGGATGGGCCCGTGGGGACTCTTTTTGGATCGCGAGCGCACGCCGGAGGACGCCGGGCGCCGTCAGGGTCGCAGCACGCAAGCTACGAGCTATTTGCGCCAAGGGCAAGGAAAGGAGCCGAAGGGGGGAGGGAGGGAGGGAGGAAGGGAGGGAGGGAGGGAGGGAGGGAGGGAGGGAGGGAGGGAGGAGGAGGAGGAGGAGGAGGAGGAGGAGGAGGAGGAGGAGGAGGAGGCGGGCCGGTGGGGATTCTTTTTTTTGGTCGCGGGCGGACGCGGATTCGCAGTCGCCGAGCTGAGAGGTCCGGGCCACGAGCCTGTCAAATTAGCAGCGCGCAAGCCTAAAAGCGCAGCGGCCGGCCCGCTCACAGTGCCTACCGCCGGAGGGGGGACAGCGAGGGAGGAACAAACAGGAGGCGGGCCAGTGGGGATTCTCTTCTTGGTCTGCGGCCGCGCGACAACAGTCTGGCGGCGAGAGGCAATGTCCGGGGCGGGCGGCACAGAGCGAATTGGCAAGGTTGCACATGCACTGAACAAAATGCTCTGCATGCCAGTGGGGCTTCGCGAAACGTCGAGATTTTCTTACCTAGTGTCTTCGACAGAAGAGCCTCTCGACGATAGGTCCAAGGTGCTAGCCCAATTCGCATGTGTTATACTCGATCCTAGGCGGCAGCCGGTCAACGCACCTTGTGGTTACCACCTTTCAGAGGTTGGCCATCCAACCCTGTGGGCAGCAAAACGCACGTGCCCACGCAACGTAGATGTAATTAGTAGCTGAGCGAACGGAATGTACCCCAACGCTAGTGTGCGTTCGACCGTACATAGCGGCTGAACAGAAGGCGGTAATTCAGCAGAGCTCATGCAATCAGGCCACACGCATCGGTGTTTCGGCCTTGCAAGCTAATCGATCGCACACGGGCCACATGGCCGTACAACAACAACTGAGCGAGACACATAAACGGGATCACCCGACAAACATCGTACATATGACCCGCCCCGCTCCCCGAACGTCCTGCCCCCTGTTGCGCACAGTTCTGGTCTTCCTGCAGGTCACTGGGCTTTCCAACCCCAAACCACAAGTCTTGCCTGCCCTTCCCACTGCAGGCTCTCGTCGCAACACTCGACGCCGCACGCCTGGCCCGGGTGGAGCTCGAGAGGGAGGGAGGGGCCGGCCCTGCCGGCCGCGGCTTCGTGCCTCCGCGCGGAGGGAAGCGGAAACGCAGCGGCAGCACACCGCAATGCCGGGAAAGACGACCGCCCCGCGTCATTCCAGCGCTCGTTCTCAACGTCGCCCCCCAAGGCTCTCGACCCATTCCCAAGGACAAATTTTTCGTTCCGAGTCGTTTCTTGAACGTCCCGAGGCCTGGTAAAGGCCCCCAAAGACCGACAGCAACGAAAAGCTGGGGCTGGAGTAGCAGGAATCGGGCCTTCCTGGTGGGCCGGGGGCCATCTGTGGTACCAAGCGCTGGCCACAAGAGGCTGCTTCACAGGGATTCAAGAATACTCTGGGGCCCAGCGTCTTGCGGTCGGAACGTCTCTCAGGGGCACTGCGAGGGGGGGGGGCAGCAAGTAGCAACACCACCTCCTGCCTCGTCCCTCTTTGTCCCTGCCCGTCCACCACGTTTTTTCCCCCCTCCCTCCCTCCTCCGTCCCTCTGCCCCCGCCCCGCCTTTCATTCCTTCTTTCTGCTTGCTCCTTCCTTCTCCCTGCGCACCCCCTCTCCGTCATAACTCCCCCTTCGTGCTCCCTCCCTCCCCTCTCTCCCCTCCCTCTCCGCCCTCCCTGCGGAGAGCCAGCAACTCCCCTTGCTCCCTCATCTGCTTCTGTTCTGTTCATCTCCCTGCGCGCCGTGCCCAACGCCCTGCTGGTCTGGCTCCCGAGACGACTTCGAGCGCCTGCGGCTCGCTCGAGCGATCTCTGGGGCGACGTGCGCCGCCACCCGCCCGACGTCGTGGGCGCCGACGGTGACCGAGGCGAACGTCTGAAGACGTGCGAGTCAGATGTGAATGAAGCCGGCGACAACTCCAATCTCCTTGCCTAGGCGGCCCGCCCGGGGGGAAATGAGACGGGGCGGGCCTTCTCAGAAGGCTCGGAGGGCCTCTGGCCTACCGAGAAGTTTTCTGAGCCCTCCCCGAAGACACAGAGGACTTCTCAGAAGGCGCGACGGCTTGTGAGAAGCCCCGCCACCTTCTGAGAAGGCCTGTTCCTTCTCACTTTCCCCCCGAGCGCGACGCCGATTATCGGCTCAAGCTGGTCTACTGGGTGACTACGGTGAGGGCATTGGACAAGGAGCCATTAGGTAAAGAGCTCAGGGTCTGGGAGCCGGTGGGACTGCGATCGTGGGCTGGCCATGGATATCACCGCCACTCTCAGCAGATGCAGAATCATCCAAGGTCTGGAACCTTCTGGGCACCTTCCTCAACCAACGCGCCCTCCGTGTACAGATGTGCGCACGCGAATGAATTCTTGACGTCCGTGGCGTTCGTAGGGACGAAAAATGGGGAACGCAAGAATTTAGGGCCCTCTGGGCCAGCCCTGGCCGGAATCGGCGGGTTCCACTGGAACGCCGACCACAACAACTCCAATGTGGTCTAAACCGACCGATGTTTCGGGCAACGCCCACGCACATACAATAGCACGCATAAGCATACGGAACCACACATGTGTGCGCGGACATGCGTTGCAATGAGCAAAGCCACTCCATAAAACAACGACGCACGTGGAAACATCAACAACCACCAACGGCGTCACGCGAGGGCGACCAGTGGAACAATCGCGCACAACTCTTGCGCGCACCCTCCCCCCGGGTCTGCTGCTACTCCCACTCAAGAGGACGGCCATGCCTGCACGTAATTGTGGCAAGGTCCAGCGCAAGGACGCTGGTAGGGCGATGCGAGTCCGCTGGTGCAGCCAGCCTCCCCCGCTGCCGGGCGTGTCTCAATATGGGGGGTGCTCAGAGAGAGAAGGGACGGGAAAGGAAGATAAGAGGATAATGGGGATTGGGGGGCAGGGGCAGGTGGGGGATGGGGGAGGTGGACGGGAAGGGACAGGGAGGGAGGGAGGGAGGGAGGGACAGGCTGGGGGAAGGAAGGGGGATAGGGATGAGAGATGGACATCTGCGCGAACACACGCACCCAGGCCCGCACGCACGAACGCTCACACGCACAAGTTCCCCCATGCACGCCTATACACCACACCACGCGCAAACACACTCTTTGCACGACCAAGCGAACACGTCTGCGCTCGCGCGGCGTCCGGAGCGGTGCAGCGCGCTCAGCGTGCTCGCAAGACAAACCTGATGAAGCCAACCAACTTGCTGTGTTGAATTGGCTGGTTCAAGACTGCATGCAAGCGAACACACACAGATGCATGCGCACACTTATACACAATACATGAATGAAGGAACGGCGGACTGAAGGCAACGCGCCTGTGCTTTCGGGAAGTACGTGAAGCACACCATGCGCCAGATGCTCTGGACCTTGGCAGGCTAACAGTGAGCAACTCCTCTTCCTTCGATTACCGCCAGCGAGTTAGCCTTCTTCGCCTAGCACGCGCTTCCATTTCACACGAACTGGGTCTCCCAGAGTGACCCTAATCTAGCTGCCGAAGCTAGATGCATCATAACCACCAGGGCTTTACCAGGCGGACTTCTCACGAACCTATCAGACACCACAAGCAGACCAAAACCCCTCCCAAAGCTTGCCCGTGAACGTATACTCAGGGGGGGGGAAGACACGGCGTGTCATATTCTGCTCCCTCGAAAAACCACCTTCCCAGCTGAAGCCCAATTGTCCGATTGAAGTGAAGGTGTGATAATGTACATATAAGACATACCTTCCCTCTCATTCTCCCTGCGGGGTCCCTGGGTCTCGGCCCAGTAACGACTTGTGAACCTAAGAGTTTTCATACACACCAGAATTAATTTTGTTCGCCTCTAACTGAAGATCGTTCGATGTCGGCCCCTGAACCCCTACATGACGCTATCCCGACCAGCCCATCGTGCCAGGTTTTCTCCGAAGCGCTTAGAACTGGAGGCGCCCAGTCCAGGTGAGGTGGATGATGAGACGGAGCAGGAAAATGAGGTCAAAGAGAAGAGGCCAAACGAGGCGCACGAGCAACTGCTTCGACTCTCTTGTGCACTATCTGGCACATGGGATGAATAGCCGCCCTGCAAAGCCGCGCAACCGGCAGAACTGACAGACATGCTTCAGTCCACTTCGGGTGGGCCAGTAGAAATGTGTGGGGCGGGAGTGCTCGGAGCGAGCGCGGCCGTGGTGGTGAGGGGACCACCCCGCTGAAACCGAAGGGAAGCGAAGAGCAGGCTGGCCTGGTCCTCTCTACCCAGAGGCGCAGCCCACCGCTAGATCCCCCCGCGGGCATTGGGGCGCGCCGAGGTCCGGGCGCACTTGTCGTCGCTCTGCGACGGGACGGGATGGTCCCACGCCTCGTAACCCATGCCTGCGCAGGCCGGCCCCCGCAAAGCGGGCCTCCACGGGAGCCCGAGCGGACACATCTCGAGGGGAGGGCACCCGGACGCGGACGGATGCCGCAGGAGCACCGCCGAGGCAGGGTGCACCCAGAGAAGGGCGGCTCCACGAGTGACACGTTCGGGTGCCGACGAGACGGCGTCCCCTGTGCGTTGCCGAGGCGGTGTCCCCTCCACCTCAAGTCATGAGGGAGCAAAGAAAGACAATAAAAAAACTCGGAGGTCCGTGCGTGTTTCTCGGATCGGCGCTGGACCCCCATTCCTGGCGCGCGGAGCGCGCCAAGGCGGCGCCAGGTCGGCGCCAGGGCGGCGCTGGGGCAGCGCCAGGGTGGCGCTAGGGCGGCGCCAGGGCGGTGCCAGGGCGGCGCCAGGGCGGCGCCAGAGGCGCCGCCAGGGGGCCCCAGCGCCGATCAGAGGAATCCGCGCGGACCTCCGAGGTTTTACGTTATGCCAATGTTTGTTCTCCGCAGTCAGGGGTCGAGATCAGGGCGGAAGGATACAAGTGAGTCTTGGGGTCAACGATGAATGCCCTCCTGGACCCCCAACTGGGTCCTCCACCATTCCATCCTCTTGAACAGCACCTCCCTGCCTCCTTCCCTCCATCCAAAGACATTCGAGCTCTCTTACGTCTTCATTCCAATGCGATGCACTTAGACAGTCCCGAGCTGAACTTGGTAAAGCTTGCTCGATTCACTAGTCCATCGGCTGAGCTATGTCTGCACAGTGCCTCAATGCCACCTCCTGCGCTGGGCCTCGGTTGCCAGAGAATGATCCACGAATTTTCGCCAACGACGCCAGAAACATACAATCGTGCCCAATCAGCATCGCTCCCTCTTGATCTCGATCCCCCCTCCGCTGAGGTGGTAGAAGTACATCGTCGACGCCGCGTCGTCCTGGGCCTCAATTCAGGGGGGATGCGTTCCCTCGCTTCCTGCCCTTCAGCAGATTTGCGAACCGTGCTCCTTGGTGTCAGTATCATGCACTGGCATCCAGCAAAGTAGCTCCTGGCACGTGCATTCTCGCTTGCCAGCGTATGCTCGAGTCACACGTAGTCTGTCATGCGACAATCAGAATCTTCTAATGACAGCCGTGGCGATGTGCAAGGGAACTGCCGAAAATCCTGAATACCAGCGTTGTGCTGGCTGTCATGGCGAAAACATTGGGCAACACATCGTTTAGGCCACGCGGCCAACTCACAACGCTGAACGGAACACTCATGCTTCGGCCCGCCACCGACCGTGTAGTAGGCACGATTTCTACCCAACGTTGCTGGGCTTGGAGATGCAACGCTGCGAACCTGTGGCGCAACTGCTTTTTCGGCACGCTTGCCCCTCCTTCATGTATTCCCGAAACCCAAACTCTGCTCCGTTGATCTTCTTTTCCTGCCGTGAATCACCCCTTTGTGCTCCCCCCTTGTCCTTTCCGTGTGCCTTCATTTCCTGCCTCCCACGACCCCAAAACCTCCCCAGAACACGTGTTTTGTTCGTTCCGTGCGCCCCAGGTTTCTGGCCTACTATTCCTCCACGTGCTGCCCATTTTCCCAAGGCGGCGGCACATGCTACCATGCCAACCCAGGTCCTACGCTACCATTGTTTGGTGAGGCATGTCGATTTAAAGGGGGTGCCAAGGCAAAACCATGCCTTCTTAGTCCCGTCGTGAGTGTACTCATGAACAACCATCGTAACTCAATGTGACTGTTCCTGGGGCCGTATACTCCGAATCCCAAATCAGCTGCCTGCAGCGGCAAGCCTCGCTCACCTGCGCGAGAGCACTTACGCTGCTGGAGACCAGGCGCCGAGAAGAACACAAAGACATGCAATTCTCCAGCATGTCATGTCCACCGTGGCGCGAGGCACGAAGAGGAGTACCCTCAGGTCCCTTCGAGATCTTTGCTTTTCACGTTGCCAATACTTTTTGAACGCCCCAAGCCCCGGATTCCCAGTATTATTGGGCGCTCCTGGGGGCCCCCAAGGCTCCCCGCATGATTTTTCAAGGGGCCCTGAACACGTGATCGGGAATTCATGCGTTCCCATGTGCCAATGGACAGTGGACAATCCTAATCATTGAATGCCTGTCGGGTTTTGTGCGATTTTTCCATGCGTGCCCTTCGGCTCGAAAATGAATCCAGAAGTCACCGAACGGCCTCCAAGACAGCCCCAAGTGAGCCCCCGAGGCTCCCAAGAGGCCTCCAAGGGCGGTCCAGGCGAGGGAACTCGACCTGGTCCTCGGCCCCTTCCCCCACCCTGAGAGGACCACCGAGACAGCCAGCAGGCCTTCGACGCCACCAGGAGGCCCCAAGAAGTTCCCCAAAGGCCCCAAATGTGCGTTCAAGAGCCCGCTGGCCCACGACACAGGCACGGTTGCGGGATGGGCAGACGTCTTAGATCCGCCGTCTGTGTTTTATCCAGGGGTGCTCGGAGTGCCAGGTTATGTGCAATAGCTAGATGTACTTTTGAATCGTCCACAGATTTCCAATCAGACCTTCGGTCAATCGCGCCCCCTCGCCCCCAGCGGGACCGCGGCAAATCTGGTATCCATCGGCTTTTCCGTCGGAAGCGGTTCCTAGAGGATCGCCCAGATAGTCCTAAACGCAAGGTGGCCCCAGGCGGGCCCAACATGGCCCGAATGCGACCTGGCATCGCCGTAGCCCGCCACGCCCTCCGCTGCGCTGTGCGCCCGGCGCTGCAATGCTCTGCGCTGCGCTGCTGCTGCCTACCCCTGTGCCCTCCCCCTGTGCCCTCCCCCTCCCTGCTCCTCCACCTTGTCCGCCTCCTCGTCCGACAATCCCATCAGCCCTCTGGGCGTAGGTGGTCTAACGAGTTATGTCTTTCCGCTTCGACTGCCCCCTTCTGCCCCTTCGGGGATGGGGTTTGCCCCTCCTCCTACCCCCTCCCATGGGGTCTGGATGGGACGCGGGCGGAGGTGTCAGGGGTCCTCTTTAGCCCAGTAGACACCCACGAAAGAAGAACAGCGCCCACAGTGCAAAGGTCAGTCTAATTCAGTTGGGTTGACGTGCGCTGCGGCCCTCCATGCGGCCAGGGACGCAGATGTCAACGAGGCCCAGAAACTCCTCACTGCGGCGCGGGACCCTTTACTGAAACGGGCGCTGGGCCAGTACTTGGACGAGGCCTCTCCGAGTCCAAGGAGGCCCAAACCGATGGACATGGGCGTGTACACGCGCAAAGTCCCCCAGTGAAAAATGAGGACGGGGGACCTTCCCAAAGTAACGCCGCAAAAGAACATCAAAGCACCGAAGAAGAAGACCAAGGCACTGAGTAAGAAGAAGAAGGCAAAGAAAAGCAAGACGGACACATCGTGGGAGTGGTAAAGCTTTGGAGTTGGTGATCGACTTAAAAATTTTGTTAGCAGCCGACGGCGAGCGCGCCAACGGCGAGTAAGGTCCGAGCGGGCAAACATACTTGTAAGCGTAACGTTGGTTTTCTTAGTTTTGCATGGGCGGGGAAAGGATAACCCCCCTGCACGTGCCTTCACCATTCGCCCTCCTACCGCCCGCCCCTGCCCCCGCATGCCACTCCCCGAGGAAGTGCAGCACGCCCCACGAGGGTGGACGGTTACCGTGTTCACGCGGGGGCCTGGAGACACAACAGCGGGCCAGACGTACAATGTCTGGAGGAACGCCAAGGGTAAGGTTTTCTGCACGAGGAAGGAGGCCGTGAAGGTGGCGGGCTTCAAGGACAACTGTGGGGAAAAGGTCATAGCACGGCAGTGCTTTGCGCAGAACTTGTCAGATAAGGCTGCGGGGGCCGATTGAAGGAACACATCTTCGTCAACATTATCGTCGTCGCCGCCGTTGCCATCCATGCCGTTGCTACTCGCAAGCGCTATTTCTCAATGCTTTTGGGAAGACGAACGAAGCGGACGCCCAGCGGGAACACCACGCGCACTCCCAGCTATGTAGCAAGGTTTTCCTGCGAACGTGGCCAACACTCTGGCCGTGAATTCGCGCAGAGGGGGAGAGGAGATGAGGAGGAGGTTGAGAGAAAGAAGACGAGGAAGGCGGAGCCAGCAGCGTCGTTGCCAAAATTGCTCCCTCGTGTCGGCGGCCGCAGCACAACAACCCAGAAATAAAAGAACACCGTGGACAAGGAGGAACGCGCGGAAGGAAACGGAGGAACGACCGAAGGACGAGGGAGGACGTAACGTGGAAACACGTAGCGTGCAAATCGGGACTTAGCGATTTGATCTCTCTGGGCGCAGCGAGATGCCATGCAAGAGCAGCAACACGCAACGAACATGTCACAAATTACGGCTCCGAAGACAATGCGCGACGGCAGCGTTGCTGTTGGTAGGATCGAGGGAGGGAGGGAACGAGGAGGAGGGAGAGGAGCCAGATTATGAAATTTCATGGACGGCCGAATCCATGTCAAAACCAGCACGAAAACAAAACGAGGAGAGCAAGACGGAGAAGAAAGACCACTTTCCAAGATATCGTCACCACCATCGGCACTATAATAACGGACGGTCGCACTTGCATCTAAGGGCGTCAATTTCCACCGTCATCGTCGCACATCTAATGTTCGCCTGTTCGCCGCTTTCATGATCACCATTATGATGTCCGTTGAACTTGGGTGTGGTTGCATCGATATCGCAATCAACATGTGTGTTGCCATTCTTGTCATCGTTGCCATCATCGTGCTCATGCCCACCGTCACCATCAATGTCACTTTGAATTTGGCTGCTGGGGGGGTGGCGGAATATTAGGGCCCTCCGTAGAGGGGCAGGGGCCGGAACTTTAAGGCACCGCGTCAGGGGGAGGCCGGTTTTGTAGGGTGGGGCCGTTTAAGAAGGGATATGGAGTATGGCTCCAAGAGGGCCTCCGATACTCCAAGATGGCCTCCAAGATGGCTCAAGTTAGCCGAATATTGTTCAATAAAGCTTCTGACATACATCCAAGAGGCCCTAAGATGGCCGCACGACGGTTCCAAGTGCACTCGGAGCCACCCAAAGATCCCCCCCAACTCTCCCAAATCCTTCAAACACTTGAAGAACATCCGTGAATTTTGCTTTCTCGCCTTCTCGCGTCCGATGGGCCTCTGAGGCCTCAATCTGGCCCCAGGATGGCCCAAGAGGTCCCCGACACGGCCCCAAAAGCGCTTCAAGAACGCCCCAGGAGACGGTTTGAAGGCTCTTGAGGGCGGGGGGGCGCTACATAAAGGACGCCCCCCTTGGCCTCCAAGAAGACACCAAGAAGCACTCCAGAAGGTTTCAAGAGGCCCCAAGACCCCCCCCAACGAGCCCCCAAAGAGGCCCCAAGAGGGCCCTGAGAGAGACCCAAGAGGACCCCCAAGAGGGCCTCAAGAATATCAACTCTCATCTGCAGCGTTTCTGAATGGGCTGGTGGGGATACGCGAAGCGTGGAGAATTACAACGATACCGATCGATTCCCACGAAGGTCGCTGGGGTGGGTCGTGGTAGGCGCTACCGTCCTGTCTCCTCCTCCTTGTCCTCCTCCTCCTTCTACTTGCTCCTTCCCCCCTTCTTCTCAACGCCATCCTGATGAATACTCAGCAGCTGGGGACTTTGATGGATGCTGGGATTGGGCGCTATTCTGCCACTCACCTGCGGCATCCCGCTCCAAAAATGCGCTCTCCTGCCGCTTCACTGCCAATTTCTGGCGCGCTGCCGAAATACCCGTTGCTGGGCACCCGTCTCGGTGGCACTGACTTTTCCTGCCTCCCCCCGTCTCCACATGGCCGACTCCGGAAACCCTGAGCCCCAAACCTGGCCGTCTCTCGGGAAATCGAATTTTACCTCCGCCGGCTTCCAGCCTCCCGCCGGCTTCCGCCGGCGCAGCCGCCCTCGTCCTACTTCCGCCGCCTTCCGCCGACTTTCCGCGGCCTTCCGCCGAGGAAGAGATGACAACTCCGTCGATCCTCGAGGGCGAGGCCCTCTCTGGAACGCTCCACAGAGAGGCAGGAGATGCGGTCGTACCAAGGCTCCCCTCTTCCTCCCGAGCGGGCGCGCCTGGGTGCTGGAGACCGGGCCGGAGAGACCAAGGCCGCCCCCCCGAATCCTGGCGCCTCCGACTGACACCGAAGTTTGCTCAAGACAAATTCCTGGACCCCGCCTGGGGTCCGTCCAGGCTGGATGTCACCCCAGTCAAGTTTTTGGCGGCCCCGCTCGGCAAAATGGCCCCCTGGGAGGCCGGGATCGAGGAAATGTCTGCGGCGCGACCTCGTTCGATCCTCGGCCATCCCCCCTTCCTGGACATCCAGCGTCTCGGTCGGACCTCCAACCTCGCGACCACTTTCCCGGGACCGGTTTCTCATCCTGAGCCTCGTTTTGACGGTCCCGAGGCCTGGTGAGGGCCCCGACAGGCCGAAATCGAGGAAAACCCTTCGTGCCGATTCGTGTCGAGGCGCCAGATGGCTGGGTTGGCGCCAGGCCTTCACGATTGCGTCCATGGGCTTGGCAGTGCTCTTCGGGGACGGCAGCGCGGGGTCGTAATTCACGACGCCCTCGTCGGCCGGGCAGGCAGGCACCGCTCGGCACGGCCGGCCCGAGGGCGGCTTTCCGCGGGCGGGCGCGCTCGGGAGCCGGAGTCTCCCGGGGGGACTCCGTGGGTCACCCGGTGTCCTTCCAGCCTCTTTTCTCGGCGCCACTGTGGATCGGCCTCCGTGGGAGAGGAGGGTGGCACAGGGGCCGCGACAGCAGTGGCGTCCGCTCTGGCCACCGCCCCCTCCTTTCGAGCCAGAGGCGAAGGGGGGCGGCCACCCAGCACCGCGCCTCGCGCCCCACGATGCGCGACGCCCTGTCGTGTTCGCGCCCTCGCGTCGCCGCTCTGGAGAAGGGCACCTCTGCGGCCTGGGCCGCGCGGCGCCCGGAGTGACTGCCTTCGCGCCCCCGTGTGTGATCCGAGGGCTGGGCCCTGCTGGAGTGGGTGTCATTCGTGGCACCGGTTTAGCAGCCCCTAGTGGTCTCTAGTGTGTTATTAGCGGTTTGAAATAATTGCTAGTGGCCTTCAACGACGTCTAGTGGACTCTGCAAAAATGCAGAGAAGTGTAACAAGTACGTTGGAATCAGCTCCCAAGAAGACCCACTTACTCTGAGGCGTCGCGGAGCCTGACCGATGCCCCGCGAGGCCACATCAAACTCCCAACTGAATATCCGACCTTCCGAGAACATCTATCACCACCACCCCTGGAGCACGTCGGGCGCCTTCGGGCCTCCCCGGGCAGGCCCTGTCGGCCTGCGAGGCTCCGCTCAGAAAGCTCAACGAGTTCTGTCGGGACCGCTGCCGAATCCGTCTCCATGGAAGCCAGCGGCTGCCAAAGGAGAGGCACCGGCCCGAAAGGACCGAGATGCTGCCCTGGGGGGGGGCCTGGGCCTCCAGCGCTAGGAGGCTCTGGGTGTGCGGGGCCCTGGGCCTCTCGACCTCACCTCCGGCAGGGATGCCTCGCGCCGCGCGCCGCCGCCTCGTGGGCACCCGCAGCCCAGAGCAGGCCCCTCGAGCCCCCGGAGTCTGGACAGGATCGCCCGTCCTCGCTCGCGAGGCGCCCGAGGTCCGGGGAAGGCGGGGCCGTGGAGCCTCCCGACGCGTGGATCATGTGGACGCGCCCCAGGCGGGGCACGAGCAGGTGTCCAGACATCCGGCGCCTCGTTTCTTTCGGGACACGGGCCCCCGACCTCTCGACCAGACCTCTCGACCACTTCCACTGACTCGTTTTTTCATTCCGAGTCGTTTACTGGTGGCCCCGAGGCCTGGTAATGGCTCCGAGAGGCCGAAATCGATGAAAAGCCTTCGTCTCGATTTTTTCGAGACGCTGGATGTCTGGGCAGGCACCCCACTTGGGGCATGACCAGGTGGGGTCGGAGAGTCGCGCCGCATCGCCGACGAATCGCCGACGCATCGGTGACGCCGGGATGGAGAAGATCGGGCCCTGGGTCGCGCCGCATCCCCAACGCAGACGCGGTGCAGCGTGGCCCTCCGACACCAAATGGCGGGTTCAAAAAAGCCTGAACCAAAAGACCTGGCCATCTATCTCGGGGGGCGATTTTTACTTCCGCCGGCCTTCCACCGCCTTCCGCTGGCGGAGGCGGCCTCTTTTGCTTCCGCGGCCTCCCGCCGACCTTCGGCTGCCGTCTGCCGAAGAAGAGATGCCAACTCCCTCGATCCTCGAAAACAAAACTCTTTCCGCCGAACGCCCGAAATGGGTACGGAAAAATGGGTACGGTGCCCAACAACGAAGGTTGTCCAAACACCGACAGCGGCCGCTGTTAGGCAGGCGGCCTTTTGTCTCAAATGGAGAATGTCCGCGGCGACATCGACAGCGAGTCCTGTTCCAAATGCTGTCGGTCTTCGTGCACATTCTTTCTGTGCCCATTTCGATCGTGCCGATTTCTAGCACACCTCGTATGCGGAGGTCCCCCGAGGGTTCTAGAAGTCCAGCGGCCTCTGAAGCCGCGGGAAGCCTCCGGCGAGCAAGCCTTCACACGCTGTGGTTATTCTCGGAGACACTTTTCCTAGACTCCGTCCTGCGGAGGCCCGTGGTAGGCCCCAGGACAAGCAACAAGAAGATCTGGGATGGGAATGCGGTCCCCCAGAAGGGATCGAGATATCCAGGGGTCACGTGTTGAACAGTATCACGACGTCGAAGGTCTGGCGACGAGGGGAAGGCACCTCCTTTTGCCAGTGAACCGGGGGGGACTACAGGGTGGGCTCTGCCCAGACAAGCCAAACTGATCTCACTGGATCTAGTCAAGATGCCAGGGGGAGAGGAAGGGGGACGGGAGGAGGATCGACACCTATATGTTCGAATGTGCCATTACAAGCGACAGGAAGTGGAATGGCAAGCGGGCGAGGAAATATGAGGGGAAAAAAAAGGGAAAACCCCATTCCCTCCAATTCTCCCCTCCTCCGGCCCTCGTCTCCTCCCCTCTCTTCACCACCTTCCCTGCCCCCCTCAAATCCTCCTCCCCTCCCCTTCCCGCCATCGTTCCTGGCGCAGGGCAGTGGGCGCCCGTGTGGTTCACCCCCGCTTGGGCGACTCTCACCTCCAACAGCATGAAAAAACTGACGATGCGCGGGAGGAGGTAACTAGGTGAAGAAATGGGTGAGGAGGGAGGAAGGGTTGCATGGAGGATGAGGAGAAGGAAGAGGTGGTCGAGGAGGACTGGAGTAACTCTAGACTGCGTCAACGATGCTGCAATTCACCCTCCTCAGAACTACCTACAAGCTTTCCTTTCAGTAAAAGAGGCCCCCCTGGAAAAGGCTCGTACCCTACGGTCGTGTCATGTAGGTGAGAAGCCCATTTTGAGGAGGAACTGCCTTGCATCTTGGTTGTGGGCTGCAAGGGGTCCCGAGCATACAGTATAGCATGCAACGACGCGTCCAACGAGAACTTCATTTCGAAACACGACCGCCGCCCCCGTCGGTGTAACTATGGTGCCACAGATTTTCATTTCGGGTCGTTCAGTTTGGAGGCATTCTAAAGCGATGCGCCCCTTGTTGAAAAGGAGCCGCCCTCCACCCGTGCAATTGTTGCATATTTTCCACTTTTTGGTTGTTCAGTGCCAGGAAGCCTTAAGCGAGAGCCGGAGTTTAAAGAGGAGCCATCCCCCATCCTGGTGACTGCTGCAACATTTTAACGATCAATGTGCGCGGCACTAATGCGAGAGCCTCATTTTGACAACCAGCCGTTACAAGCTTTTCAGACGAATGAGCGCGGCGCTCAGGCGACGGCCCCATTTTGAAAAGGAGCGCCCTACATCTTTGAAGCTAGTGCAAACTTTCGAAACGAATGTGCGCGGCGCTAGGGCGAGAGCCTTTCCCTGCATCCGTGTAGCTGTTGCAAGTTCAAGCTTCAGGGTCGTTCATGGTGAAGAAGTCTCAGGCGAAACGCCTGGCCCGCCCTAGCAACACGTCTGGTGGTGCGACATGGGTGAGTTTTCTATGAGGGAAGAGGCTGGAGGATGATGAGGGCCCGAGGAAGAGGATGATGATGATGATGATGATGAGGAGGAGGAGGAGGAGGCCGAAGGGAGTAAGAAGGGAGGGAATGGGAGCGGGAGGGCGGAAGCGCAGGGAAGGGTGCCAGCGCCCCGGCGGACCTGGAGGGTCGCCCGGGTGGACCTCCGAGTGCCTTGCCGCTCTGGGGCCCGATGCCAGCAGGGAGGCGCCGAGCGAGCGGGGGAAGCACGGCGGGCCGCGAGCCGGCCGAGCCTTGCAGAACTCCAGGTAGTTCGTGACCTGAAGGCTTCTCGGCGGCCGCCCCCCTCCCCGCCCACCTCGCAGTGGTTCCGTCTGCAGTCCCGAGCTGCAGCTAACCCGTATAACAAGGACGCGTGGTCAGGGTGCAAGGGCCCTGGAGGGCCATGTCGACACTTTGCGAGCGGGGCGCGGCCAGCGAAAGCAAGGGTAACTTTGGAAACTTGCTCATCCTTCCTATGCGGGTTGACTGCACTACAGGGTAGCAGGCCTGAACGGAGCAGCCCTCCAATACCGTGCTGGCTTGGTGGCACGTCGCCGACAAGGCCGAGGAGTGATCTGTACTGTCCAGCACACCATTGGGGGCTCACCCTGCGAAGGCTTACCTACATAGCTGACCCGCGTTGACATATCAGCCAGCGCAGACTCCAAATAGATCAGGAGACTGGAAAGAAGTAGACTGAAGTGGACTGGAATGGAGTGGGCTCTACTTCATTATAGTTTACTTCACTCTATTCTACACCACTCTACTCTACAATCTACCCTACAATCTACCCTACTCTACTCTACTCTACCCAGCTCTACTCTAGGCTGGTCTACTCTGCTCTACTCTACCCTACCCTGCACTACTCTCCTCTACTCTACTGTATTGTACCCCGACTCTACGGTCTACGGTCTACTCTTCTCTACTCTGCCCTACTCCTCTCCACTCTACCCTACCCTCTATACTCTACTCTACTCTACTTTGCTCTACTCCTACTCCTGCTGCTCTACTAAATCTGCTCTCCTCTATTCTACTCCTAGTCTGACCTACTCCTACTCTACTTGACTCTCCTCTATTTTACGCTACTCTACATTGCTTTACCCTACTCTACTCATCTATGCCTCTCGTCTCCACTCTACTTTACTCTACCCTACTCTACTCTGCTGCATTCTACTCTAATCATCTACTCTTCTCAACTCTACCCACTCTACGTTGCTTCGCTTTACTTCTGAGTCTGACGATTGTTGGACGCTTGTTGGGACGCCATTGGAATAACCACACGAAGCCATTGAAATAGCAGCGGGTAGCAGAGGAAGCCATTGGAACAGCAGGGGAAACTATGCGGATATAGAGGAAGCCATGCGGGTAGCAGAGGAAGCCATGCGGATACAGAGGCGGCCATGCAGATAGTTTGACGATGCGAAGGAAAAACAGAAGGGGGGCAGTGGACCAGCTTTCTACGCCTGGAGCTAGAACTCTAAAAGGCAAGCCCATGGGGAGATTTTGACTGCAATGCGAAACAAAAAGAAACGGAAGCTGCGCCCGCAACGACTGTGTAGAACCGACTCCTCTTACTACACGAGCATGTGCCTCTGTCCCTCCTCCCACTTCTCGTCGTCGCTTGTGCCTCCGTGGGAACGGCTGGAAGTTCCTGGAGGCCTCCGGAAGTTCCCGGAAGCATCTGGGAGGCCTGCGGAGGCTCGACAGGAGCCACAAGCGCCCAAAAACACCAAGCACCTTCGAAAACGTGCTCGATGAAGGCCCTCGATCCTTGATGCTCCTCCTGGCTGGTCGAGGGACTGGGCGAGCGCAGCCTGGGAGGGCGGCGGCCTGCGGTCGCGGATGCCGAGGGTCAGCTGCTCAGGACTGGAGGGACAAGGCCAAGCCCGCCCGTGCCGCGCGGGCGTACTGCGGATGGCACAGTCATCGGGGGGGGCGGAGATAAACCTTCCGACGGAGCGTTCCCATCCCCCCCCTACCGCCCCTCAACGCTGCCATCCCCCCCCCCCCGACGGCACGCCCATCCCCCCTCGACCGAGCCCAAGGAAGGGGCGATTACTATGCCATCTGGAGCAGGAACCTTCGAACAAGCACTGTAGGAGCGGTCCGTGGCCTATCGGCGCTCTGCTCAAGATGCCCAAGCCATTCCAGCTTCTTTGGACCAGAGGGACAAGATGGAGCCCGCACTGACCGCGCAGGTGTACCATCGAGCACGCGCTGCAGGAGCGATTTATGGCCTATCGGCGCTTGGTGCAAGGTCCGAGGCATGCCAATCCCGAAGCCCAGCGGTGTTACACTGGCTGGGGTGCTGGACGGTTGCGCACGCGTGGTAGACGGGCACCGGAGCAGTTGTCGACCTGCACGAATCTCCCGTCTCCTTTCTACAATGCGCTGCACCTCACTTGCCGCGGCGAGGCTGCGGACAAGAGCTGTCTCCAAGGGAGATGGACCTTGCAAGCCAGCGAGAGTATCCAGAGAAGGGCCTCCTGTAGCGAGAACAGCCAGTGGAAAGCTGGCCAACTGGGCGAGCGGCGGTTCCAACGTTGCTCGTGCCACTGGCAGGTCCTTGGAACGAGCAAGAGCAAGGCCTGGCGTAGGTAGTAGAAATCGAAAACCAATGAAGGATGGAATACCTAGGGGAACGCCTAGAAAGGCGATCCGATGCTACATTCACGCAACCCGCTGCCGTTGGACAGACCTCGGAGCCCTCAGAACGGCCTGGCCACGCGCGAGTCTATCCACTGCGCCCGCAACAAGAAGTACTGCCTCAAGTGGCGCGTCGAGGAGTGAAAGGCCTGCGCGTCCTCTGGGCGGCTGCACTCGACAGAGGCACAGAGCTTCGAAAAGCTCCCCCACGTGCGTATGTCACGTTGCGCGGCGGGCTCGATCTGCTCCGCTGGAGCCTCTACAACGCTTGACAGAGCCTCGTCTGTGAAGGCCTCGCTGCGAGCCTGCCTCCATGCCCTCACGAAGGCCTCGCAGACGCTGTGGTGGCGCCAAGTGTTCACGAAGAGCTGCCTCCTGTTCGTGCCGAAGTCTGCCGGCATGCTCACTGGCACGCGGTGGAGTGGCATGTTTTGCCCAGGCCGTCTGGCTGGGAGTGCAGCTTCCTGAGGGCGTCCAGGTGTGCGCGCTCCTGCCCCACTCCCGAGGCTCAGTGGGTGTCCCGACGCCTCCCCAACGGTCTCCCCAACCTGCGAGATGCGTAAGACGGCTTACAGGACGGCCCAAGAATGCCACCAAGGCCGCCAACACTGCCCGACACTGGCTCACAGGGGGTTCAGCAGTGCTCAATGAGACCTGACGAGGCGCCCAAGAGGCGCTCAAGAAGGCCAAACAGGCCTCCGAGGGGCAAACCACGTTTACAAGCAACATGTTAGTCAACGTATCTTGCTTCGCACGCCTGTTCGCTCTTGATCATAGCAAGACACCTGCAGAAACTCCGATGGATCCCCAAGCGGCCCCCAATAATCTCAAGTCGGTGTACTGGCTCCCACGACGGCCCTAGACCGCCCCAAAGCGGATCCACGCCAGGCCCCATGATGCTCGCCACATCGCCATGGGGCTCCTCCACAGTTGTACCCACGACTACCTCTCAGGCAACCGCCATACCCTCTTAGACAGCCAACAAGATTCCGAGATGCCCAAGGAGACTCCCAAGGAACGCGTCCAACAATCTTCTGGGAAACCCTGAAGAAAACTATCGCGTGCTACGGCCTTCTGGAGCCCATGGGAGACCTTGTCACGTGTTACGTCCCTCTGAAACCTGGGGACGGGAGCTGTCCCGTGTCACGGCCTTCTGGGCAGCTCTCGAAACGTCGCCACACACTACACTGCCCTGGCGCGGTGGCGGAACGGCCTGCGATCACATGTAAACGTCACGATTCCCCCCAGGGTGACCCATCGCCCCGAAGCACAAAAAACTGTCGCGCACATTCTCCACATTCCAGCCGCTTGTGCTGTTAGCAGAAATTTTGCTGGCGCAGATGTTGTTGATCTATATGAAGGGCTGCACGCGTCATTGCAGGCGAGGCCGAAGTCCCACGGGGCGGCGTGCTCCAGCCCGCCACTCCTGACGGCCGTAAAGTCGGAGAACGCCTCACCATCCAAGTCTCTCGCGAGCTTCTGAAGCACGAAATACCTTGCGAATCTTTTCTTTAACCTTGCGAAGTTTGTGACATCGAGCACCTCAGCCAACCCGCCGCCGTCTGCCACGCCACCCCGCGCCGGGCTTCGCCGCGGCCCGCCGGTCCACTTCATCCAACAATTGCTGAAGGAATGCCTCCTGAGAAGGCGACCGCCGCTCGGGGCAAACGACTGAGAAGGTAGTGGTCGTGTTGCTGGTGTTGACGGGCATCTTTCCCCGCCCTCGGCCAATCAACGGTCAGCGCACGCAGGGGACGGGGGCCATCCCTGGGAGGAGGAGGAGGAGGAGGAGGAGGAGGAGGAGGAGGAGGAGGAAGAGGAGGAGGAGCAGGAGGAGGAGGAGGAGAAGGAGGAGGAGGAGGAGGGGGTGGACAAGCTCGGTGCGCTCACGCCTCATCTGAAATCCTGTCCCTCACTCC
Organism: Prorocentrum cordatum; assembly: GCA_963575745.1. Lineage (NCBI taxonomy): Eukaryota > Dinophyceae > Prorocentrales > Prorocentraceae > Prorocentrum > Prorocentrum cordatum. The sequence goes on from CAUYUJ010014516.1 coordinate 916,037, forward strand.
CAGCCCTTCCCATGTAATTGAGTTTTCTCCATCCGTGGACGCGTGTTTTAGCCGACCTGCGACTCCCACTGAAAGACCACTTCGTGTTATACGCAATCGGGAAAATAGGAGCTGCATGCACAAGAGGAGGAAGAAGTGGCGGGTGAGCAGGAGGATGAGCGAAGGAGAAGGATGATAACGAACAGCAGCAGCAAACACTAAAGTAGAAATATCGGGAGGAAAAAAGGACCAGGGCAAGGCGGAGGAGGGGAAATGAGGGGGGCGACAACGATGACAAACGACTCGGATTCAGAAAAGTAACTCGCGCTGGGGCGAGACGAACACAGGAGGACCAGGGGAAGGCGGAAGAGGGGGAATGAGGGGGGGACTACAATGAAGCACGACTCGGATCCAGAAAAGTGGCCCGCGCTGGGGCGAGAGTGTCATTCTGAACGACGGGAGCAAGCGCCGATCCGAAAATGAGGCCCGCGCTGCAGCGGGAACACCATTTTGACGAAAGCGATCGGATTGTATAACAACCATAACAATAACCAACTTTTGAAATCCTGTGGATGAGAAAATAAAACGCGGAGGGGGCGGGAGATCTTCCGGACAACTTCAGAGTCGGAGGGAGAGTAGCAGTCATAAACGAAAAACGTGGAGGCAATGGGCACCGTGGGCGCGCGCTTTGCACGATTTGCCCAGCGAAGGACACCTCCCTCAGAGTCTCCCCTCTCACCCACCCCCCCGCTCACGCCTTCCCCTCCCCTTTTCCCCTCGTCCTTCCCCTCTGTCTTCTCCTGTCCCTCCCCCCCCCCTCTCTCATGCTCCACCTCTCTCCGCCCCCCCCCTCCCCGGTTCCCCATTCCTATGCCCCGTCCCACGTGCGCCGTTTCTCCATCCGTCCCTCTTACCCCGCCCCCTGTCTCTCTTCTATTCCCTGTCTCCCCTTTCCCACTACTTCCATCTCCCTCCCTTGTGCGGAACGGGGGCTTGGATGGAGGCTGCATGCGTCCCTTGACCGACCCCCCAACGCAAGCCACCGGGAGTGGTCTCCAGTGCCCAGACGGGCCCCTCTCGCGCCACTCGCACGCTGGGTACCCCCACAGTTCCCACCCCCCTCTCCCCGCATGGAAGGGGGGGGGCATTAGGGCCCACTGGCGTCCGAGCTTTCCCAGGCATCCGACGTCGTGACAAAAGCACGGCAGGAGCTCTCGATCCCGTCTGCATTGACCAAACAGTGCGTGGGCTCCGACTTGGCCTGTATGAATTGGCAATGGCCGGCGGAAATTCGGCGGTGCTCGGAGCTCGGCGTCACGGTTCCTAAGAGTTCGATGAGATGACAAGTCTACCACCAAAGGGGTCTTCCCATCACTGGCCAGATGATGCCACCTCGGAGATCGTCCCTGATCGGCGGGAAGTTCGGGGCGGAGATCGGTGCTCGGCGTTCTGGTCTTCGACGGATTTCCCCAGGGGCGATCAAGTGATGGGGTCCCCGAAGGATCTCCCAACCTATGTTCGGATGACGGTGCTGCCCGAGAGCCCTAGCGGCTCTGCTGTATTTCTCCTGGGCGGCTGCCTCTGGTCCGAGCGACCGAATGTCGAAGGCATAGGTCCATGCAGGCGGAGACGCAAAGCGGCGCTTCCTCTCTCCCTCAATCCCATCCGACTGCAGCGCTCGGCAAGGGCCCGGCCTGAGCGTGTGAGCTGCATTGCCAGACCAACTGCTCCAGGAGCGAGAGGTCGTTGAGGCCCGGGAACACTGGGTTCACGCAGAAATTCTGCCTCACTCGCTTTGCCCGCTGTGGGAGAAGGGGGCCACATGAGAAGCGACATGTGACCTGTCCTACTGCAAGGGCTACAAGCATCGACTCAGCAACCCCGAGTGGATGCAACTGATAGAACCTTTGATCGGGGACCCCACCCTAGACCGGTAAATCTAAATCAGCATGCCACCGTCCCCCTGGTTTCACCGACCAATGCTGTCGATCTTACGTTTGGTTGACCAGCCTCCATTCATATTCGAAACCAAAACAAACCGATGCGCAGAAACCCAGGAGGCAGGCGTCCGAATCTCAGACCGCACCAGCCCCGACGCCCAACATGAAGCCGAACAATGCCTTCGCAGAACTCTGCTCAGCAATTCATGCATGAACACCTGACGCCTGGTATGGTGAGCGCACGCTAAGCAAGGAACTGCGAGCGTTGATCAAAGAAGTCCAGAGCTCTCTGGGGACCAGCGTCCCTTGAACAGCCTGGGGTAGCTGAGGCCTCAAGCGCCCTTCCCCTAGGACCACCACCTTGATCCGACGAGCTTATCCGAGGACAGGCCCAGCGCGCCTGACACACCCAAGGGCACGGACCACGCCGCCCGCCGAAAGCTCGACGAGTCGCCTGGCTCCCCGAGATATCGATGGAGCAGCGACTCACGACCCGTGGACACCCCTCGATCGATGGACGCAGCTCTCCAGCGCTGCCCGCCCCCCCCCCCGTGGCCCAGCGCCCCGCTCTCGAGAGCCCGCGCGCCCGACTCTGGAAGGCCGGTCGTGCGCGCCGCTCGGCAGGCGGCACGCCACGTGGGCGGTGGCCCGGGCGGCAGGCGAGGCCCGCACGGGGCCGAGGCGGCGAGCACGCCGCGGCATCGGGCAGGGCATCGGGGCCGGGTGTCTGCGCTCTGAGCAGCGGCCGCCGCAGTCGTCGGCTCCGCCTGCAGATGGCATTCTGGGTGTAGTACTCCTCTCGCGCGGGCGCGGGGCGGGGGGGGGAGGGTGATTCCCGGCGCACCGGGAGGACGCAACAAACCGTCAGGCTCTAGCCTCCACTCCTCTACTCTCGTGCCTGCCCCAAAGTCCGCGGCTCCGTGCTGAGTGCGCGCTTCCAGGCCGTGATTCTGAAACTGAGCCCCCCAAACCGACTGGAGGCCAGCTGCCGCTGGTTCAAGCTTGGTGCTAGCATCTTGTTTTCTCTGCCGAGAGAGCAGTGTCTCTCTATTGTCAAGGAGCTTGCACTTCCACTTTGGAGCAGTGCGTGTGGCAATTGCCTGGCCAGCGCGAAAGCCTTGAGCTTCTGGGTGCCCAGGTCAGCGCCGCCCACTTGCGGCAACGAAGAGCCTGCCGACTCCTACCACGTGGCCCTGTGGCACTGTCTGGCCAGAACCCCGATTGCACTTTGGCAAGAACTGCGATGATATCCCCAACTCGTCGCGCTACCTAGGTTACGGGAGCCTCATTGAGCATGGGGAGATCCATGCTTTCTGCCTCCTCGTACCCCCAAGACGACAACGAAATGGCAAGGCTGACCAAAGCCACTCCAACCAGGGTGGGGTGAGGGGCTGGGGCGGCCCTTCGACACCCTGCCCCGCAGAGAAGCCGAAGAACTGCCCCGGAGAGCCACTGCAAGTTGAAACTGGGGTGCCGTTGGGTACGTGCTATGGTCCAGAGGTGCTGTCACTGTGCAAACACCGCAGTGTGACGACCAGGCCCAGGAGCGATCAGAAATGCTCAAGCTTCCTCGCGTTTTGACTGTTGTCAAGTCTGGTCGAAAGTCCGGTCGACTGCTTCGGGGTCTCGAGCCCTCAGTGCGGTCCGAGCGGAAGGGTACAGTCATCGTGCTACCACAAGGAACGCCAAACTTGGAACGGAGGGGCTTTTCTGGCCACGGCGAGCCTCGGATACGAACACCTTCCCGATATAGACCTATGTAAGTCACGGCCCGAAAACCAGAGCCCCTCCCTCAGCCCAAATTGGTCCTCAATTCAGCGTCTTGACTGTAGCGGGCGGACGCGTCCCCTGGCCACTGGCGACTACATCTCCGGAGCGGGGCACAGCCGGAACTGGAACAGAAGAACACCCTTCAAGAACATGAGACCCTCCACCGGCCAAACTGAAGAACTTTCGACGGTGCCCTCCCCCCGGGATGCACAAGAACATCCAACAACACACGAAGAACACTATGATACCCTCCCCGAGCCGACCTCGATCTTATACCTCGGTCCGACCGTACTGAAGTCACCAGAGGCCTCCAGAAGCCTTCGGGCGTCCCAGCAGGCCCACAACTTCGATCCTCGACCAGCGAGGATCGACGAGGATAACTTTTGTTGTTTCTTCTTGCCCCCCTCTGTAGCTCGCTTGGATGCGCGAGGTGTCCCAGGAGGCCCACAACTTCGATGCTCGACCAGCGAGGATCGGCGATGAGCGCTTTTGTTGTTTCTTGCCCCCCTCTGTAGCCGGCCCAGAGGCGCGAGCGGTAATGCGGCAAGAAAACATGCGCGGGCTGCCGTGCCACCTCCACCGCCCGGCTCCCCCCAGAGGTCTTGAGTCCCCTGCCCCGGCGAGAAGGAGGAGGAGGAGGAGGAGGAGGAGGAGGAGGAGGAGGAGGAGGAGGAGGAGGAGGAGGGAGAGGAGGAGCATGATGATAAGGAGGCGGAGGAGGCGGAGGCGGAGGAGGAGGAGGAGGAGGAGGAGGAGGAGGAGGAGGAGGAGGAGGAGGAGAACGAGGAGGAGGACCAGTGTAAACCCAAGAGGCATCAACGATGTTGCACTAAACCCTCCCTCAAAACTTCCACTTTAGGTCCCTACAAGTTGTTTCCATTACGGGATATGGCCCATTAGAAGACAACTGCCTGAGGTTCCTCAACCGTACCGAAGCACCACTTCCAAGACTTCAGCGCCGCGGATCAACGTGACCGTTGCGTCCTCAGAATCCTAAATCGTGGCAGAACAGAATTCCGGGGACTTCCGCACGGCGAATCACTCCTAAATCGTGCCAAAGCGCCATTCTTTGGACGTCAACCCTACGAATCCTTGAATTAGGCGCCATCTTTTAAGGCGAATGTGCGCGGCGGCGCTCAGGCGAGAACCACATTTTGAAAAAGAGCCGCCCTCCATCCTTGAAGCTGTTGCAATCATTGAGAACGAATGTGCGCAGCGCTAAGGCGAGAACCACAATGTGATAACGACCTGCCCTCCATCCGTGAAACGGTTGCACACTTCAGACATAACACGCATGGCGCTGAAGCGAGACATATATTTTGCACCCCCCTTCCGTCCGCGAAACACTCGCAAATTTCAAGCTTCAGGATCGTAGATCGTGTGGACGTCTCAAGCGAAACGCCCAGCCCGCCCTCGGGACACGTCTGGGGATGTGCCAGGATGAATCAGTGGAGAGGAGGGAAAGGGGAGGGAGCAGGGGAATGATGAGCAGGAGGGAGAAGATATGACGAGAGAACGGGGAGGGAGGAGGATGGATGAGGAGGGGAGGAGAAGGAACATCAGAAGGAGAAGGAGAAGGAGGAGAAGGAGAATGAGGACGAGGAGGAAGAGGAGGAGGAGGAGGAGGAGGAGGAGGAGGAGGAGGAGGAGGAGGAGGAGGAGGAGGAGGAGGAGAAGGAAGAGGAGGAGGAGGAGGAGGACGAGGAGGAGGAGGAGCGAGGAGGAGCGAGGAGGAGGAGGAGGAAGAGCGGGAGTAAGAGGATGTCGCCAACAAAGCCTTGGGCGAGGGGCGACTTGTATGGGGGCGGGGGCAACCGTGGTCGAACCAAGGGAAGCCATGCCAAGCGTGGGGGGCCCAGAGGCTCTGGGGGAGGTCGCGGTGCGGCCACGCCGCCGACGTCCCCTTTCTTCCCAGGACCCAGGCAGCAAGGCAGGCCCACTCGGCCACCGAGGAGAACGCGCGCGGCTCTCAAACCGTGCTGGCGCCGGGCCCCCCGTGGGCCGGGTGGGCGGCAAGCCCCATAACGACCGCGGTCCGCTACCCGCCGGGCTTGCGAAGGGAGGCGAGCATAATGAGAAGAAGCCCTGCCAACGTCTCTCCCTCCCCATGCCCTTTTCGCATGCTCCCTTTTCGTATGCTCGACTGCGAGTGCCCGGCAGCGCAACCTACGACTACTGCCAATGCCTTGGCGAGTGCAAGTGCGTGCCACCCCGCTTTCAGCGGCGCGCTGTGTCCTCGCTCTGGCCTCGGCCGAGGCCGGCTGGGGTGGGCTGGCTGGTCGAACGCCTGAGGAGTGGGCCGGAACAGAGTCCACGGTCGAGGGCAGATGAGGGGAGCAAAGCTAACAAACAACGCCCCTACCGCTTGCCCTGACCCCAAGCCCCAACCTCAAGGCACCAACCTCCACGCCGGCTGCGCCTCAGATTTCAGCCCGCGAGGCGGCCGCCCGCACTGCCCCCGCGCCACCTGCTCCGAACTGGGGCCCTCAGTCCTCCACTGTCACCTTGATGACCTTGCCATTCAGCTCGCCCCTGTCGAAGATGTCTGCCGCCTTGGCGGCGTGCTCGGGGCGCTTGAACCGCAGGTAGGCCGTGCCGCGATCGAGCTCGCAGCTGCCGACGGGCCCTGCCTCCGATTCGAAGACCTCGCGGATCTCGTTCTCGGAGAGGTCGCGGGGAACGCCCGTCACCTTCCCATTCCTCTGGCTCATACTCCTCCACCTCCACAGAGAGAGGGGTCCTTGACACAGAACCCCGGGCCCCAACAAAGGGTATCGGTGACGATCGGTTGGAGGTGCGCCTGAATGGGAGTCGAAGCGAAGCGAGACTCCTCCTCCTCCCACCCCCTCTGACTATCAACACAACTCCTGCCCAGGAAGTTGCCAAGGGGCCAAGCAACCAATCGAGTGAATTCCGGCAAGGCCAAAACACGAACCCGAGCGCAATCGAATTTTGAGGCCCTCGATGGTGGTCTCTTCTGGGCAGGGCTTGTCGCTCTCTCCTCATCAATCAAAAGCACACGGTGGCGCAAGAAGGGCACACGAACCCTTCGCGCTGGGTGGGTCTGCAAGCGGATCCTAATGACCGCATCTGGTCAAACTTCTTGGACCTCGCTGGGGGAATACGTCAGGAGGCTTCGCGCGGGCGTCGTAATTGGTTTCCGTGCAACCCACGGAAATTACAAGAGATCATGCAATAATCAACTTCGGGGACGCCAGCTGGCACAACAACCTTTCATTCCCAGAACTGGCTGTGGACGTCGTGCGGATGTCTCGACCGCGCGATGCAGGGTGAGGATTAGAAGACCAGAGTTCGCACAGATCACCTTGATCAGGTTGCTCCGCCTGCTGCGGTGGTCGTTCTCCTGGCGGCGGCTCTTCTGAGGACTTGGACCTCGCCTCTGGCCCGCCAAAGTTCCAGTGGCGGCCACAGGGCCCGAAGGGGTGAATCATCTGAACGGGCCATATGATGTCAGGAACGGTTTCTCTCCTCGCCCCCCTGAGCCGCCCTTGGACTTTCGGAAGGCCGACGCCTGGGACTGCCGCCGCTCCTCCCGCCGCTTCTCCCGCGATCCTTGGACCCACTCCGCGGCCGCTTGCGACCGCCTCCGCCTCCGCCTCCGCCCCTACTGCGGCTGCGGCTGCGTCTGCTGCCTCCGCCTCCGCCTCCGCCCCGACTGCGGCTGCGGCTGCGTCTGCTGCCTCCGCCCCCGCCTCCGCCCCGACTGCGGCTGCGGCTGCGGCTGCGGCTGCGGCTGCGGCTCCATCTGCTGCCTCCGCCTCCGCCTCCGCCTGCGCCCCGGCTTCGGCTGCGCCTGCCGCCTCCGCCCCGGCTGTTGCCTGGCTCGTCGCGGCCCTGGACGCGCTGGCCGCGGCCGCGGTCGCTGCTGTCGTGGCGGCCGCGGTCGCCAGCGTGGTCGTCTTTACGATCGTGCTCCTGGGCGCCGCCGCCCCCACGGGCGCCCGGAGGCCGCGCGCCGTCGGCTCCCGCGGGCCTGGCCGCGCTGTCGCGGCCGCCGCTGGCCTGCTCGGCGTCCCCTGGGCCGCCGCCGCTGGCCTCCGCGGCTGCGCTGCCCTCCTCGGGCTTGGGGAGCGCCTGGACCCTGGCCCTCCAGCCGCTCCGGAAGCTGGCGAGGATGTCCGCGGCGCTCGACGGCTTCGGAGCCGCCTCCGTGCCAGTGGTCTGCGGGCCTGGTCCCTTGCCCTTCGTGCCCTCCCGGGCGCTGCTCTCCACCGGCAGCGGCCAGGGGGCTCGCAGCTTGCCAGCGCCGCCCTGGAGCCTGGCCCCAGTCTCCTTCCGCTCCGCGTTGGTGGGCTTGGACAGCAGACCCTCCTCGCCCATGCCTGCTCCGAGCTGTCGATCGTGCTGGGTCGCTGGCTGGGCGAGCCCCGAGCACGCAGCTGCCGAGCCAGATGGCTTGAGCCCAAATGGCTGCATAGTGTGTGTGTGTGTCTCTCTCTCTCTCTCTTTGTTTCCTCACTTCTCTCTATGTTTTACATTTCACATTTTGTCCCTTGTGTCTTTCACTTTTCATATCAATTCTTTATTCTCTCTTCTAAATCTTATCTCCTCTCTCTCTCTCTCTCTCCTCTGTCTCTCTCTCTCTCTTGCTATATCTGGCCCCTCGGGTCGGATGGAAGGGAAGCCTAGTAGAAAGGGGGTCGGCGAATCAGCCCGCGCAACTGGTTTTCCCTGTGCCTCGCTGGAGGCGCTGGTGTATCGAGGAAAGCTCCTGGCGGCGGGATCGAAACCAGCTGCGCGCAGCAGATCTCGCACTCCCCCTTCCCCACGGCAGGGACCTATTAGATAGCGCGTCGCGGCGGCGGCCCTGGCGACACGCTCTACTATGCAAGCTGATAGCGTGGCGCTCCATTCTGCGGGGCGGGAGGCTGGAATCAACTCGGGACGGTGACGCCTGCGAATGGGGACGTGGATTGCGCGTCGCGACGAGGCGCGGTTGGCAAAGAACCGGCAAGGCGACCTGTCGAGTCAAAGTTCCGGACCGCATCTGAGATCCGACGACGCGAACAAACAAAAGCACCGTGGAACACCGCGACTGGAGCCCCAGACCCAGGCCTTCTGTGCCGTTTTGCGAGCCGCATCGATTCGTGACTTGCCATCGCTCGGACGCCCATTCCCCGTGCATGCTTTCGACCTCGTGCGCATCTTTTTTTGCAGGACGGTCAAGATGCTCGATGGTCCTCGCCGAGAGAACTATGCACACGTCCGATCGGGCGGTTGGAAAGGGGGGGGTGATGTGGGGGGGTGAAGAAATGGGCCCTCCAGGGGTTCTTTGGGGCCAATTTTTGGGACCCTGCTGGCTCCCAAAGGGGCCCTACAGGGCCCCCCGAAAGGGCCCATCTCTTCACCCCCCCCATTCAAATCACCCCCCATCAGACCACCCGCCAGGTCCGAGCGATGCCACGGTGAGGGTCCTGTTGGGAGCGGCCAAGAGCGGGGTGCAAATCATGACCGGCGGCATGTGCGCGGCCCCGCGGGGGGGCCAGGGACGTGACGAAATGAGCAGAGGCGCCATGAAATCTGGGAAACATCATGGCCCCCGCCATGTTCCCCCCCCCCCCCCCCTCCCAGCCATCACCCCCCTCTGTGCCGCCCCCGATCCTGGGGCCCGAAGCGAGGGGAAACCTGCCCGGGGCGCCCCCCCCTTGCTGTCGGGGCCTCTGGCCGTGCCACGCCGCCCCCCCGGACAGGCCCCTCGGGAGCCGCCGCCCGGCGTGGGCGCGCGGGGCCCGCCCCGGAGGCTCTGGAGGCACCGGGGCGCGGAAACGTCCTGCGCCTCCCTTGCTCCTCCGCCTCCGTCCTCCGCCTCCCTCCTCCAACGCTCCGTCCTTCACTCCCTTCCTCCTCCTCCTCCTCCTCCTCCTCTTCCTCCTCCTCGTCCTCCTCCTCGTTCTCCTCGTCCTCGTCGTCCTCGTCGTCGTCCTCCTCGCGCGGCCCCCCCCCCCCCCGTGAGACGAAGCTGGGACGAGGGGGGCGTCTGGGGGTCAGGACGGCATAACGGGCGGTAAAGCGGGGTCTGGAGTGTGCCCAGAACTTCAGGGAGGAGGAAAAAGAACAGCAGAAGGTCTGCCACATTGGAGAGGATCTCCTTGCCCATCGCTGCTACTTTTTGCGCTGGGTAGTCGAGGATACATGTTCCTTTAGCGTTTATGACTCTGTGTCGGTGGCCTCCAAGAGCCTCCGCGGAGGCCTCTTGGGCTTCCACGGACCCGCTGGGGATGGGCACTGAAACTTGCGATTGCGGGCCATCCGCCTTGGTCTCGTCAGATCAGGGGATGACGCCAAGAATCAAGAACAACAGCGAAAAGAAGCGCACGGGGCTCTGGGCCTCATTCCTCATACCTCATCCTCTCCCTAAGACGAAGCCAAAACGAGGATAACATCGCGTGAGGATGAATCGAGAATCTCTGAGATCTGGCAGCTATGGAGGACGTATCGGGCGCCACGGCCTTCTCAGAGAGCGTTCCAGAACGCTCTGAGAGCGTTCTGGATGGCTCTGGGACGGACTTATCCTCGTCCTGGCCGCGCCCGACTCCCTCCCCCGGGGGGGCGCGCCGCTCGTCGGCGCGCGGCGCGCCTGCTTCCTACGGGCTGGCGGACAGCGCTGCGGCGAGCTTACGGCGCAGCGAGGGGCCACACAGAAGGATGGTTTTGGTCTGTGTGGCTCCTCGCTGATTCACAGGCTCCCAGGGGCGCGCCCCGCATGTCGGCCCAATCTCCACCGACTGGTCCCAATCCCAGCCGACTGGTACCAATCCCAATCCGCACGAAAAGCAAACTGGTCCGAATCCCAACCAATGGAAGATAAGCCCACAATAGGAGACAAGATAGAGAGCGGTTCAAGACAAGTGTAAATACCAAGTGTCACTTCTTACGTTACCGCATTTTCTCTGGAAGCCAAGAAGCGTGCCAGAGGCCAGAGTTGGGATTGGCACCACTTCGGTCTTCGCAGGAGCACTCAGAAGAACGGTTCTGGTAGTAGCAGTCATAGAACCCGTCCTAGTAGAATCAGCTGGCCCCTTTGCGGGGCCATCAGGCTGCGAGGCTTAGGTTTGCTGTCTCTGCGCCAGTTCCAGTTTCCAGTTTCCAATGTTACAGTATTGCTGTCTGCTTCTTACGGTTACTTGTTACTGTCCGCGCGAGGAGAGGAGCCGAAAAGGACCCTGGTTAGCGTCCCCGAATCGCGTGCTCTGAATTTCTAGGGGGCGTGGGACACGTACAAGTACGTAAGATTCGCGCTCCTGACGCAATAATCCTGCGTACATTGCGCTGAATTCGCGCCTCCGAGGCCAAGATCCATCGTACATTGCGCTATATTCACGCTTCCTCGTGAATTGCACCACGTTCGCGCCCCCGAGGCCACGATATCCGGTAATTATACAACATTCGCGCCCCCGAGGCCACGATCCCGTGTAAATTACACCACG
>CAUYUJ010014516.1:932173-1149561 GCA_963575745.1 Prorocentrum cordatum
CCGCCAGCAGATCTCGCGGCGGCCCTGGCAGCTGCCACGGGCATAGTAGTCCCAGCGGGACGACAGCCATATCAACATGCACGAGAACATCGGCAAGGCAATAACGAAAGGTTCCTGCTCGTCTTCGTCTTCCTCCCCCTCCTTATCCCCTTCGCCCCCCCCTCTCTCTCGCACTGCATGCCCTGGATGACCACATGGTCCGTGGCGTCAATGGCGGCCGCAAGCCTCCTTCTCCTCCTTCTCCATCTGACCGTGGGCCTCCATCTTCCTCTCCTCCCCTTGAGGCTGGAAATGGCGCTAGGAAAAATGAGGCGACTTCCCGCCTCAAGGTCGAGGCCACTCCGTCCTCACACCGCGGGAGACGCCCGACGCTGCTCAGTCCGAGCGTCGTCTTTACCGGCCTTGAAACGACTACAACGACGACGACGGCGGCGCGAAGTCGACGATTTGACACAACATCTAATGTTTCACACCCGATGCGTGGCATACTGCGGAAAGATCGCGGGCGGTAAAACGGGATCTGGAATGTGCCCAGAACTTCAAGGAGGATAAAAAAGAACCGCGCGCTTGTCTGCCACATCGGGGAGGATCTCCTTACCCATCGCTGCTAGATTTTACGCTGGGCAATCGAGGATCTATGTTTCTTTAGCGTTCATGACTATGTGTCGGTGGCCTCCAAGAGCCTCCGCGGAGGCCTCCTGGGCTTCGAGGGACCCGCTGGGGATGTCTGGGGGTCAGGACCTTGGGCGGCACTGAAACTTGCGATAGTGGGCCATCCGCCTTGGTCTCGTCAGATCAGGGGACGACGCCAAGAATCAAGAACGACAGAGAAAAGAAGCGCACGGGGGGCTCTGGGCCTCACTCCTCGTACCTCATCATCTCTCCCTTCGCTGCCTCCTCTTCCTGCTCCCTCCTCTTCGTCCCAGCCCTGCTGCTGCTGCGGGCGCTGAAGTCTTCCGATCCCCCTTCTCGCATGGAGTGAGCATCTCTTTGTCCATCGCCCCTGCCTGTGGAGCACCAGCGGCCTCCTGGCACCGCGTCACGACGCAAGGTGGAGATCTGTCGTTCGTCGCCGTCGCTGTCACCGTCGCTGTCGCCGTCGTCGCCGTCGTCGTCGCCGTCGTCGTCGTCGTCGTCGTCGTCGTCGTCGTCGTCGTCGTCGTTATGGTGGTGTTCGTCGTCGTCGTCTTCCTTTCCCCTCCGCCACCTCCCCACGTCCTCGTCCTCCCCTCCTCCTCCTGCTGTGCTGTTTTTCCTCCTCGTTCTCCTGCCTTCACCTGCTCCACCTCCTTAACCTCTTCCTTCTCCTCTTCATAGTCGTCCTCCTTCTAAACCTCCTCCTCCTCCTCCTCCTTCTCCTCCACGCCTTCTTGGACTTTACACTCTGTGCATCGCCACTTGGACCCAAGCCGCTCATTCCGCCGGGCGGCACGGGCAAACTCGCTGCGGGAGTTGCTGCATGGTGCGGCGGCAGCTCGGCTGGCTGCCGATAAATCGGTGAGGAAGCTCAAGCACGAGATCGAGGTTCGGCGGAGCGGGCGACGATCTATCGCCTGCTCATGAAGAGTTCTCAAGCGACCACTGTATTGATGTAAAGCCTGCACGACGGTCTCGCTGCTCAACGGCTTGGTCGTGACGAGCTGTATGGCGACGATCCTGCTGCTGATAGGCATGCTCGCGGAGAGCTAGCCAGCGTGGTTCTTGCTGCTGGGTGGCCTGCTCGTGACGAGCCTGATAACGACGGTCTCGCTACTCAACGGTCTGCTCGCGATGGGCTCGACGGTGGCGATCTTGCTGCTGATAAGCCTGCTCGTGGAGAGCCCGAAGGTGACGACTTTGCTGCTTATAGGCCTGCTCGTGTACAGCTCGACGGTGGCGTTCACGCTGCCGCACGGCCTGCCGGCGGAAAGCTTGACGGCGACGACCTGCACGCGAAGAGCGCGGCGACGATCCCCTGGCCTGGTGCCCCAGGCGGAGTGCGCCTCGACATGCCCGCGGCGGAGTGCGCGTTGGCTACGTACGGCGTGCCCGTCCTCACGGGGACGGTCGGGGGGTCCAGAGCTGATCCTGTTGAGCACGCCCCGCCTCCGCCGACAGTAGCACCGATGCTTCGAACGGACGGTGGTCCGATAGCAAGTTGTCCAACATATCCTGAATCGTCAACTCTTTCTCCTCCTCCTCGACCTCCCCTTCTCCTTCCACTTCCCCTCCCCTCCTCCACCCCTTTTCCTGATACATTTCTCCACCTTGTCGCGCCCCCAGACGTCTGCGTAGGCTGGGCCAGCGGTGCCGCCTGAGACTTCATCACGCATTAGGATCCTGAAGCTCAACCTGAGCAAACATTTCGCGGATGGAGGGAGGGACGTTTTCAAACTGGAGCCCTCGCCTAAGCGCCGCGCGCAGTCGTTGTACAAGTTTGCAACAGTCTCAAGCATGGAGGACGGGCTGTTTTCAAAATGGATCTCTTGCTTTAGCACTGCGCGCATTCGTTGTAAAGTTGGCATCAGCACGGCTTAGGGTTGTCAGCGCGCAACAGTCACGTGTATTCGCGATGCTGAAGTCTCAGGGATGATATGCTGGCACGATTCAGGATTGTCAGGACGCATCGGTAACGTTGATTCGCGGCGTGCAAGTCCCAGGAGAAGTGTCCTGGAAATATCTAAGGCTCTCAATTCATTTCGGGGAATTGACGGGTGCCCACATCCGATCAAACTTGTAATGCACCAGTTGTCTGCCAACACAAACTTGTCATGTAATCCAGTTGTTTCTTTGTCTTGAGCTGGTCCTGGCGAGGCATCCGTGTTCCCTGTCTGCAACTTGGGGGAGTGAAATGTTTCCTTTTGTTCCCCGCGTCCACAGTGGGGTTCTTATTTTCTATGGACACCCCGCGCGGGAACGTCGCTCATGTTCTTAATCCGAACGGGTCATCGGAACCCTATAACTGTCGTCACTTTTGGGCCCCTGAGGTCTGGACATGGAGGAGGTATCAGGCGGGAGCCTCGTCTGCGAGTGCATTGCGAGGAATTCTCAAGCGGAAACCCCTCCCAATGGGGCCCGCCGCTCATGTTTTTAACCCGAACGGGTCATCGGAACCCTGTAACTGTCGTCGCTTTTGGGCCCCTGGGGTCTGGATGTGGAGGGAGTATCAGGCGGGAGCTTCGTCTGTGAGTGAATTGCAAGGAAATCTTAAGCGGGAACCCCCACCCTATGGGGCCCGCCGCTCATGTTGTCAATCCGAGCGGGTCATCGGAACCTTGAAACTGTCGTCACTTTTGGGCCCCTGATGCCCGGACATGGAGGAAGTATCAGGCGGGAGCCTCGTCTGTGAGTGAATTGCGAGGAGGTCTCAGGCGGGAGCCCTCTCCCTGTGGGGCCCGCCGTTCACGTTTTTAACCCGAGCGGGTCATCGGGATCCTGCAACTGTCGTCACTTTTGGGCCCCTGAAGCCTGGACGTGGAGGAAATGCCAGGCGGGTGGCGGCCGCGCTGTGCATCGCGTTGGACCTTCGCGCATGCCACGGAAGCAGTGACACGCGCGACCTGCAAGAGTCCACATACAAGCGGTTGCACCACCACTTCGGGCGCGTTCCCATCGTGTTGCACCTCGGCGATATCCGGCAGCTGAAGCCCACAGGCAGCATCGGCCTCCTGACGGACGTGAACGAGCTCCTGGACGACGGGTCCTACAACTACGCGGAGCTGCCGACGGTGCAGATTCAGCACGCCATCAAGGTCTTCTCCTAGATCCCCTGCGTCTTCGAACTGAAAGGCACGAAGTGCTTCGAACCTGGGGACCTTCTGATCACGTCTAGGGCTGCACGGGCGAGGGCAAGCTCTTCCCGACAGAGGTCTGGGCCGCCTGGAAAACGACGTTGGCCTCGGACAGCCACGGCGTCCTGGACCCTCGGCACCAGCGCAAAAACTTTCGGCTCGACTACGGCATGGGCATCTACTGGGCGACGATGGCGATGTGGATCAACACGCGCGCTCGTCGCGACGCGCAGCGTCTGGGCGTGGTGCCCTTCGTTTTCTTGCAGGCCGGCGATCCCGACGCGGGCCGGCGCCTCCTGAGCGTTCCGAACATGTACAAGACGGGGGTCGTCCGCAGCGTCTTAGCGGCCCGCGTCGGCATGGAGGTGTGATTCACGGCAGTGCAGGAAGAGCTGCAAAAAGAAATTGGGGCTCGCGCAGGAGCACCAGGCCACCGTCGTATCCCGAGGACGAGCAGCGGTACGAGGAGTGCTCGCTGGGCCAGCTGTTCCGCCCTCGCTACCTACCGCAGGGAATCTGGCTGCAGGTGCACGGCTTCAAAGAGTCTCCGATCTACCAGACGGTCGCCGGGGTGCTGCTACAGGGCGCCGAAGGCGCCGACGACGACGGCGAGGCCGAAGCGCGGGCGCGGAGTTTGCTCATGTTCAGGCCCAGCGATCAAGAGTTCACGTGGCAGAGCTCGGGGCCGCGCGCAGTGCGCCGCTCGGGGTTCACCGTGACGCACGCGTCGTACCTCACATCCACGCTGTCACAGGGCCAGACCCTGCGCAAGGGCGTCACCATCGACTGAGCGAAGGACGAGGAGGTTGGTCGCATGGGCATGTCGGACGAGCAGTGGTGGCTGCACCTCTACGTCATGTTCTCCCGCGCCACGCGCATGCGGAACATGCAGATCCTGCGGCCGCCGCCGCGAAAGTTCCTGGAGGGAGGGCCGCCGGCATCCTTGCGGAAGGCGCTCCTGGAATTCGACGTCAGAGCGGAGAACTCCAGGGCAGAGGCGGAGCAGCTCGCGGCAAAGCTGGGCTCCGTGATGCCCCCTGCCTGAGCGTGGCGGCGCCCCGCTCGGAACCCGCTGCGACCTCAAGAACGACCGCTTCGACTGCGACGGGGCCAGCTGCCCCAGAAGAGGACTCAAGTCCTCGGCCGGCACCAGGGAAGACGACGACACGAGGGACGTCCTAGCACAGAACCGCTCCCAGGCGTACCTACCGGGCAAGAACTGGCTTGGTCTCGCGCGCCAGCGGCTCGCGAGGTTGTCTCGACGGCCTGGCCCGCGTGGCTGTCCCCGACGGCTGCGCGATTTCGCCCTCGGAGAACGCGCCCCTGCCAGGCGTGGCGGCGAGGGTGCCGACGAAAATCTACGAGCGCGCGCCCCTGCCAGGAGGAAGGAGAGGCGCAGGAGGAGAACGAGCGGGGCGTCGATGAGGAGGAAAAAGGAGGAAGAGGTGGAGGGCACGGCAAAGGCCGAAGAGAATGAGGAACGTGAGGGGGAAAGGGGGGATGTGGAGGAGGCGGAAGAGGGAGAGGATGAGAAATGCAACGACTAGGACGAGAAGGAACAGGAGGAGGAGAAGGAAGAGAAGAATGAGGAGGACGGAGAGGGCGGAGGGAAACCTCCGCCAAACGAAAAAGAAAAACGCGGGGGGCTAGCTAAATCGATTATCATGCGGGGTCCTACCGTCGGAGTAATTGGATTCTTCGGACTGTTGTCTTTCAATGGGCCATTTCCTGCAAATCAGCCGGCCCCCTTGCGGGGCCATCAGTCTGTGAGGCTTAGGATTGCTGGCTGCTGCCTGCA
Organism: Prorocentrum cordatum; assembly: GCA_963575745.1. Lineage (NCBI taxonomy): Eukaryota > Dinophyceae > Prorocentrales > Prorocentraceae > Prorocentrum > Prorocentrum cordatum. The sequence continues at coordinate 937,742 of CAUYUJ010014516.1, forward strand.
CCAGTTCCAAATTCCAGTTTCCAATGTTACAGTATTGTTGTCTGGTTCTTACTGTTAATTGTTACTGTCCGCGCGAGGGGAGGGTGCCGAAAAGGACCCTGGCTGGCATCCCCGAATCACATCCTAAGAATTTCTGGGGGGCCGTGGGACACGTTCCAATACATGAAATTTGCGCTCCCGACGCAATAATCCACTGTAGATTACATGGTTTTCGCGCCCCCGAAGCCAAGATCCCTCGTACATTACGCTGTGCTCGCGTCCCCGAAGCCACGATCCTTAGTAACATACATCATATTCACGCTCCTGAGGCCACGATCCCCCGTAAATTAAGCCACAATCGCGCCCCCGAGGCTACGATCCGTCAGCGAAGTTCGCGCCCCCGAGGCCACGATCTCTTGTAAATTACACCATGTTCGCGCCCACGAGGCCACTATCCCGCGTAAATTACTCCACGCTCGCGCCCCCGAAGCCACGATCCCTCGTAAATCGCTCCGCATTCGCGCCCCCGAGGCAACGATCTCCTGCAGGAGACCTCAAGAGGCGCCCAAGACGCGCCCAAGAGGATTCCAAGAAGCCCAACAGATACCCCACGAGGCCCCAAGAGGCCCCCAAGAAACGCCCAAAGCGCCTCCAAGAGGCCCCCGAGATGCTCCCCACGACACTCAAACACATATACAAGAGGCCTCAGACCCACAACCCAGGCACGGTGGCGGGATGGGCCGAAGGCCACTGGGATCCGCTGCCCCCTGTTGATTCATCACAGGGGTGCCCGGCATGCTGAATCCTTTCGGTTTTGGTTTTCTTAGAAAACTCACTGGGGCTTCGGCCCGTCCCGCCGGCCACCCGAAAAACTCTTCCAGACGTCGTTGCAAAGGTTTTTCCTGCTCCAGACGGCTCCAAGATGGCCTCCAAGATGGTCCAAGAGAGTCCAAGATGCCTCCAAGTTCGCACAAGAAACCTCTACGGACCAAGACGGCCCCCAAAGCCTCCAAGACGGCCCAAGAGGCCTTCAAGAGGCCTCCAAGAGGTCCTCCACGAGGGCCCGAAGAGGCCCAAATCAATATTTCAATATTTTTATTTTTTTGAGGATTCTGGCTTTTGCTATTTTCCAGCCGTCCGATGGCCAACGACGGCTCAAGAGGGCCGAAAGATCGGCCCAAGAGCGCCCAAGAGGCCTTCAAGATGGCCCTATGACGGCCCAAGAGGCCTCCAAGACGGTCCCAAGAGGGCCCCAAGACGGCCCAAGAGGCCTCCGAGACGCCCAAGATGGCCTCCAATACGAGCAAGATAACCTCCAAGATGCCTCCAAGACCGACAAAATGACCTCCAAGGCGGCCAAGATGCCCGCTAAGACGGCCAATATGTCCCAAGCTGGGCCCGAGAGGCTTCCCAGATGGCCCCAGAGGAATCCAAGAGGTTCTCCAAGAAGGCCCGAGGGAGCCAAAATCTTTGATTTTCCTTCAGTTTTTGAAGGATTTTTGCTTTTCCTACGTTTTGGTGTTCCGACCGCCCAAGACGGCCCAAGGAGTCCCACAAATCGTCTCAGAGGCCTCTGATGGCTCCAGAACGGTCCAAGAGGCCCCCAAGCCAGCCCCAAGAGGGTCCCAAGACGGTCCAAGAGGCCTCCAAGACGCCCAAGATGGCCTCCAAGATGCCTCAAGACGGCCAAGATGAGCTCCAAGACGGCCGAGATGGCCTCCAAGGCGGCAGAAATATCCCCAAGAGAGGCCCAAGAGGTCCCCAAGACGCCCAAGATTGTCTCCAAGACGGCCAAAATGGCCTCCAAGACGGCCAAGAATGCCTCCAAGACTGCGAAGATGGCCCCAAGATGCATCCAAGACGGCCCCAGATGGCCTAAATATGGCCTTAGGCTGCCCAAAAGGCCCGCCAGAGGCCTCCAAGACGGCCCAAGACCCCTCCAAGACGTCCTCCAGGAGGCCCGAAAACTCGGAAACCACCTGGTCCGATAGCTCGCCCGACTCCGTGTTCCCCTAAGGCTTTCGAAACCCACTTGGGGAACGCGTGGCCCGATAGCTTGGCCAAGCTCAAACCCAACTTTCGGCCACGCAGGCGCTTCCAAACAGGCAGGGGGGGAGGCGGTGATTCGCTGTGGGCGTCTTCGATAACGTCAACGTTTCAATTTGCGTTGATGGCTCCTTTCCGCCCCCGCATGCTGTTCCCAGATGCGCCAAGCCAGCGCCGAGACGCACCGACGCGACTCTGTTATATCCCACAATGATAGCGAGGGGGCTGGCGGCAGGGGGCGAAGCCCTTACGGATAACATAGAGTCTTGTAGGGACCTATGACGGGGGAACACAAAGGGATGGTGTCTTGCAACATCTTTGATGCGCCTTGGGTTTGCACTGGTCCTCTTTTTCCTCCTCCTCCTCCTCCTCCTCCTCCTCCTTGTCCTCCCCCTTCTTAGCCCCAAGGCTACCCCAGGACCCCTCCGAACGCGTGGAAAAACAGAAGAAGGCGGCCCAAACAAGCCGCCAACGCCCTCTCCGAGGTCCCCGAGGAGCCCTCCAAGATGCCACCAAGACTGGAAGAGGAGCGGGCACCGTCTCTGGAGCTCACAAGCGGCTCAACCCAAAGAAAAATGGATTCCCATGACTTCCCGGCTGCGCTTGAGCCAAAACGCGTACACATTATTGACCTCGTCTCCATTATCCTAAGCATCCTGCCTCTTCTTCATCTTCTTCTTTATTAGTATTATTATTATTATTGTTATTGCTATTATGATTATAATCGTTACTTTTATCATTTAAATCATTATTACTATTGTCATCATTTATTATTACTACTTTTATTACTACTATTATTATGATTTTTATTATCATTCTGATTATCATTATCATTATTATTATTATCATTTTCATCCGTATTCTTCTTCTTATTCTTATTCTTATTATTATTATTATTAATTTTCTTCTTCTTCTTATTCTTATCATTATTCTTATTATTCGTATTACCATCATTTTTATTACTATTATCTTTATTACTCTTCTTCTTATGCTTGTTATCATCGCAATCGTCCTCGTCCTCCTCCTCCTCCTCGTCGTTGCCCCTACTCGCCGGTCCCAGCACCAGCTCCGAGATAGGTCCCGACGTGCGGTATTTCGTCCCTGCCCTCTCTGAAGCTCTCAGGCAAGCACCCTCCAGCCCAAGTCGCGGAGGAAAGAGGCGACGACGACGAGGCGCATGCAAAGGAACCAGCAGGCGGCAACTTCTGTGCCCCGAGGCTCTCATGGAGCGCCACGAAGTGGCAGCCGAGCCAAGAAGGATGAGGATGAGGAGAACCAGGTGGAGAGGAGACTGATGGCTATGAGGAGGAGGGGGAGGAGGAGGAGGAGGAGGAGGAGGAGGAGGAGGAGGAGGAGGAGGAGGATAGGAGGAAGAAGAAGGAGGAAGAGGAGGAGGAGGAGGAGGAGGAGGAGGAGGAGGAGGAGGAGGAAGAGGACGAGGCTGATGCTTAGCCGTTCCCGTCAACAAGCAGGAAGGACGAGACAGCACACCTCTGCATCCCCGCCCCTCCCCTCCCCGTGGACTGCTTGGACTCTCACAAGCGAGATCGCTACCAAATGAAGGAGCCGTCAGGGCTTGAGCCAGGAGGCCGCCGCCGCCGGAGGCGCGCGCGCGGGGGCAGCTGCTCGGGCGAAGGAGAAGAGCCCTGGGCGAGGCCCGTGGTGGAGGGCCTCCTCCTCCTCCTCCTCCTCCTCCTCCTCCTCCTCCTCGTGCTCCTCGTGCTTCTCGTGCTCCTCGAACTCATCCTTCTCTTCCTGCTCCTCCTCCTCCTCCTCATCAGGTAGAGACCGAGAGAAAGAGAGAGAGAGAGAGAGAGAGAGGGAGAAAGAAATTGAGCGAGAGAGAGAGAGAGAGAGAAAGAGAGAGACAGAGACAGAGAAAGAGAGCAACGGGGGCGGAAAAGCGGATATGGCCGCGTCCATTGTGTAGCGTTGCCAACCTGCGGCAGTCACACACCCGTGTTGGCGGACATGTTGCGTGACCCCTCTCGCGAGCCCTCGGGGGCGTTCCCTTGGGAGCCTGACGGGGCTGATTTGACCCCGTGTTGGCCCCATGACATCGGGGCTATGTGACCCCGTGTGGCCGTGACCGCTGCTACTGTACAGAGCCCTTGTGACGCGAACGAAATGGACGGCGGCATACGAGAAAGGGGACAGGCCCAGAGCTCTCGACCCCCGCGAGTGCAGCAAATGGGGGCACGGGGACGGGGAGGGAAGGAGCGGCGGAGAGGCGGGGAAAGGAGTGGCTCAATATCCATACGCAGTCAGCCCAACTGGCGCTGGATGGCAAACCCCAGGTGGTGTTCGTGCCATGGCACCAAGCCATGCTAAGAGGAACCACGTCGTCCGTCATTCAATGATTTGTTGGTTGATTGATCCTGTCATTCGTCCTCCAAGGGGGAGGACCCCCCCCCGAGCTGGAGACCGAGGAACTTCCCGGGGTGCCCGTCGGGGAGGGCAGCTCTGCACTTTTGGGGCGCTGGGCGTGAGAGCAGAGGCCTCGTCGAGCCCGCAGCCCTTCTGGGGACGGGGGCCCCTCCCTGGGGAGGAGGCGGCGAAGGGGGAGGAAGGATGATCAGGAGGCGAGAGAGGAGGGAGTGAGGGAGGGACGGAGGAAGTAGGGAAAAAGCAGGAGGAGGAAGAGGAGGGTGGAGTGAAGAGGAGTTGGAGGAGGACGGAGATAGGAAGGCCTGTTGCGACACGCCAACCTCCGCTCCTGGATCCACTCGCGACACGACAAGAATGCGCAGCTCCACAGCCGCCGACTCACAGATGCACGATCGGCCTTCTGCCAGACGGGAGGGACTTCGCTTCGAGCGCCACTCTTCCACCCCTCCCTCTGCAAACCCCCGGGATTGTGGAGGCGACCTACCCGAGGAGGCGTAGAGAAGGGTTGCAGAAGGGATGTGCTGTGACCATCTGTGGCCGAGCCGACGCCAGCGGCTGTCATCGCCGCCGCCGCCGCCAACGCCGGGTCTCCCAGCATTGTGCTGGCGAGCCTCCGAGCCTCCGGAGCCTCTGGGTCTTTCGCAGTGGTGTCGCAAGAAAAGGCAGCAGCTCATCCCGTGGCGCATGGCGCGTGGCAGCCACGTGCTGATACCGCACGACGTGCGTATCCCGCGCGAGCGATTGCACGAGCTGCTGCGCACATTTTCGAACCCCCCTTTGCAAAGGACCCATCAGCCCGAATCCGAGTCTCCCCCCTCTGCCTCCCTCCTCCGCTCCCTCCTCCTCGCCTTTTCCGCGGCACCGCGGGCTGCCTGCGGAGCGATCGGCTCACAGACGGCGGCGGGCGCCGGCTGCCGCACGGCCTGCTCACCAGCGGCGGCAGGCAGCCATCTCGCCTGTCCCAGGTGAGCAGGATGGGGCTTCGGGGGCGGTGCATTTTTCTTCACGTCCCTTTGGGCGAAAGAGACGCGCAGCGATGCTGGCCGGGGAAAGAAGTACGTCCTCGTTTCCCCTTCTCCACCTCACGCTGCGGCGTAAAAACTGGCACGAGAGTGACGAGCTGTTGGACAGGTGGCCAGCTGTTACAAAACGTCAGATCGGTCAATTCTGCGCATCGCCTCAACGAAACCAGAGCGTTAAAGCCAGATTGCCGATACAACCACTTGATAGTCCAGCACTTTCCCGCAATCCAATGCCAGTGCTCTCGTCTGCAGCCCAGACAGGACCGCGGCTAGGCGGCGACTGCATTCGCACCGTCGCCAGCGTGCCTTAGAACTCTGGTTTCGAACGCCTTGGAGTCTGATCAGGGCAGGGCAACGTCTTCACTCTTTCTGGAACATTTCCAACACAGCTCCACGGATGGAAGGCGGGCCCTTTTCATAACAGCGTTCTCGCCCGAGACTTCCTCACAGCACATGACGGGAGAGCCTGCAGTCTCCAACACGTACTCGGATGCAGAGCGGGCCACTTTCAGAACCGAGCTGTCGCTTGAAACACCCTCGCAACATGTGTCCCTGAAGCACGCAACGTGCAATGATCGCACGGGCGGCGGGGGCGGCGGCTCCCCTTCAAAATCGGGTTCCATTTCGGAACTTCCTCACGTTCGATTGCCCGAGGACATTTCCCTGTGAACTCACGTCAGCCTGACGCCCAACGCGCGAAGAATTTGTGCCCACGGCAGCGCCTCCTGAACCGCCTTGACGGGTGGATCTCTGGTGGCAGTCTGGCCAGAAGTCGGGGCCCATAGCGGCCGCTTCGAGTTGGGAGGTCTCTCTCAGAGCAAGCGCCCCGACACTCCCCAAGAAGGCCCTGGAGGAGGGAAAGCGTGGAAGGGTAGAAAGGGAGGGAAGTGGGAATGGAGGGAAGGGGGGCAGAAACGAACAATGGAAGTGAAAACAGCAGGGAAGACAACGAAAAGCCTTCGACAAGAAAGCAAAAAACGCTAACAAAGGATTATCCACAACGACGGGCCTAAAGGCGCAACACAAGCTTGGAGCTAAAAACGCTAAAACACCGTCGCGTTTTTTTTACAGCGTCTTCAGCCTGTCCAGAGCCCAGTGTGCCAAACGGTAAAAAAAAAGAACGCCCAGGGCGTTTGTAAGAATAACCAGGGAGATGAGGCGGCGGGGTGGGGAGGAGGAGGGTCGGGGGGCCGGACAAGGGCACCAACAAAACTCCGAGCCTCCCGATCCACCGCAACACGCGGCGGCCTGGCACGAAAAGCTCAGAGCAGTCTTACGGATGGGGACTGCCCCGCTTTCTAGCTCGTGCTCGGGCCTCGAACCCCCACACGCGCCGTCCTCTGAACATCTCGACCAGCTCGATCTTCGCTGCCCCGCCACTCAACACGCAACACGCAGCGTACTGACACGGAGCTCAACACGTGAACTGAAGACGCAGGTCTGGCGCGATGCGTGCGGGCCAACACGTGCCCAGCCAACACGCAGCGTGTCAACGCAGACGTTTTGCACGCGGCACGTGTTGCGTTCCAACACGTGCGCATCAGGGTGGCCAAGAGCTGGATGGCTTGAGCGCGAGCATCCCTCAACATGGCGCGCTGCGTTCTGGCATGGCGCGCCGCCGAAGCCTGCCCCGAGCGCGCGGGATCGCGGCCCGCGCGACCTCCCGAGAGGGCGGGGCTGGCGCCGGGCGCGGCCGAGGCCCGCTCTGCAGGCCGCGCGGGCCGGCGGGCGGCGGCCGAGTGGCCGCTCGGACGCGGCGTCCGAGGACACGGGCAACCCGTGTGAGAAGGACGCACGGTAGGGACGCAGGGGCACCCAGGAGCCTCCCAACAGGACCCCAGGAGGCTCCCAAGAGGCCCCCAAACTACCCCCAAAGGCCCCCGAGGGCGCTCTGAAGAGACCCCAAGAAGCATCCCTGAGGACTCTGGCACACGTCAGCATCGTCGTCGTCGTCGTGGTCGTTCAGGGTCGGCGGCACTGGCCGTAAGGCCTCTCCAATAAGGACGCAAGATAAGGATGCTATGGTCTTGGGAGGCCTTCTCGACACTCTGCCGTCGGGGCGCGGCCAGCGAAAGCGGCCAAGGATGGGCCGAAGGGAGAGATGCAAGTGCAACCTTGGAAAACTGCTCATCCTTCCTATGCGGGTTGACTGTAGGGAGCCCACAAAAGGACGTATGCGCCCAACCACGCACATGAGCACGGCCCCCCAGTCGGCGAGACCAGCCTCGCGATAAGAACGGTCGCGCAAGGCGCGTTCTCGAAACCGACGCGGGTTCATGCACGCGCACGTCCTTCTTTCGCTCCTGAGAGGAGGAGGTGGCCGCCGCCGCTGCCGCCGCCGCCGCCGCCGCCGCCGTCGTCGTCGTCGTCGTCGTCGTCGTCGTCGTCGCCGTCGTCGTCGTGGTCGTCGTCGTCGTCGTCGTCGTGGTGGTCGGCCGAGCGGCGGCGCCTGGCTCCACTCCGCTCGACTGATGACGCCGTCCCCGTTCGCGTCGAGCTGGTCGAAGAGGTCCCCTCGCGGGGGCGGCGCCTCGCGCGGGGAGGCGGATGGGAGCCGAGGAGGAGGGCAGAGGCGGCAGGAGGCAGGGGGAGGCCGAGGGAGGCCGAGGAAAGCGAGCGGGGGGAGGGCCTGGCGTATTCGTCCTGCTCGCCATCGCGCGGACATCGATTCCCATCGCACTCTTTTTGGCTCGTTTTGTGTGTTTTTTTGTGGCTTCTCCCGAGGATCCAAGATGCTCCACGGCTGTCCAGATTGTCTGGCGCTGGCCTTGCCGACAAGAAAAGCGCACGTCCGAGCGATGCCATGCCTGATCCCGAGAAGAGCAACATGTTTGAGGCCAGAGGTATCCGCCCTGGTCCCGAGTGGAACCATAGATTTGTGGGGGGGGAGGGGGCGAGGGAGGGGAAGAGACGGCATGAGGCAGGGGCTCATCCATGCGTGGCCGAGGGCGAGCGGTGACGGCGGCGCCTGCGGACCGAGGCGGGGCCCGCCTGTTGGGAGAAGAGGCTCGGGCACATCCGCTGCGCAGAGTGCCAGCCCAAGCCCGGCAGGCCCAGGAGCCCCGCGGCGGCAGGAAGTAGTGGGCAAATGCCGCACTTGAATGTCAACGTCGCGCTCACCGCAATCCACAACTCCGCTTCTCGGCGGCGCCGTGCTGCGAGGCAAGCGCGGGGTCACCAGTTCCGACCGCCCTGCGCGGAACGGATCAGCCCACACATGGCAGCTCAGACGAGGGGGCATGCCTCCGAACAGGTGAAGAAACACGCCACCGCGGGCAACTGCATGTGCTGGCGGAGACGGCAACCATTACTAAGTTCAATGGAACAAATCTGATTCCACACAATCCCTGGACAACCCCCCAGACAACCCGGACAACCCCTTAAAATTGCATTACATAAGCGTCGCAGCATGTGATTGTGGCTGGCGCCCGAGCGGCAGCACAATATCCACTTAGGAATGTGGCCGGCGCTGATCAGACCACCTTACTTCAGGGCATCTCCGAACCCAGAGTTGCGAGGACGTCTCTGGCGAAACTGGCCAGGCCACCTCCGATGTTGGCGGTGTCTCTGAGCGCTGACCCCTTGGCCAGAACTAGCTTCTACCGCAACATGACCCCAGTCAGCACAGCTGTTTGGGGAAGCGCGGCAAGGGATGGCGTGCGAACGGGCGCCGAAGCAAGGGAAAAGGGGAAAGAGAGGCGACATTTCCAACTGGGCTTCCCTGGTTGTGCCATGCTTTTGATGGTATGTCTGAGAATGATATGCGCGCGTGCTGACAAAACAACGCGGCCCGGACAACCAGTTGGACAACCCCACAAGAATCCGGTCCCAGCCCCTGGACAACCCCCCTTGGACACGCCTCCCCCGGGTTTTTTCCATAAGATATAGTGAGTACCCTTTGGCTGCCAGCCTGTATACGCAGAGGAAGAAGAGACAATCGAACCTAGGCCAGAAGAACATCCTTCAAGAACATGATACTCTCCGCCGGCCAAAAAAACATAACATCCAAGGGTACCCTCCCCAGGGTGCACAAGAACGTCCAACCAACACGAAGAACATGAGGGTACCCTCCCCTAACCGACCTCGATCCCATACCTCGGTCCGACTGTACATTTTGGCTGCCAGCTTGTATACGCAAAGAAGGAAGGCACCATCAATTCATCAAAGGAACATCGTCCGATCACTGCGGGAGCGGCCATCAAGGAAGATTATTAAGACCTGTGCGACAAAGTCGTGGCTCAGCCTTCCATTCGCAATGGCTGGTGACGAGTCCCAGGGCTTGGGATTTAGGAAAACACCGTGAAATGTGGAGCGAATTGGAACAAACCAGCCTAGCAGCCCATCAATAGGACGATAATGATATCATGATGCGTATGGCTCAGGATACGTTCCAGGAATTCCGGCGTATCTAACGGCTCTCGTTTCTGGAGCCCATGCGGAATAAACAAGTATAGGAATCCCTTGAAACTCAGTTTCTGGTTGGAACACGTCATTCTAATGACTTCTTGCTCCTCCGAGCCCAAGAAGAGCAGCGCCACTCAAGATGCGGTGGTCTCTCAAGCGCAATTTACCGGTTCGCAGAAATTAGTGTATCAAGGTGATGCTGATGCCCGTGGCACAGCCGTAGAGTCCACTCTATCGTCCACTCGACTTGCACGCAGAAATCATCCACGAATAACGTCACGAATACGCGTCCCATTGTATACGCTCTTGGATATCGGATCGCTGGATGCCGCAAGCGACCGATAATCGAATCCACATGCCGCGATTATCATTTTTTGTTTGCCTATCTGACTCGTGGCTTCCCTTGCGACATGCCCACTGTGAAATAACAGAACTGGCGTTTCGTGGTTAACACACGACATGAGTACGTAGGAGTTGTAGTAGTATGACGTCCGTACCTCATAGGGTTGCGGCAGGGGAGTGGATCAGACTCTGCAGAAAATTATGCCGCCAACTCGTGGACAAAATATGTGCAACTTCTGTTGTTGTGCAACGCAATCGTACTTCTCCCGGCTCTTTCAAATTGTTCAAATTTTGGTCTGTGCGGGGTCACGAGTGCGTCCTCTGCCAAAGAAGCCGGGCTGCGGCAAACACTAATTGAACCCGCAGCGTGCAAAGGAGGGCGAAGTGAGGAAACAACGGGGGCGGTGGGCGGAGGCAGGCCAACATAGGAGGCGAGGCTGGCGAGCAATCCGCACTCAGAGCAAGTCATCGGAGAACATCCATCGAATCCTGAACTGCAGGTCAGTGGGCGATAAGGCACCGCCCACCAGGCGGGCCCGACGTCGGGCCTGGCAGAGGGGCGGGGAATATGCGCTCCGACGATTCCAGGGGGTGGCAGTGCGGTCGAAATGGCGGCCAAAAAGACAGCCAAGAGAGGGGCCAGTGGTCAGCGGGATCGCTCTGTGGGGAAGTCCCCCGAGCGCCTCGCCAGGCGGCTCCTCCCCCCCGGCATCCCGAACAACAGGCCGCCCCGCAGGGCTGGCCTGCTGCGCTGCTGGCTTGAGCAGCGCGGCGGCCGCGTGGCTCCTTCGTCGGTCGGGGGCGGCCCGAGGACGGCCAGCGCGAGCACGACCGATCCGACCACAAACTGTCTGGCGCGAGGCCGGCGCAAAGAACCAGGCCGACACCATCCGCTAACAAATGGATTCTTTACCGTTCCGTTCAGTGGGACGGCAGGGGCACAGATCTGCCCACCAGCTGGGTCGAGGCGGCACCTTCAAGGCGGTGTCAAGAGCGCCACGCCCAGCCTTCTGTAGGCTGGCCAAGCATAATCCGAGAGCAAGCCCAAGAGATAATTTGCAACGCATATATATGTATATATATATATATATCTATATATATATATATATATATATATATCGCTGACCTGCCCCAACCCTGGTGGTGGCGATGGGGATCAGAACGGGGGCCTAGCATGCTGCCTACCGTGACAGCGCCCCTTCATGACTTGCGAGGAAGTGGTGCCGAATGTGGTTCTTCGGCATTCGCCAACTTCCAGCTCGAGCTACCTACGGGCAAGAGCTTTTGCTCAGCGTGTCGCGGCGGCGGCGGCCCCTGCGACACGCTAGATTCTGCAAGCGGATAACATGTCGCTTCGCTCCGTGGGGCGGGAGGCTCGGGAAGGCTTGGGATGTTGACGCGAGCGCGCTGAGCACGTCGCGCCAAAGCGTGATGGGCCAGAAGCGGCGGAACGATACGCGAAACCAAAATCGAACACTTTCCCAACCGGCTGTTTCGGAGCGTGGCGAGTGCCATCCGTGAGCCACCGCATGCTCACCGCACCATTCAACTCCCTGATGGTGTCCTCACAACCGCCAGTAAACACTTGGCCACTTCGCAACAACGTGTCGGCGTCTTGGGGCTGCTAAATACCACGTGGTGTTCATCCGTGCCACGGCCGCCCAACAGCTCGGTCAACTAGCTCCGCGCCTCGCTCCCCGCGAGAAGCGCGATTACCGTCGCGCCCTCGCGCCGCCGCATTGGAGAAGGGCAGCCGCTCTGGCTCAGACCGCGACGCGAGAAGCGCGATTATCTTCGCGCTCCGCTTGTGACCTACAACAGCTGCTTCATAGCGAACTCACAGCACTTGCGACCCTCAGCTGCCAACGGGTACCTCATGGCCACTTCTCAGCCGCCGTGAGGCTGGAACACGCGCCACAGCTCGAGTGGCGGTTGCCTGGCCCGCCTGGGTGGGGCTGGCCAGTGGGGCAGATCGTCTGCACAACTGTCGGGCACGCGCTGGCATCGATTACAGATCTGTGGATCTGGCACGTGTGCGCGGGGGGAAAGCAACTCCGCAAAACATGAAGCCAATGCCGCCGCATGTGGCGACGGTGCGCGTCGATTCTTTGTGGAAGCGGGACCCGTCGCTCATCCACGCACCTTCATTCTTCTTTGCATTTCCTCTACACGGGCACGAGGGTGAAGAACAATCCCAATTCCCAACCCCCTGACGTCATGTCTTTTTCATGACGTCGACCCTCAGAAATCTCGACCCATGCTCCGGGACCGGCTTTCTGATCCTGCACCGCTTTTTTGACAGCTCCGATGCCTGGTATAAGGGCCCCAGAGGCTGAACATTGCGAAAAGCCTGCCGTCGCGATTTTTTGATGACTCGAGGGGGCCTCGGCTTCGCTGCCCCGATACGCAACACGCAGCACGCAGCGTGTTCACGTGGAGCTCGCAAGTAGACTGAGAGCTTCGGCCTGGCGCGATGCGTTCGCCAAAACGCGGGGCCAGCACGTGCCGAGCCAACACGCAGCGTGTTAACACGGACGCTTTGAACACGGCACGTGTTGCATTTCAAGCGGGCGCATCAGGGCAGCTAAGCTCGAGGGGGTCTGGGATTTGGAAGGGACCCTCCACCTTGGAACGTTCTCTCCGCTTGGGGATTACCTCCCTATGGCGCCTCGGGCCTTCGGCAAAAAGGCCTGTGCCCTTTCGACCCACGCCACTGTGTGGCAATGCCCCAGCTCCGTTGCAGGGGGCGCCCGTTCGAGGAGGAGGAGGAGGAGGAGGAGGAGGAGGAGGAGGAGGAGGAGGAGGAGGAGGAGGAGGAGGAGGAGGAGGAGGAGGAGGAGGAGGAGGACCCCCCCCCTCCTCTGGCGCAGAGGGCGGGGGCCTCCGCCCAAGCGCTCCTCGGCTGCCCTCCGGGCACCGTCTGCGACAGCGCCCCGCGCGCGACGGGCTCGCGGAGGGCGGAGCCGGGGGGGCTCTGCTCCCCCAGGAAGGACGGCGACGCGGCTTGCTGGGCCGCGGGCGGACCGGCGGCCGCGGCGGCCTGAGGACGAGGCCAAGACGAAGATGCGCGCGGGCGGGGATGTGACTCGGGAATCTCTGAGATCCGGCGGCTCTGGAGAATGCATCGCGGCCTTCTCAGAGCGTTCCGGAACGGATTCATCCCCGCCCGAGGCCTCCAACGCTGGGCGGGATGGCCCCAGGTCCAGGAGCTGCTCCTGCAGGAAGGAGGGCGACATCGCCTGCAGCGCTGCGGGCTCGAACGGCGTGGCGGCCTGGGACGCTCCGCGGGGGGCGGGGAAAGGGTTGGGGGTGGGCATCGCCCCCCTGGGCCGACGGGCGGCACCGGTTTCCGAAGTTCAGAGGCCGCCGTTGTGGACGAGGAGGGGGGTGCGTCGCACGACAGAGGGCTCGAGCCCCTTCACCAGGAGCTCGGGACTGCGCAGCGGGAGAGAGCGGCTGATGGCTGGGACGAGGCCTGTCCGAAGCTATTTTCGGGTAAGCGGGGCGGGGGGGGGGGCAGGGGAGAATGCCCCTTGCAAGAGGACACTGCCCCTTGCCAATCGATGGTCTTTCTTCATCGGCTCGTCTTGGAGGCTGAGGCTCTCCCACCTCTTTCGAATTTCCCCCTGGAGGTGGGACTGCGTTTAACCTCCGCAGCGCCGTGCGCCCCAGCCTTCTTCTCGTTCTCCTCCTGCATACGCTGTTTCCTCCTCTTCATTTTCCCAATGCATGTCACAAAATTGTTACAGCCCCTCGCGCAACTCTTCGTCTTTCATGCGAGGGGGATCTCCAACTACAGCGCCATAGGGGACGCCCGCATATGGCCTACTGGCTATCTTTATGCATATCTCGTTCTTCCGAGGGGGGCGGCGCGACAACCGCGCCAGTGGGCGCGTCCGCATACGGCGGACGTGCTCGTTCTGGTAGAACTTCTCACGCATGTGGTGTCCCGTAGGGAGGAGAAGATCACCAACTACGGCGCCATTGGGGACGCCCGCAGGTGGCAGACAAACGCATGTCGGCAAACGCCTCCGATTTGGTGCCCCAAGGCAAACCCAGACCGCATCGGACGCTCTGTGGCGTATCCATCACAAGCTTTTGCGTCCCATCGGGCGGGGGCTCAACTGCGGCGCCCGCGAGCGCGCCCGCATACGGCGGACGGTTTCAATCTGGTACAATCCCTCGCTCTTGCCGTGCTCTACGGGGAGGATGGGGCCTCCTGGCAACGGCATGGGCGGGTCCGCATGACGGACGGACTTATTCTGGCACGAGCCTCACACACGCGCCCCCCCGAGGAAGCCCCAGCCCACACACGTCGGCCAGTCCAACTCACCCCTCACACACTGGGTGCCCTACAGAGGGAGCCCCAACTACGGCGCCAATGCGCGCGCCCGCGACAGACGGCCAATTCCTTCTGGCACACCCCTCGCACACGTCGCGCCCCCGCCATAAATTTGAGGCATTGCGTCCGTGTCACGGCCGCCCACGGCGGACGGACTCATTTTGGCACGCGCGTCTCACGACCGATGAGGCCCTACACGCGGCACCAGTGAGGTGACCCGCATACGGCAAGCATGCCCATCTCTCTCACAGCTCGTTCCCCACACGCAGGCCCCAGCTACGGAGCTAGCGGGCGCGCCCGCACACGACGAGCGGACTCAGTCTGGCGCAACCCTGACAAAACTCGTGCCCCATTGGGAGCCGCAACCACCTCGGCAGCGGGCGCGCCGACGCGCCCCTCGCACATCTCGTTACCCACACGGAGCCCCAGCTGCGGACCGTGAGCGCGCCCGCACACGGCCAACGTATTCGTAACTGTACGTGCGATCCTCGAGCGTCTCGTGCTTCAGAAATGAGCCCCACTTTGGTGCCAGTGGGCGCGAGCGCACACTGCAGACGGATGCGTTTTCGAATATCCCTCACGCGTTTCGTGATTCATGAAAGGCTTCATCCGCTGTGTCAGTGGACGCATCCTCGTGTTTGTGAGTGCTCGGTTTGACGCAAACTTGTGAACGAGATTTCCGGGGGTGCCAGCCGTCAGTTGGGTTCGTTGCTGGGATCTTCGGGGGTGCATCCGCATGTGGTCGCCGCATTCGTTCTGGACCACCTCTCGCGCGGTTCGTGCCTCAGAGGTCGAGTAAGGGATCGTCTGCAGGATTGGTTTGCCCCGAACTTGAACTTTCTCGTCGAACCAGTGACTAGTTAATGAATGGTTCGTAGATGTACGAACATTCGACGTGTTGCTTTGTCGATCATACGAGTTTTTGTTGGGATGCATCAATTCTGGAACCGACCTCCCACTTGAAGAGGGCGTCCCGATAACAATCCCAGTGGCTCGTCAGCACAGACGGGCGCCACGCTCAACGCCTTCCAGCTGCAGGGGAGGGCTTCCTCGCCCGAGAAGGGGCGAGGGGTGCAGCCCCCGTGCAGGAATGCAAGTGGGCCAACGAGACGGAGCGACGAATTGCCCGAGGGCGGGTGCCGCCCACGCGGCCACACCACTTCCCCCAGAGTGGGCGGCGCGCACAAGGGGGGGTTAGGGGGGAGGGGGGACGGCTTCTTTGAAGAAGGCTGCTTCTTAGAAGGCGCCCGCCCTCCATCTACAGACAAGGCCCGCGCCTTCTAAGAACCAGGGGGGCACTTCTGAGAAGCCCTTCCCCCTCCCCCGATCCCCCCTCTGCGCGTGGCCGCCAGAGTAGTGTGTGCAACCATGGCAATAATAACTTGCCCTGACCAGTGTGTGTGTATATGCTTCGGGTCCCCTGCACTCGATGGCCGACGGTTGCTACGCATCCGTCTTCTCCCAACCGAGTCTTGGGTCCGGCACCTGGCCAGTGGGCGTCCAGATCGAACCCGTTCCCCTGTCACCGCCTAGGTGCCGCACACGGTGCGTGACTACTTGGCTTACTCGATTTTCTTTACGTGTCAAGCTCGCCGCCGAATCCTAAGGGTGGTCCGAAGCTGCCCGCAATACCTTTTCGTTGCTACTGCGCACGCCCACACGCTACGCGGCCCGCGACGGCCCACTGTATCTTTTCTGGATTGTCGCCCTGGTTCTGGGAGACAGGCATTGGGTACGAACATCGGTTTAATCTGAATGTGAGGTAGATCTGCGTAATTATGTTTCTGCCTACATGCCGAGGTATATACAGGGACACCGAGAGTGACGCGAGGGTCTGACGATGACATGGTCTTCGCAGAAGAGCTGTTTAGGGTAACCAGTCTGGGCCCGCTCACCATACAAAATGCCGGGGACGCCCAGGCCAGAGCAACCCGGGGGCATACGGCGCGACTCCTGAGGGACCCGCCTTACAGGAATCTCGGACCCTGCTGGGAGAGGTGTCCCGAAGATGACGAGGAGGCGGGGGATGCCCTATCCCCGACCCAGACATCCGATGAACTAATTTTTCAACCTGCGGGCCCGAGAGGTCCCGATCCCTCCCCCGAGGACAATATTGATGGCCCTGGGGCCCAAAGATGGATCCAACGACGCCGGCATGGAGGAAGAAAACCGGGGACTGAACAAAAAGCAGCCCGCTCGACGGCTGGAGACTCCGAGTCGGCAACTTCGAAGAATGTGATTTGCAAGGGCGCGGCTTGTAACCTGCACCCTGGGGGGGCAGGCGAGGACCTTGACGGAGCTCTCCGCCGCGCCCCGAGGAGGCCCGAGGAGGGCAACGTGGTGCGCCCCGAGCCCCAACGACGCAGATCGCAAACCACACCCCGTCGTCGCTCGGACGTCCCTTCCCCGTGCATGTTTCGGCTTCGTGCGTGTATCTTTTTCGCAAGATGGCCCAACATGCTCCTCCATGATCCTTGCCGAAAAAACGTGCACACGTCCAAGCGATGCCAAGGAAGTGGGCCCCGAGGAACACGGGTCCTGGACCCGAGGGCCTTCCCCCAGGACTGGCTCTTCGTTCCGAGCCCTCTCCTGACAGCCCCGGGGCCCGTGGAGGGCCCCGAGAGCCCTAGAGCGGCGAAGAACCTCACGATCCGTTTCTCTCAGGACCCACCTCCTTCCTGGCGACCTCTGTAACTGTCGGCGGCGAGCGAGGGGGGGAGGTGAGAAGGAGGAGGCCTTCTCAGAAGGCGGCGGGGCTTCTCAGAAGCCCTCCGGCCTTCCGAACAGTGTTCTGTGTCTTCAGGGAAGACTTAGAAAATGTTTCAGCACAAGGCCCGAGGACTTCAGAGCCTTCTGAGAAGGCCCGCCCCTTCTCACTTCCCCCCCGGGGGCGCCGCCCAAGTTGGGCGTCGTTTCAGGGGGGGAGGCGATACAGGAGGGGGGAAAGAATTGTACACTTTTTGGGCCCCAGAGGCTCCCTTTTGGGCCCTCAAGGGCCGCCTTAGGGGCTCTGAAGGGCTCCCCTTTTGCAGCCCCCGCTGCCACCCTATTTATCGATCACCCATTACGCGGCGCCCAGTGTACACGTCGTTAATTTCTAATCGTGCTCATTTCTAATTGTGCTGGTTTCTAACTGTTCCTGGCCACTTAGTGGCCAGCAAGAGGCCCAGGATAGAACAATTAGGACTAAAAGGATTCTGCCCCCCCAAAAATCAAGGAATTTTCGAAGAACTAGAAATGAACAACGTGTAAGTCTCCCATCAGGATGCCTTTGCCGCCTGGATCCCCGAACAACCGCCCAGCGCCTCGGCTCCCCCGCAGGAGTGCTAAGTCGAAGCCAAATCCAGGAAAACATCGGGTGAAGATAGAATCAAGAATCTCTGAGATCCCGCGGTTCTTGAAGATGTCTCGGGCGCCACGCGGCCGTTCCAGAACGCTCTGGAACGGAATTTTCTTCGCCCTAGTCCCATCCGGTTCCGTCTTGGCGACTTTTGTAAGCCTCCGATCCGGATCCCAGTGCCACTCGGACCCCTGGACCTCTGCCCCGCGCGTCGGCTATCCCGCAGGAGTGTCCCCGCCAGTCAAGAGGACGGCCTCTGACCCGCGGCCCGCCGGTGGCATGCGGTGCGGTGCGGCGGCACGGTGGTCGGAACCAATCGAGGAGCGCCTCGCGCTGTGCTGGGGCAGAGCATGCAGCGTGTCGGCGGCCAGCCTGGGGCGGAGGCGAGGAGGGGCGGGCCTTCTCAGAAGGCTCGGAAGTCCTCGGGCCTTGTGCCGAAACATTTTCTCAATCTTCCCCGAGGACACATAACACCTTTCGGAAGGCCGGAGGGCTTCTGAGAAGCCCCGCCGCCTTCTGAGAAGGCCTCCTCCTTCTCACCTCCCCCCCTCGCTCGCCGCCGAGCGTGACTTCTCCGAGGCACTGCAGGCGCGCGGCTTGCATGCCAATTCATCGAGGTGTTGTGTTGCACCATGTGTGCTCGCCCTACCATGTCTTGCCGATACGCTCGTGCGTGTTGTGTGTCCCTCTCCCCCGAACTTCAAAGTTGACGCGTTTGGGGACGACCGCCGGCGACTTGCAGATCAGACCCCCTGCCAGCATTGATCATGTGGGAGGGGGGGAAATGATGTGGCACGAGTGTTTGCCAGATGTTTCCGACACTGTATGCCCCCCTGCGTGCTTCGGTTCGCCCCCCCTCCCGCTCCCCCCGAAGTAGCAGCGCACCGAAGGCCACCCTGGCGAAGGGTCAGTCTTACGTGCACCCGGCCCGCGGAGGCAAAACCAGACATCCAGAGAACGTCAGAAGACCCAGTGGGCCTCGGAGGCGATGGGGTTGCGTGGCGAGACCATCGGCAACTTCACACTCGCACAAGCTGTGTGCGCTCGTGAGGGCCAGATCGCAGAGCATCTGTGCGAATCAAGAGGTTGGTGCTTGTGACAGTCAAGAATGTGGCACCCCCAGTGAGTACGGTCGGACCTGGGCCATCAAAACCTCCCTCAAGAACATGAGCCCCTCGGCCGGCCAGAGCAGACAGGACATCCAAGCGCATCCTCCCCAGGAGGCACAAACAGCATCCAGCAGACACGAAGAACACGAGAGGGTGCCCTCCCCGAACCGACCTCGGTCTTTAGAGGAAAAAGAACTATGCACATACACCGATTCTGGCCAGGCCCATCCTGAGCCCAGGATCGGTGCATACGCCCTCCTACCTTGGCCAGGAAGGCATATGCACCGATCCTGGGTCAAGGACGGGCCTCGCCAGGATCGGTGCATGTGCATAGTTCTCGTCGCCCGAGTCTTACACCTCGGTCCGAGATTGTACCGAGAAGCTGGGCGTTCGCGATCCTCTCAACATCTTTCGGGGCCGAGGCCCCACGGCGCGCCCCGCACTGGGCCGGCAGGGCGGCCGGCAGAGCGTCTCTCCCCCTCGCTCTCCCGCTTTTTTTTCGTGACACGGTGCCGCCCCGACCTCTCGACCGCTCCCTATGGGGCTGGCCCGGCCGTCCTGTGGCGGTCCCGGGGCGGGGGGAAGGCCCCGAGGGCCGCAAACGGCCAAGCACCTGCCACCGGTTTTGGAAGCTGTCGGAGGTTGGGGGGTGAGATCGCAGGGTAACGGAGTCCCCCCGCCGGGAAATCGGGTTTCGAGTTCGTGCTCGTGCCGTGCGTGCGGGCGAGGCGAAGCTGCGTGGGCCAGCGAGAGGAATTCACTCTGCTGTCGCTAGGGGTCCGCCAACACAAATGTTTCCCCCCCCCCCGGCCTTGTCAAGCGGTAGCCCACGTTGTCCCGTCGGCTGCCCGCCGGTCGCCCAAGCGAAGGAACAACAAAAAATCTGCCACGTCATCAACACCATCATCGCCCATCAGCACCACGTTCATCACAGTTGTCGTCATGAGCCCCCCCCCTCCCCCCACCCCCCCACAACCTCCTTATCACCCGCAGGGTGGTCGTACAGGTATCTTGTCTTTCTGCCCGCTTTGTTGTTTGCGGTTCGCCCCAGAAAATTACCCTGGCGAAGGACCCCACCATCTGCAGTTGTGAATGCCGCAGTGGTGCGTATCCTTTTCGGTTGAGCTCCCTATGGAGCTACGAAGCGTGTGAGTGGTGTGCCGAAACGGGTGGCGGGAACGCATATGGTCACAGCCACTGGGGCCTTCAGTGGAGCTCCCTATGGCGGGGACGCATGTGGTCACAGCCACTGGGGCCTTCGACGGAGCTCCCTGTGGGGCCGCGAAGCGTGTGACGGGTGTGCCGGCATGGGTGGCGGGGACGCATGTGGTCACAGCCACTGGGGCCTTCGGTGGAGCTCCCTGTGTGGCCACGGAGCGTGTGACGGGTGTGCCGACAAGGGGATGGGGGGAGGGGGAGGAGGAGGAGGAGGGGGAGGGGGAGGGAGGAGGAGGAGGGAGGAGGAGGGGAGGAGGAGGAGGAGGAGGAGGGGGAGGAGGAGGAGGGGGAGGCGCCGTCTCTTCAAGACGAGGATCCAACACCACAGGATGGCTGGGAGGAGACGGTGCGAGCACGTCGGGGCGCAACGCGCCCCCCCACGGCTGGCCACGGAGCTCTGCGCCCCCAGCGAGGAGCGCGAGGCCGACAGCTGGAAGACGGTGTCCTCGCAGAGCGCGGTGGTCGCCAGGGGGCTCGCCAGGCCCCTCGCAGGGGGTGCACGGCCTCGCCTCGACCGCGCGCGGGGCCGGCCTCCGCGGAACCCGGACCTCCTCGCGGCGCGCAGGTGCCGCGCTGCCGGAGGGGGCGCCACACGAAGGAGCGAAGGGGGGCTTCTCTGGCCAGGGCGAGCCTCGGCTACAAATGGGAGGGAGGAGGGAGGAGGGGAGGAGAGGAGGGAGGAGGGAGGAGGGAGGAGGGAGGAGGGAGGAGGGAGGAGGAGGAGGAGGAGGAGGAGGAGGAGGAGGAGGAGGAGGAGGAGGAGGAGGAGGAGGAGGAGGGAGGAGGGAGGAGGGAGGAGGGAGGAGGGAGGAGGGAGGAGGAGGAGCCCCGACCGAGATCCAAGCAGCGGCCCTGAAACCCGAGCCCCTCCTGGGCCAAACGTGGTCCGTATGCCAGCGCCTTGACCGTAGAGGCCTCCCAGGAGGGGTTCCGAGCAGATGGCGTCGGAGGATCGCGCCGCATCGCCGATGCATCGCAGATGCATCAGCGGTGCAGTGGCGAGGTGCAGTCGGACCTCAGCCAAAGTAACACCCTTCAAGAACATGAGAACCTCCGTAGGCCAAAATGAAGGAGCATTCGAGGGTACCCTCCCCCAGGAGGCACAATAACATCCAGCAGACACGAAGAACATGAGGGTACCCTCCCCGAACCGACCTCGGTCTTATACCTCGGTCCGACTGTACACGCAATAACGGCGGCGAACGAGGGGGGAAGCTAGCCGGAGAATGCCTTCTCGGCATGCGCCTGGGCTTCTCGGAAGCCCTCCGGCCTTCTGAGAAATTGTCTGTTTCCTCGGGGGAGGCTTACAACACTTCTCGGGAGGCCAGGGGGCTTCCGAGCCTTCTGAGAAGGCCCGCCCCTTCTCACTTCCCCCCCGGGCTCGCCGTCGACAAGAGTGACCGCAGGCAAGAGTGACCTTTTGTGCGCGGCTTTCGGGGGGTGCGGGGAGGCCAAACTCAAGCGCGCACGCCGCTGTTATCGCATCGCATTCAATCATCTGGATGCCCCCGTATGCCTGCACCAGAGGTCACTCCAGCGAAAATTCACTCTTACAAATAGCCGAGTGCCCGCATGGCCGAGGACGTCCCCAAACATCCGGCCCCTCCAGCAAAAATCGAGACGGAAATTCACTGTTTTCGGCTTATCGGGGCCCTTGCTGGGCCCTGGGACTGTCAAAAACGACTCGGAATGAGCGACTGGTCCCAGGGAAATGGTCGAGATGTCTGGGTTGTCTTCTGTGTGTGTGTGCGTGTGTGTGTGCGCGCTTGCCTGGCCGAGGACGTCCTTCCGCGGGGGCCGGGCCTGCCAGGGTCCAGGCGAGCCCGCCGGTCCTCGGGGGCGATGACGTCACGACGGCATCGCGCGTCCGGTGCTGCGTGCCTGGCGGGCGAGATCGGGGGGCAAAGGGAGAGCCGCGCGCTGCGGTTGCCACCCTGGAGCGGCTCATGCCCTGAGGGGCAACGATAGGGGCAGGACTGGCACAGGGGGAAACATCGACCTGGAATCGGCGATACATCGCCGATCGATCGGCGATAGGCCCCCGATCGCAAATCCACATGCTCCTGGGCTGGGTGGGGCAATCAGGCCCTTATCGGCGATCGAAGGGTGATTGGTGGTCGATGGCTCCCCCCCTGTGCCCATCCCCCCCCTATCGTTGCCCCTGATGCCCCCGCGGCCCAGAAGAGCCGCGACGCGCACAGACAGGCCCCGTGGTGGCCCAAGGCAAGGGTCGTGGGTGCATCTGGCCAGGACTCTTGTCAATTCTGGGGCGGGTGGCCAACAGTGAGTCTGGGGCGGGTGGCCGAAGGGCACTGGCTGCTGGTGAAGATGCCCCCCTTTTCCGGGGATCCCGACATCCCATTGTCCTGGAGTGCGAGGTCCACAAGAACAGGTGACGCGAACCAGGAGGGATGAAGGAGTGTCAAGGGGGGCTGCTAATGACGATGCCCCCCTCTTCCCAGGACCCCGACAGCCCATTGTCCTGGAGTGCGAGGTCCACAAGAACAGGTGACGCGAATCATGACGGATGAAGGAACGTCAGTGGCTGCTGTTAATGACGATGCTCCCCTGTTCCCAGGACCCCGGCAGCCCATTGTCCTGGAGTGCGAGGTCCACAAGAACAGGTGACGAGAACCAGGAAGGATGAAGGAGTGTCAAGGAGGGCTGCAAATGACGATGCCTCCCTTTTCCAGGGACCCCGACAGCCCATTGTCCTGGAGTGCGAGGTGAAAAAGAACAGGTGACGCGAACCAGCGAGGATGGAGGAACGTGAGGGAGGGCTGCTAATCACGATGCCCCCCCTTTTCCCGGGACCCCACTTCCCATTGTCCTCGAGTGCGAGGTCCACAAGAATAGGTGACGCGAACCAGGATGGAGGAGGGTCAGGCGGGGGCTGCTAATGACGATGCCTTCCATTTCCCAGGTCCCCGACAGTCCATTGTCCTGGAGTGCGAGGTCCACAAGAACAGGTGACGCGAACCAGGAAGGATGAAGGAACGTCAGGGAGGACTGCTAGTGACGATGCCCCCTTTTCCCGGGACCCCGACAGCCTATTGTCCTGGAGTGCGAGGTCCACAAGAACAGGTGACGCGAACCAGGAAGGATGAAGGAGTGTGAAAGGAGGGCTGCTAATGAAGATGCCCCCCTTTTCCCGGGACCCCGACAGTCCCTTGTCCTGGAGTGCGAGGTTCACAAGAACAGGCGACGCGAACCAGGCAGGATGAAAGAACGTCAGGCGGGGCTGCTAATGACGATGCCACCCTTTTCCCAGGACCCCGACAGTCCATTGTCCTGGCGTGCGAGGTCCACAAGAGCAGGCGACGAGAACCAAGAACGATGAAAGAACGTGAGGGAGGGCTGCTGATGACGATGCCCCCCCTTTTCCCGGGACCCCGACAGCCCATTGTCTTGGAGTGCGAGGTCCACAAGAACAGGTGTAGCGAAACATGAAGGATGAAGGAGTGTCAGGGAGGACTGCTACTGACGTGCCCCCCATTTCCTGGGACCCGACAGCCCATTGTCCTGGAGTGCGAGGTCAAAAAGAACAGGTGACGCGAACCAGGAAGGATCAAGGAGCGTCAAGGATGGCTGCTAATGACGATGCCCCCCTTTTCCCTGGACCCCGACAGCCCGTTGTCCGAGGTCCACAATAACAAGTGTAGCGAACCAGGGCGGATGAAGGAGTATTAAGGAGGGCTGCGAATGACGATGCCCCCCTTTTCCCAGGACCCCGACAGCTCATTGTCCTGGAGTGCGATGTGAAAAAGAACAGGAGTGCGAGGTCCACAAGAATAGGTGACGCGAACCAGGAAGGATCAAGGATTGTCAGGGGGGGCTGCTAATGACGATGCCCCCCCTTTTCCCTGGACCCCGACAGCCTATTGTCCTGGAGTGCGAGGTCCACAAGAATAGGTGACGAGAACCAGGAAGAATGAAGGAACGTCAGGAGTACTGCTAATGACGATGCACCCCTTTTCCCTGGACCCGGACAGCCCATTGTCCTGGAGTGCGAGGTGAAAAAGAACAGGTGACGCGAACCAGGAAGGATGAAGAAATGTCAGGGGGGGCTGCTAATGACGATGCCCCCCTTTTCCGGTGACCCCGACAGCCCGTTGTCCTGGAGTGCGAGGTCCATACGAGCAGGTGACGCAAAATAGGAAGGATGAAGGAACGTCAAGGGGGGCTGCTAATGACGATGCCCCCCTGTTCCCGGCACCCCGACAGCCCATTGTCCTGGAGTGCGAGGTCCACAGGAACAGGTGACGCGAAACAGGAAGGATGGAGGAACGTCAGGGCTGCTAATGACGATGCCACAAATTTCCCGGGACCCCGATAACACATTGTCCTGGAGTGTGAGGTCCACAAGAACAGGCGACGCGAACCAGGAAGCATGGAGGAGTGTCAGGGGGAGCTGCTAATGACGATGCCCCCCCTTTTCCAGGACCCCGACAACCCATTGTCCTGGAGTGCAAGGTGCATAATAATAGGTAACGCGAACCAGGAAGGATGAAGGAGTGTCAAGGAGGGCTGTTAATGACGATGCACACCTTTTCCCGGGACCCCAACAGCCAATTGTCCTGGAGTGTCAGGTACACAAGATCAGGTGTAGCAAACCAGGAAGGATGAAGGAGTGTCAGTGGGGTCTGCTGATTGACGATGCCCCCCATTTCCTGGGACCCTGACAGCCCATTGTTTTGAAGTGCGAGGTCCACAAGAACAGGTGACGCGAACCAGGAAGGATCAAGGATTGTCAGGGGGGGCTGCTAATGACGATGCCCCCCCTTTTCGTGGGACCCCGACAGCCTATTGTCCTGAAGCGCAAGGTCCACAAGAACAGGTGACGCGAACCAGGAAGGATGAAGGAGTGTCAGAGGGGGGGGGCTGCTAATGACGATACCCCCAATTTGCCCGGACCCCGACAACCACGAAACGTGTAAGGGATTCGCCGACATGGGCGGTTAAACCGCATGCGGCCGCTGCAAGTAAGGTCTTCGGTGGAGCTCCCCATGGGGCTTCGAAGCGTGAAAGGAGTGCACCAAAATATGGGTGGAATCGCATGCGGACGCTGCCACATGGGCCGTCGGTGGAGCTCCCTATGGGGCTACGAAGCGTGTGAGGGGCTTGCCGACATGGAGGGTGGAACCGCACGCGGGCGCTGCCACTGGGGCCTTTCGGTGGAGCCCCGTATGGGGCCACGAGACGTGTTAGCGATGCACCAACATGGCGGGTGGAACCGCGTGCGGGCGCTGCCATTGGGGCCTTCGGTGGAGCTCCCTATGTGGCCACGAAGCGTGTGATGGGTGCATCGACATGGGGGTGGAACCGCATGCGGACGCTGCCACCGGGAACCGCATGCGAGTGCTGCCACTAGGGCCTTCGGTGGAGCTCCCTATGGAAGCGTGTGAGGGGTGTGCCGACATAGGGGTGGAACCGTGCGCGGGCGCTGCCAGTGGAGCTCGGTGGAGCTCCGTATGGGGCCACGAAGCGTGTGATGGGTGCGTGGGGCGCTGCACCGAAATAAACATGGAATCGCACGCGGGCGCTGAAACTGGGGCCTTCGGTGGGGCTCCGTATGTGGCCACGAAGCGTGTGGAAAAAGGTGCACCGGGATGGAAGGTGGGTGGAACCGCATGCGGGCGCTGCCACTGGGGCCTCGGGTGGAACTCCTTCTGGGGCCAGGAAGCGTGTGAGAGGTGTGCCGAAACTGGAGGTGGAACCGCATGGTGGCCTTGCCACGGGAGCCTTGGGTGGAGCTCCTTATGGGGCCACGAAGCGTGTGAGGGGTGCACCGACATGGGGGTGGAACCGCATGCGGACGCTGCCACCGGGCCTTCGGTGGAGCTCCTGATGGGGCCACGAAGCGCGTGCGGGGTGCACCGAACATTACCCTGTGACGTACCCAACCCATCTGCATCCAATGACAAAAGATGTTGGCCCAAAGTTGCCAGGACAATGAACGTGCAGGCGCCGTTGTTGTTTTGTAAGCTACGTGGGATACGCGCACGTGGTATGCTTCACAGGACAACAGTAGAAGGACGAGGAGCGAGGGCCCAGGCTCGAAGAGGACGTGTGGGTGGGAACAAAAAACAAGAGAAGGGCGCGATGGGGGGCCGAACGGTCAGCGCGGCAGCAGCAGAGAGAAGGTGACATGGGGGGGTGGACGAAAACGAAAGCGACGGGAGGAGACAGGAGAGTGTTGCTTGTGTCGGTAGCATGGTAAAGATGCAGCGCTGCCTGCGCCGCGTCGCCGCGGCGCCCGACATGATCAAGCCTGCTTATAGCTAGTGCAAGGAGCGAGCGAACCCCAGCTCGCCCGCTAGTTTCTCTGCCGCCTTCCTGCACTTTTCAGCGCGGGAACTAAACGCTCGACGGTGCGCCACCAGGTCTGCAGGCGGCCCGCGGGCCAGGAAATCCAGGCCGGAATCGCGTATCATGAGGAAGTTGTCCGCGGTCGTCGCCCTCGACAGCCTCGCGTAAAGCTGCAGCCAGAGGTCGTCCATTTTTCTCATCATTGCACCCGCGAGACAATGACTCCGCGGTGTATGGTGCGGCTCTGACAGGCCGTGGACGTCAGGACTTCGGCATGAGAGATGGCCAAGCCAGTGCGCGTGACCTTGTGCTTCCAGAAGTCAAACGGGCTCGAACTTTGTGGTTCGATGAAGACGAGGCGCGCCATGTCCGCGGCGTCGATGCTGTCATCGAGCTCCGCGAGCTTCTTGCCGCAGGGGCCGGCCTTGTATTTGTCCATGCGCACCCAAGCGCCGTGCGACAAGTACCGGAGGTGCGCCGGACGTCGCTCAGCCTTCGGTGCCTCCACCTCGTCCTTATTTTTCGGGTTTACGGCCACGTGGACGACCTCGCCCTCTGCGTTCTTGACGAGCCCTCTGGTCTGGTCCAGGTGCTCCAGCAGACGGATGCGCGCATGCCCACGTGCAAGGGTAGCATCCCGTGCATGCTGCCCGTTTCACCGGGTTGGCGCAGTTGACCAAAGTGGCGACAAATTCGCAGATCGCAGCCCCCCAGGGACGGCGAGGTCTAATCTGAATCTGGGTGGTGCCTCAATCCGCTGGACCCCCCAGCAGCCCTCTAAAGTGGTGAGAGTTTGGCAGATCACAGCCCCCAGGGACGGCGAGGTCTAATCTGAATCTGGGTGGTGCCTCACTCCGCTGGACCCCCCAGCAGCCCTTGAAAGTGGAGACAGGCTCGCAGCTCGCAGCCCTCCAGGGATGGCGAGGTCTAATCTGAATCTGGGTGGTGACTCACTCCGCTGGACCCCTCAACAGCCCTCGAAAGATGATACAGTTTCGCAGATCGCAGTCACCCAGGGATTGCGAGGTCTAATCTGAATCTGGGTGGTGCCTCACTCCGCTGGACCCCCCAACAGCCCTCGAAAGATGATACAGTTTCGCAGATCGCAGTCACCCAGGGATTGCGAGGCCTAATCTGAATCTGGGTGGTGCCTCACTCCGCTGGACCCCCAGCAGCCCTCGAAAGTGGCGACAGTTTCGCAGATCGCAGCCCCCCAAGGATGGCGAGGTGTAGTCTGAATCTGGGTAGTGCTTCACTCCGCTGGACCCCCCAACAGCCCTTGAAACTGGCGACAGTTTCGCAGATCGCAGCACCCCAGAGATGCCCAGGTCTAATAAATCGGCCCAATGGAAAAGTTCTTTGCATTTTCGTCACATCTCTCGCTCGCGGAAGCCGACGGAAGTAAAGCGAGGCGGAAAACGGCGGAAGGCCGTCGGAAGGATTGCGGAAGACAGCGGGAGTAAATGACGCCCCGTCCGAACCCCTCTACCCCCCGTAGAAACCTAGCAATGTAGTCTTATGCCGTGGGCCGGGCGGGATCCCGCTTGACCTACTCCCTTTTAGTAGCATAATTTTAATTAAGCCAGGCTCCAACAAAAACCCTCATTAAACATAGGGTAAACAAATACCCGGGTCGTTCACGGATTCCGCCATGCTGGGATCGGAATGAAGTAACTTTGGGCTCCGAAGTTGCAGCGTCCCTGGCGTGTAAGGGTCGTCTTGAGGTCATCTTGAGATCAGATCTCGGTCATGCTTGGATCGCGCAGCCGTCGCGTGCCCATTCTGGGGCCACCCTGGGCGCGCGTGGACCCATCTTGTTGCCATCAGGCCATCTCGGCGTCACTCGTGGCTCATGTGTTTGGTTATCTTCGAGTCGGTCTGAGACGGTCCAGAATCCATGGCGGGATCGTGTTGTGGCGGTGTCATCCCAAAATCGGCTGGACGTTATCGCCTTTGGGCTTAGGCCCTCCCGGAACCATTTTGTGGCCATGGGGACGTCTTGGGATCTCGCGCGCGCGAGCGTTCAGCATGCGCGCGCGACAACTCATCTCGCCGACGGGTGTACACGCAGATACTTCTAGCTGCGAGTTTCCACGGAAACTTTTGTTGAAGCCAAGTATGAATGTGGGTGGTGGCTCATTCCGCTGGACCCCCAGCAGCCCTCGAAAGTGGCGACAAATTCGCAGATCGCAGCCTCCCAAGGATGGCGAAATCTAATATGAATCTGGGTGGTGCCTCGATCCGCTGGACCCCAACAACCCTCTGAGGTGGCGACATTTTCGCAGATCGCAACCCGTCAAAAATGTCGAGGTCTAAAATGTGGATGGCGCCACACTCCGTTAGACCCACCAGCAACCTTTGAAATTGCGACAGTTTCGCAGGTCGAGACCCCGCAGGGATGACCAGGTAGGAGGCAAGCTGGCACGCAGGAAGGAGCGAGGTTAGAGGCAGGTAGGACAGATGAGAGGAGGAGAGAGGCGGGAAGGAGGAGAAGGAGACGCGCGTGCGCAGTGCTCTCTTCAAAACGAGCACCCAACGCAGAAGGGTTTGGAAAGAAGGGTGGAACCGCATGCGGGCGCTGTCACTGGGGCCTTCGGTGGAGCTCCCTATGGGATCGCGAAACGTGTGAGGGGTGTGCCGAAATTGTTGACTGGCGCAGAGGGCAGAGGCAGAGATGGGAGGGGGGGGAGGAGGAAGGAGAGGAGAGGAGACGCGGGTCGTTGTCTCTTCAAAACGAGGACCCAAAACCACAGGATGGTTGGGAGAAAAAGGAAGACAAGAGTTTTATTCGCTACTTTCGGCCTCTGGAAGCTCCTTCTGGGCATCGGGACTGTGAAACAACGCCTCAGGATGAGGAACGGGTCCTGGGGAATGGGTCGAGACCTCTGGGGGTCGACGTTCTGACAAAATCATGGCGTCGGGGGTCTGGGTGACCAGCTGCAAAAAAGATGCGGGGTACTTATTTCTGCTCCTGGCCCCAGCCCCGTCGGAGGAGTGCCCCGCTGGATCCCTAGACATGCGATATCTCGATTTTTCCAACTCTCCTCCTCCTCCTCCTCCTCCTCCTCCTCCTCCTCCTCCTCCTCCTCCTCCTCCTCCTCCTCCCCTTTCCCTGGGGGCCGCTTGACTCCTCCCGAGCCGTCGTCTGACGGTCCCCGGGGCCCGGCAAAGGGGCCCCAGAGGCCGAACACGGCTCGGGACCTCCCGCCGCGATCCCTTCACGGCGCGCGCGGCCCGTGCCCGTCCCCAGCGCCTGGCGCCTGCCGGCGGGGGAGCTCGCCGCCGGCCCACTGCGCGCTGTGCTCCGGCAGTATGGTGGCGGAGAGGTCCCCCGGCTCGACTGCCGCCGCCGAGGGCGACGTGCAGCTGCCGTTGGGGCCCGGCGGAGAAGGCTGTGCCAACCACTGCGCGGGGGACCGGGTCGCCGAGCTGTCGCCTGCGGGCGAGGGGGGGAGCGAGAGGGAGAAGGCCTTCTCAGAAGGCTCGGAAGTCCCCCCGGCCTTCTGAGAAGTTTTCTGAGCCGTCCCCGAAGACGCAGAAAAGCTCCCAGAGGCCCGAGGCCTTCTGAGAAGGCCTCCTCCTTCTCACTTTCCCCCCTCGCTCTGGGGCCTCGAAAAGAATGCGGCGTACAGCACAGGCATACGCAAGGAAAACCCGCTGCAAGAAATCCTTGGACGCGCGCGTCGTCGATTTTTGAGCTTCCTGAGGTGCCCCAATAGTGGGACCAGAGGGCGAAAGGGGGATCAGACATTTTCGTGAGGCAAATGCCGGCAGGCTGGTTTCTTATTCGACGTGCCTGCTGTAGAAGGTCCTGAACAAGCCGAGGAGTAGCAAACGTGGAATGGGCAAATTGTAGGCGCCCGCAAGATATTCAACGCCTGGCCCAACACCCGAGTCTCCCGGCTGAAAATCTAGCTCCAGGCCGAAATCCGCGATCGTGGCCGCGCAATGTAGGATTTCTGTGTGTGTAGCTTCCTAAGACGAAGGCATGTCCAAAACAACCGCAAGATGCCCGAAGACCAGCCTGAGACGGTCAAACGATTTCCATAATCATCTCAGATGTCTCCAAGATGGGTCAAGATGTCCCAAGAACCCCCCAAGAGACGCCCAAAGAAGCCTCCGGCGATGTCCAAACAAATGAGCAAGCTGAGGGGAAAGAGCCTTTTTTGTTTCCGAGGTATTTGGCTGCAAACTGCCTCGGGAAATCTGTGGATGGCCCCCCAAAGCGGTCATAACGGCCCAACACGATCCGAGACGGCTCCAAGACGCACCCAGATCCGCCCAGTCGCAGGGCACTGAACCAGAGCGGGTCCTAAACTCAACCTCGTTCGTGCTGCGCTGCTGTCCTGGCACTGTGGCGGGGTCTGCCGCGTGCAGCTGGATCCGGATTCGACACCCAGACCCGACGATTAGGCCAGGGTGGGTGGGGAACGGACGGACTGCCGCAGTCCATGGCAACTTCCTGCCGCCTGAAAATCTCCCAGTGGTTGGAGGGCGAAGTGGCCCGCAGCAAAATACCCACCCAGGTCACGCTCCCTGCACAGTGGCGCCCCTCCAAACCAGCGCAGCTCGCCTGCGGACTCCAGGCGCGACGCGGCGACCGCGACTGGCTCCGCCAAATATGGCGATCTGCTGCCGCCCCACTGCCCGCACGTTGCGTCTGCCTGCCACCTCGATGGCGAGCGACTGCCGCTGGCCGGCACTGCTCGGCCCTCCCACAGGCCATGCCACGCGGCCTGCGCCGTCCAGTCCGAGGGGACCTCGCCGAAACTCGCTGGCAACTTTCCAGGGTCCCATGCGCTCGTGCCGCCGCTGGGGTTGCCTGCCGCCAGCGCTGGGCTCCCCAGCCGCTGCAGGGGTTCCCAGCCGCGCGCGCGGTCATGGCCAGGTGTGCAGGTCCCCGCCATGCTCCCTGGCCGCCGCAAGGGCTCCCAACCACTTGCGCGCCCCAGGGCGTCCGTGTTGGCTCCAGCCAGGCTGCTCTGCTGCTGCGGGGGCTCCAAACCGCTGACGCGATCATGGCCCGCCATGCTCCCGGGCCGCTGCAGGGGCTCCCAACCGTTCGCGCGCCCAATGGCGTCCGTGCCGGCTCCAGCTGGGATGCAAGCCCGCTGCACGGGCTCCAAACCACTCGGGCGATCATGGCCTAGTGTGCAAGCTCCCGCCATGGTGCTCCCTGTGTGCTGCAAGGGCTCCGAATCGTTCGCGCACCCCAGGGCGTCAGTGCTGGCTCCAACCAGGCTGCTCCCTGGCCGCTGCAGGGGCTTCGCGCGCCCCATGGCGTCCATGCCAGCTCCAGCTGGGCTGCCAGCCCGCTGCAGGGGCTCCCAGCCGCTCGTTCGGTCATGGCCCAGTGTGCAAGATAATGCCATGATACCCCCTGGGCGCTGCAGGGACTCGCAGCCGTTCGCGCGCCCCAGGGCATTCGTGCTGGTTCCAGCCAGGCTACTCTGCTGCTGCAGGGCCCCCCAGCCGCTCATGCGATCATGGCCCGGTGTGCAAGCTCGCGCCATGCTGCCCTCTGGGCGCGGCAGGGGCTCCCAATCATTCGCGAGCCCCAGTGCGTCTGTGCGAGTTCCAGCTGGGCTGCTCTGTTGCTGCGGCGGCTCCCAGCCGCTCGCGCGGTCGTGGCCTTGTGTGCAAGCTCCCGCCATGCTGGTCCCTAGCCGCTGCAAGGGCTCCGTGCCGTTCGTGCGCTCCAGTGCATCCGTGCTAGCTCTGGCGCCGCAGCCAGGGCTGCTGGCCCGCAGCAAGGGCTCCCAGCCGCTCGAGCGCCCTGGGGAGTCCACGCCACCTCCAGCTGGGCTCCCTGGCCGCCACAAGGAGTGCTGGCCATTGGTGCGGTGCGGAGCTTCTTTGCTGGCCTCTGCCTGGCTTCCAGGCTGCCACTGCAGGCGACCTCGGCTGCTAGCGAAAGTAAGGGCATCCGTACCAGCTCCAGCCGAGCGCCCGGGAAGCGCTGGGTCGTCCGCGAGCGGGACGGCGGCGAAGGTCGCAATCGGCTCGCGTTCTGGCGCCAGCTCGCTCGCGTAGGCCAGTCCAGCGACGCGGGCTGGGGTGGTGTTCTGCAAATTCCCAGACTGGGCTGGGGTCGCCCCCCGTGCCGACGAGCCCGCGGTGGCAGTCGTGGCTCCCGCTGGCTGCCAATGAAACGCTGAAGTCGGCCAACCGAAAATCCGCCGGTGGCTCAGCAGGAGTCGGTAGCACTGCACCGAGGGGAGAAGACGCGTGGAAAACCACATAGAGCGGTTCCCGTTGACCCTTCTCCTCCTCCTCCTCCTCCTCCACCTCCTCCTCCCGCTCCACCTCCTCCCCCTCCTCCCCCTCCCCCTCCTCCTCCTCCTCCTCCTCCTCCTCCTCCTCCTCTCCTCCTCCTCCTCCCCTCCTCCTCCTCCTCCTCCTCCCGCTCCCCTCCCCCTCCTCCTCTTCCCCCTCTTCTACCTCCTCCCCCTCCTCCTCCTCCTCCTCCTCCTCCTCCTCCTCCTCCTCCTCCTCCTGCTCCTCCTTCTTCTCCTTCGCTGGCCCCCGACGCCCCCTCTGAGCCACCGCACGAATTTTCAGTTGGCCACTGAGGGCGTCGCGCCGCTGCCGTCTGGCTGGCGCGGCGCAGCTGGTGGCTGCAGCGCGCTGGGGCCGTCGGTGCCCGGGCCGCTCGCGGGCCATCCAGGGGAGCCCCAGGCCGCACAGGCGGCCGCCAGGATCGGCCCAGCTGCGCCCGCCAGACCTCGCCGGTTGGTTGGCACGGTGTGAGACTGACTGTGTTCGTGTTCCCTGGTCCGACGATGTGCTTTTTTTTAATGCGGGCGTTTTCTGGGATTTCGGCTTCCGGGGCCTGTTATCGGGCCTTGGGACCATCAACAAAGGATCCGGGTCGCAAAACTACCCCCAGGGAAGAGGTCGGGAGCTCGGGGGCCGCGGATTAGAACAATCATGTGGGATGATGTCTGGATTATGAAGCATTCAGTCCTGTCTGGATACGAGATTTGCCCTGCCGAGTCGATGGATGCGAGTCCCCGAGCCTGAAACGGGTCCTTGCGGTCTCACATCGCTCAGGAACATGCCCAACCCATCCGATACGTTTGGCACTGCCAGGGGACAAGGATCTATTGCGGAGTTCTACAGAGAGCTGTCACGCGGGACCCCCCGTGGGCACAGGAAAGCGGGCGACCGTTGCGCGCCTGGCAGCACCAAGGGGTGGCGACGTCTCATCTGGATCTGCGTGACACGCCAATTCGGCAGACCACCGCAGCCTGAAAGCTGGAAATACACATGGTTGGATTCAGATGTGGGACATCTGGGGGCCACGTGCTGAAAAAACATACGGAAACCTGGCGTGCACGGCCATGTAAGGGCCGAGCGCCGGAAAGGCATCTGGCCCAACGTGTATCCAGGGCTCGCGCAGGATGGCCACGTCATGTGTATCCAGCTTCCTGGTAGGGCGCATCAAAGTGGCGACGGTTGCGCGCCTGGCAGCGCCCAGGGAGGGCGAGGTCTCAGCTGGACCTGTGTCGGACCACACTCCACTGTACGCCCCATGAAGCGCAGAAAAGCGGCGACGCTTGCGCGCCTGGCAGTAATCAAAGAACCGAAATATCGTGCCGATCTGCGCAACACGGAACCGCAGCTGGATACAGCTGCGCGCATGGCGGCATGAGACAGCGACCAGGGGAGGGCGAGGTCTCATTTGGATCTGCGTGACACGCTACTCCGCTGAACCAAGGGCGCCCAACTTCGCGCTTTCGCGCCGCCCCCCAGGGGAGAAGAGGAAGATGAGGAGGAATCGGAGCCGAACCGCGAAGCGCGCAGCGTGAACAACTTCGGGCCCTCGAGGGCGCCCTTGCCACTCCGGTGGACCCTCCAGGGGCGCGGCAAAGTGGCGGCAGTGGCACGCCAAGCAGCACCGGGAGAGGCGAAGCTCCAGCCTGCGATACCGTAGCCCGCCACTCTGCTGGACCCCTCGGAGGGGCGTAGGAAGGTGGCGACAGCTGCGCCCAGCGAGGCCACGAGCGGCATCGATCGAATCGGCCCAGCAGGGGGCCAGAGCGCCTGCTCGGACCAGACGCGTCCTGGCGTTGAAAAGACGACGCCAGGACGAGGATAAAATCGGACGAGGACGAATCGAGAATCGCTGAGATCCGGCGGCTCCGGAGGATGTCTCGGGCGCCGCGGCCTTCCCAGAGCGTTCCGCAACGCTATGGGAGCGTTCTGGAACGCTCTGAACGGATTCATCCTCGTCCTAGACCCGTCCGAACTGACCTCTTCCACACGGGCCCGTTTCCGCTTCCTCTTTGGCGCGCTACCCCCTGCTGCGTCAGGTTCCGGAGGCTTCGTGAGGGGCTGGCTGAGGACTCCTCCAGTCGCGCCGCCATCGAATCTGTCGTCGACGTGAGAGCCCACGGAGACGCGCTAGGCGGACGCCTCTGCACTCTGTCATTTTCGCTTCCGCCACCTTCCGCCAAGTGTCGTCGAAGCCGACCTCGCCTTGCGTTCGCTGGCTTCCGTCCAGAGCGAGAGCTCCACACCTCGGTGCCACGGCGAGGTCCTCTCTTGAACTAGCCGCGCGAAGGGGTGGCGCTTTCCGCTTGTGGTGCGTAGAGGTCTCGAGACACAGCCGCCGCGCGGGGGGGGATCAGACCT
This sequence comes from Prorocentrum cordatum, assembly GCA_963575745.1. Taxonomy (NCBI): domain Eukaryota; class Dinophyceae; order Prorocentrales; family Prorocentraceae; genus Prorocentrum; species Prorocentrum cordatum. Next base: position 972,878 of record CAUYUJ010014516.1, read on the forward strand.
CCAAGGCTCTGCGGTGGGCAATCTCCCTCCGTCTGACTCTGAGGCTGCGGCAACCTGGTATGATGACAATGCGGGGCCGGGGGGCCGGGGCGGGGGTGATACTGGAGAGCAGAAAAACCAGCCCACTGTAAACACCCCGACAAGCAAAGGCGTTTAGTACACTCACCCGAGGAAGGAATCGAACAGGGCAGTGCTGTTAGTAAACGCCAGGGCCCTCTAGTAAACGCCAATTCTGCGACGAGACTCCGCAAGCTGGATCTCGCACGGGCAGCATCCTGCAAGATGAGATCAAGCCCCGATCTGGCGTGTGTTTGCAAGAGAGGCTGGCATGTTCCCCATTCGCGCCCACTCGTTAGGATCACTCGCGCGATTCGATCGTGGCGGTGAAGCTGGTCGAGGCCACGGAGGTCAAGGAGCGGACGACCGCCGCCATCGAACAGGTGACCAAGACAAGCGACAGCAGCCAGGACGCCAAGGGCTCCGATGGCGATGCGGTGGAGGATGGTCAGCTCTTCAAGTTCTCCTGGGACGAGGCGATTTTCCAGGACTTGAGCGAGCTTGACCCTACGGAGCAGCAGCAGCAGCAGATACTTCCAGAGGTCCCTGCAGGAGCCGAAGGAGAGACTCGCAGGAGTTTCCAAGGAGGAGGTGGAGAAGCTGGGCGCCGCTCGGGCTTTCGCCGAGGCTCAGACCAAGGGCGCGCTCAAGAAGCGCAGGGCCGACGAGGGGCGCCATGCGCGCAAGGCGAGGACCGACGGGGGCGAGGGGGGGCACGGGCATTTAGGCGGAGGCGCGAGAGCTACGGCCTCAGGGGCCCCACTCGTGCAGCCTCCGCGGCCGACCTGGCCAGGGGCGCCAAGGCCGACATCGAGGCCGAGCAGGTCACGGTGGAGGAGGAGGAGCTCTCGCGCGCCAGGTTCGCAACCGCCCGTCTGGCGGCGTGGGTCAAGCTCTCGGCCGAACCGAAGTCGGGCGCCACTCCGCCCGCCTCCCCAGCCTGGCAGTGCAGCCGATGGGGCGGGAGCGACTTGACTCGCGGCTCCCCCCAACAGTGCCAATCCACGGCTGCAGGCAGGGGACAGCGGGGTCGGGTCGGCCAGCCGTACTCTGCGCAGGCCCTGCAGTCGATCTTTTCTCTTCGAGGAAGTCAATGGGGCGACGAACGTCTCGCTGGTGTGCGCCGTGCTTGCTTCTCGAACATTTATGCATCGGACCTCTGGCTTGGGGATGCAATGTGCTTTGCGGAGAGCCGCGTTCGCAAGGCGAAGGACTTGGCCAAGTGGCGACGAGATGCATCGGCCTTGGGATGGAGGATCCTTGTCGCACCCGCGCGAGCCCAGCCAGGATCGAGCGGCGCTGAAGGTGGCGAGTGGATCATGCGTCGACGGGGGAACCAGATCAATTCCGTCGCAGCGCTCAACCCGCCGCCGAAGTCGCTCAGGGCGGCTGGTTCGGCGGGACTCGACGGCTTTCACGTTGCTGTCCTCCATCAACGAGGGTGCAATGTCGTGCTTGTTACCTTTTACGGCTTCACAGGAGTCGGGGGGAGTGGGCCATTTTTTTTGTTGTCCAAGCTTTGCGTATGCCCGACTGAGGCGTGTGCTCGGGGAGCTGTCTCCCTTTCATCGTCGGCGCCCGCGCCGTCCGCGCCATCTCATGGAAGATGCATTGCGGTCTCCTGGCTGCGCTACGTGGCAAGGTCCGAGAAGCTCATCTCGCGCAAGCTCTGCTTGGCGGAGCTGCTTCCCCAGGCGGAGCGGCCGCAACAGGCGAAGGCGCGGACCAGTTGTGCCTTCTCGCGGGCGAGGGGGCCCGGGGGCCGTCCAAGGCTCCTGAGGAGCTCGGCTCCATGTCCCCCCCAAATCGGGCGTCGTGACAGACCAGTCTACCGACGAGGGTGATGACGACGGCCACGACAGTTGCGGGGATGCCTCGGACCTGAGCTCTAATGGCGTGTGGGACGACCTCAATTTCCCCGAAGGCGTCCAGGGCCTCGGCTATGACGGAAGGCTGCATGAGGCCAGTGGGATCCCGCTCCACACGCGCAGCCTCAGCACCTTCGCTGCGATCCCGCTGCTTGCGCGGCGGGCCGCCACTCTCGTCGACGCAATGCAAGTTTCGAGCCTCCACGTCGACGAGTCACGACCTCGTGAGTGTGTCAGTCTATGCCATGGGTCCGTATGGAATCGCGGATTGCCAATTCAGGGTGAGACTGCAGAGAGGACGACGCACACCACCACGAGTGAGGTGGACATCGGGACGGTTGTCGAAGCCAGGGTATGCACTGCCCAGCTTGACCATGCCCAGCCAGAGAGTACCAGCCCTGCACGCCAAGCGTCGTCAGGTGAAGCCCCGCTCCAAAGAGTGGCCGATGCCCTCACCACCTGCCCCGCATCAATTTGGCCCAACTTGAGCTCCGCCCCGCTCGCTGAGGTCGTCATGTCAGGCGGCCTGCTTCTTTCGGGCCAGGGGTCCGCGTGGGATCGCGGATTGCCAATTCAAGTTGGAGTGGCTACATGTGACGCCGACGAGGGGAAGGAGTTACCAGTGCATGTGGATCGGTGGCCTTGAGGTGGAGGCGACTTCCATGACTCCGCCGCGGACATCGACATGAAGGCTGACGCCAAGGTGTGCACTGCTCAGCTGGACCGTGCCAGCCACAGAGTACCAGCCCTGCGCACCCCGCAGCTTCCGATGAAGCCCCGCTCCAGGGGGCGGCCGGCGCCCTCGCCACCCGCCCCGCCTCCAGCTGGCCCAGCTCGAGCACCGCACCGCTCATTTTCTTTAGGTCCTTTTGCCTCAGGCCAGGGGTTCGCGCGGAATCGCGGACTGCCAGCTCAAGATGGAGTGGCCGCATGGGGCGCCGACCCAGGGTACGACAGGCAGGAGCTACCAGTAGCGCACGTGGATAGGGGGCCTCGAGGTGGCAGCGACTTCGACGACTCCGAAGCGGACATCACCGCATGCGCTGCTTAGCTGGACCATGCCCAGCCAGAGAGTGCCCGCCCTGCACGCCCAGCAGCTCCAGGGGAGGTCCCACTCCGGCGGGCGGCCGATGCCTTGCCGCCTGCCCCAACTTCAGCTGGCCTGGCTTGAGCACCGACCTGCTCGCCGAAGCTTTCACCGCGGACGTGGACTTGGAGGTCGGGGCCAGGGCGTGCACTGATCAGTTGGACCGAGCCCAGCCAGAGAGCGCCAGCCCTGAGCGCCCCGCAGCTCCAGGTGAGGCCCCACTCCACGGGGTGACCGACGCCCTCGCCGACGGGTCAACGGGGCCTCTGGGCCATGTTTTCCAAACAAAGTGCACCCTAGGGCTCCTCGGTTCGAGCAGCGCCCCGCTCGCTGAGGTCGCTTCGTCGGGTGGCTCGACTTCGTGCCCCCCGCCTCGGCTGCCGATGCGCTGGCTAGCGCTACTGGACCTGGGCAGGGCGGCAGGGGGAAGTGGCCCACGCCCCTCGAGCTGAGCGATGACGCGTGGCGAACAGTTCGGCCCGACTTCCTTCCGAGCGCCGAGCTGTGGGCGGTCATCGAAGTCCATGGCCTTCCGAGTCGGACAGCAGTGCGCCCAGGACCTGGACGGAGCCAACGGCAGGTGGGTTCAGCGGGTGGAGCTGGCCATTCGGAGTCACTGCGGCCTCGGCGTCACTCGGGAACCCTCGCGTCGCAGTGCAGGGGCCTGGCTTCAAGGAGTGCTCTTCCAGCCGCGGTCCAGGGATGCCGCTATCGCCCCCGATCGCATTGGAGTATGGTGGCTCCAAGTGGAGACGCTCACAACCAAGATCGCCTAGACCATGCAAAGGTGACCGGGCGAGGTGGGCTTTCTCCGCAAGCTCCAGGCGACCTGCAGGCGGCTGGCTGGCACAGCTCCGCCGCGTGCCTTGCTGTGTCTACGGCAGCGGCGACGGCGTGGGCCCGAGTTGGAGTGGAAGCAGGCCCTTCGTCTGCTACGGCATCCACGACTCCAGCCGCTCGAGCAGCTACGTTGACTAGCGCGGCGGAGATCTGCGCTCGGCGAGCCCAGCACCAGGTGCTGTCCACCTCGCTGGCTCGGTGTCAGGAGTGGGTCACATTCCCTGAATTCTCCACCACCTTCTCCAAATCTTTCAAGAGGGTCGATGCAGCGCCGGCCGAGGCGAAGCCTGGTGAAGCGATGTTGGTGTACCCCCGTGATGTCATCGACCAGCGAGTGCGCCAGCGGCATGATCAATGGGCGCCAGGTGCCGCCGACCTCGACGGCGTCGACGCGCTCTTCAGCGACCTCCCCGAGCTCGCCAGCCAGGAGGAGCTTGCGCCGCTCGACGTGGCGACCCTCCGCATGGCGCTGAGGTCGATGCGTCCGAAGGCTGGGCGCGGGGTCGACCAACTGACCCCGCTCGACTTCGAGCGCCTGCCCGACGAGGCGCTGCAAGAGCTCGCCGACCTCATGCGGGCCTCCGAGCTTGGTGGACCGTGGCCGTGGCAGGTGCTCTTGGTCGTCGGTCTGACGCTCGGGGAGACGAGCGGCGGCGAGCGGGTCATCGGCTTGCTCAGTCTGCCGACGCGCGTCTGGAGCCAGGCCAGAGAGCACGATGTCAGACAGTGGGGCGCCCCTTCGGCCCCGGCTTGGGACGCAGCAGTCCCAGGCAACTCGGCGCTCCACGAGGCGAGGGAGCGCGCCCTCGGCGAAATCGCCCACGCGGCGATGCTCGCCCACTGCGGCCACGCGATGCTGGACATCAAGCCCTTCTACGACTCCATGGGCTGGTCAAGCTGGGGCGGGCAGCCTTGAGACTGGGGCTCCCTCCAACCATCTTAGCGCTGGAGCTCCAGCAGTGCCGTGCTCCGTCCTGATATGAGATGGAGTGTACTCGCGGGCCTTCCAGCCCACGCGGTCCATCGTGCGGGGCTTGAGGTCGGGCGCGCGCTTCGAGCGGTGCCAAACCTACTTCATCATGGAGTAGGTGGCGGCAAGCTTAGGACCGCGATCCTGTGTTTTGCCACCGCGATTGTGGATTGATGTCCTCTCGGAGTCGGCAGCCAGGTCGAGCAAGGCCGTGGTCCAGCAGCTGGGTGACGTCATCATTGCAACGAGCGGTCTCCTGGTTCAGAGTGTCTTGCAAGTGTCCCTCAAAAGCGTCATTCTGTGCTCCGCCCACGTCGACGCCGAGGCCATCGCGACCAGGATGCGACGGCACGGACACATCGTGCAGGCGGTCCCCCTATCAACTTGTTTTGGGGTCGACTTGGCTGCGGGACGTCGGGCAGGCCAGGCTGCCCGACGCTCGAGGATGGAGAAGACTGGGTGCTCTTCTATCGTCGAATACGAAGATTGGCCGAGGCGTCCAAGCGGTACGCGGTGTGCTTGAAGCTGGAACGGATGTCGTCTTGGGCGGGCGCCAACTACGGCCACTAAGTACATGGGGTGACGTGCCGGGATTGGAAGCTACTCAGGCGGCGAATGGCTGCAGTGTCAAGGCCGACTCATGCGGGGAGGCGCCTTACTACCCATCTGCAGCTTCGAATTTGGGGCGGCGACCCAGCGAGGAAGCTGCCGCGATAGTTGCTGCAATGATGGATTCCTATGTGGCACGCCGACGACGACGGCTTATTCAAGTCTGGTCTAAGGTTCTACCCTCGGTGCGGGATCGTGATACATGTCTACGCGATCGGTGCATCCGAGGGCCTGTCTCGGCGCTGATGGTCACGCTGCTTGAGTACAACTGGTACCCAGCGAGCCCCATAGGGGTGGGAGCTGCGTCTGCCCGAGGGAGGGCATGAGTGCCGGAGCTTCCCCGACGTGGACGCCCTGGCCGACGGCTCCAGCAGGTGCCTCGTCCAGGCCTTCGGCGACAGCGTGGTCAGTTAGCTCGCTGTTGGAGGATGTCACCAGGCTTTGGCAAGGTGGAAGTCTGGAGCAGGGCGCCGAGCTCTCAGGCTTGCAGCGCTTCCTTCGCCAGCTTCGTAGGCTGCCTGAAGGTCATCGGTTTGAGAAGGTCATGGTCACCATCGCTGTCGGCGGCACCTGGCCCGGCGAGTGTCGTGAGGAACCAGTGGTTGGCGATCGCGAGACCGTCGAGTTCTTTTGCGACACATGCTGGCACGAGACACTGGAGCTGCGAGCCAAATCAGGACCAAACCAAGCAGATTTTGAGGACGTCCCGAGAAGAGTCGCCCAAACCAGGCTCCATCCATTCTTTAATGACAAATTCTACAAGGGTGGGGCAGGGCCCCCCCCCAGAGGCGGAAGCCCGTTTAGAATTGTATGGGGGCAAGGCGTTTGGACCGCCCGCCCGCTGATGCGGACGGGGTTTGGCGCAGAAGCCTTCATTCGTCTTTCGGGTGTTGATGGGGCCGTGGTGTAGCGTAAGGAGGAACACTTTCGAGCCTGTGGATTTCTCGAGGCGTGCAAGGTGATGCACGGGCCACTCCCTGGACGGCGTCAGACGATTCATGGATGCCAGCTCCTAGGCTTCACTCGCAGCCTTGAATGCTCGTCGGGGCAGGTAGTCTACGTGATGGACAACCTGGCGGTGCACGACGGCTGGTGCGGGCGCTAGGGGCACACACCACGTGGGGTGGACGCCGACCTGTGGTGGCGGCTCTTGAGGGCAGTCGAGCAGCGGGACCCTCCTGGCAGAGGCGCCATTACGGTGATCCACATCAACTCTCACCTCGACGCGGAGAAGATGATCGCCAGGGGATCCCAGCAGCGCTGGTGCGCGGCAACGACGCAGCCGACGAGGCTGCCATCAGAGCCGTTGCTGAGGCCAGGCTCCCTGCCTGCCCGCGCGCTCGAGTTGGCCGAGCCGAATCGATGGCGACGGCGGTGTGGTGGCGGCCTCTGAGGCCCACCCTCGACGCGATGGAAGCTGGGCCCAGGCGGCGTGCGCGGAGGCGGCGGCAGCGGCAGGTGCCTCCGGCTCCTGGAGTTGCGGCCACAACTTCGTCACCACCCACGTGCTGGGTGACGATGGTCGTGCCTAGCCTCCGCGGGGGCCCGCCCGGCCTGGCTCGCTGCCCCGTGCTGGCCGCTTCTCCAGGTCGGCGGCCAGGAGGCGGAGGCCAGCCACAGCAGGGCATGCTCGACGACATCGGTGTCTGGCAGTGCGCCGCCCGCGGGGCCTGCGCCCCGGTGGGGGGCAGGGCGCCGGGCGCTGGGCTGACGGCGGCGTGCCCGCCTGAGGCGACGGCCACCGGGGCCGAGCACCTTCGGTGCACCGCCCGTGGGCCGTGGCCCGCGCCTGGCCGCCGAGCCGTCCCCCCCCCGCGTCATCGTGCCCGTCGGCGAGGAGCACGACGCCGAGCTGGAGGTGGAGGAGGCGGCGCGGGCCTGAGGCGGTCGTGCCGCCACCCCTGGGCTGGCGTCGGCGGGGGCTCGTGCGCCACTCCGTACGGCCACCCGACCGCGTTCTTCGAGGTGGGCGGCTTCCTCGTCGTCCTCCTCTGGCGGGCTCGCGCGGCGCGCGCGTCGGCGCGCCGCGGGCGCCCCCGCGCCCTTGGAGACATGCGGCGTTATCCCGACTCGCCCGACTCTCCTATACTTCTCCTTCTCGTCCAATGTGCAAGGCCCACGTTCTGATTGCGCGTCGCATGATAAAACCGTTTTGAATATCAAGGTCATCTGGAACACACCATCCGGTGGACAAAACAGGATCTAGCGCAACTGGAAGGGGAGGGTGGGAGGGCAGAGCGTCATATATGTCGTGTGCACCCAGCTTGCCCTACTCCTGCTTCTCCCTCCCCTCCCCCCCCCTTCTCGCTCCCCCTCCCCCTCCCCCACCCAATCCCCTCCGTACCCAAATCTGAAGGGATACATCAAAATGCTGAAAGCGATGACGATGCCATCAACGCACTACCCCTTGCCACCTTCATGCTGGCCCTAATGTGTTCTTCTGTTTACGTACTTTACTGGCTGGCCATTGGGCGCTCGAGTGTCTACTCTGGGAACACGCCTTGCCAGTATCGTTACTCGATTGCCACTCCCCTCCCCCTCGCCCTCCCCCTCTCCCTCCCCTTCCCCCTCCCCTTCCCCCCGTGCCCCTCCCCCTCCCCTTGCGGCACTGCGGGCAAAGCGGTTCTTGTCCGCCGCAGCCCGCGCCGCGCGCGCGCCCGATCGCGCGGCGCGACGCACGACCCCCTGCCTCTGAGATCCTCTGGAGGGGCCTCAGGAGGGGGCCTCAAAACGCCTCTGGAAACCTGGCCCGCAGACGGGGGAGAGAGGAGCCACAGGGCCTGGGAGGGACCTCAAGGGCCTAGGAGGAGAGGAAAGCGGAGCCAGGGTCCAGGCGCTGGGGCGGGCCTAGGTTTGTACTGGGCCCGCCACCCCCCGACCACCACCTCCATAGTGGAGTACGTACTCCTCCTCGCTCGAAAGACGCGGAGGTGGTGGTAGTGGGGGGGGCAAGTGTATTGTAGGGTTGTGGGCCCCCACCCCTCAACAGGAGAGAAACAAAGCCTGCATGGGCGCGAGAAAGGAACGGAGGGGGGGCCCACAACCTACTAGGGGGGGGGGGGGGCGCCCCGCGGGCCCAGGTGTCATAGGATGAAGGTGGTCTCTTCCCCTCTCGCGGCCGCCAGCGCCCCCAGGTCCGTTCCTGGGGGCCGGCACGCTCACCGCGAGGGGGTGATCACCAACCTGTACTCCGCGGGGTGGTGCTCGCCGTGGTTGTCGTTCGGGGGGCCGCAGAAGTCGCCCATGTGTCCGCCGTATCGGTCGTCCTCCTCGAGGGGGCGTTCACCTCGGGGTTGGCCTCGTTCGCATGCGTACTCGGCGCCATCGCGTGGTGGTTGCCCCCGTTGCTCTTCTTGTGCCCCTGTTACGGGCATGGCGTTTTCCGTTGTCTGACGACGTGTGGTGTGGTCGGTCGTGCGTTCTGACGTGGTTGATGAAGCGAGGCAGTTCGAGGCTTGTGGCGACGAGTGTCCAGGTCGCGGCTCGAGGAGCACCGCGCCTGGACGTTCTGACATCCAGCAGTCGGGTCCTGGCTGTTGTGGATGACGATGCAGTCGAGCATGCCACATATCGTCGGTGCTGGGTCGGCGTTCGGTGCTGATGTGGTCGCCGTTGCCATCATGTCCATCATAGTGCCACGTCTGTGCCTTTGTGTATGCGTCGGCGGTGGGCTGGAGTGTTTGCTCTATGGCCTGCGTCAGTGTCGTTGTCGTGGTGATGTCTGCAGGGCAGTTGCAAGCAGTGAATGCTGTGGTCAGGGTTGTGCTGCACGTCGTTGTGATGTATGCGTATTCCTGTAGCAGCAGGTGTCGGAGGCTGCTGTCCAAGATGATGGTAGGTGTGCGCGTCATCATCATCCGCTGTGCGGTCCGTAAGACGTGCCGCATGCTGTCGTTGTCTTGTCGTACCGCTCTGTGCTGCGTGGGTGTGAGATCCAGTCGTCCCCAAGGTGCCTCTTGCGTCCTGAGGTTGAGGTCGCGGTCGAAGGTCGTGAGGTCGGCGTCGATGATGCAGAAGGCAGCGTGGTCGTATGGTGTCGTGGCCATGTCGGAAGCCGTTGGGTCAGGTTGGGGTGGGTGCATGGTTGGCAGGTGGTGGAGTTCGATGGAGATGCTGTGTCTGTCTGCGGTGGCTTGGAGGGCGTCGGTCACCGCGCTGGTGTGGTCGTGGTTGGCGGTGAAGAGCAGTACGATGCTGGGCTTTCCTGTGATGTCGGTCATCCCCGTGTCTGCTCGGTTGGGTCCGCTGTCTTGTGTGGTGGGTGCGTCGGTGGGTAGTTGGGCTGGTATTGGTCGGTGGTCGTGGTCGGCGTGGGTTGGTGGTCCCAGTGCTGGCCCATGTAGCTGGATGGGTGGCCGCTCGGCGTAGTCTTCTGGAAGCCCAGCGTGTCGGTTGGATCGTCGTACGCGTCGGGTCTCCTCCTTGTGCGCGTCGATGTCTTCTGTTGGCGGCTTCGCTCCGAACTGCATCAGTGTGGCTGCACACTGGTGTGACGACTTGACGTGTTTGGTAAGTCTGTTCGCGGTGTGGAAGTACTTCAAGCATACCTGGCAGGTGTCGCCGACGATGTAGTTGTCTATGGTGTGCTTGTCCTGGTGGACGGCGTAGACATGCTTGTTGTGTGCTGCTTTGGTCTTGAATGTAGCACCGCAATGGTAACACATAACTCTGGCTGGTGCTGGTGTCGTGGTTCCTGCTTGTCGGGGTAGTGGCGGCACTCCCAGTGCTGTTGCCGTTAGCGATAGGTCTGCCCGCAGCTGGTCCTGCGCTGCTCGGTCGGAGGATGAGTCTTGTGCGCGCTTGTAGGTGCTCGTAATAAAAGACTTGACCGTGTGCATGTCGTTGCGTGCAGCCTTGATGAAGTCGATGATGTCCTTGGGTGCGGTGGTGATGCGGGTGCCGTCGCAGTGCTGTCGGCATGTGTGGATGTCGTTGTTGATGGTTTGCGTCCAGGTGCCGTTGGCTTCGATGTCGTAGTCAATGAGTGCCTGCGTTTCGTACGGGCATCCTTTTATGAGTCGCAAAAGTTCTCGCAGTCGTAGCCATCGTAGTCGGTCTTCGAGGTTCGGTAGTTGAGCACGTGCCAGTATCTGCTCGTTGGTGATGTGCTTGTCCTTCATGGCCTTGTGCGTAATTCCTATTGCCTGTCGAGCCGCAGTGACGTAGGCTGTGTTGATCCTGTGGTAGTCCCGCGCTGTTGTGATGAGCCATGTCCCCGCGTTAAATAGCAGTCTTGAATAGCCGAATGACTCGAGGTAGTGGATCTTAGTCTGGATGGAGATGGCTTGTCGTTGGAACAAGGTGCGTCGGAGTGGGCCTGTTGTCTCGCGTAGCGCGATGGTGCGTGCTGCCGTCTCCTGGCCCATGTCGTTCCTGTCGTTGAACATCGCGCCCAGCAGCTTGGTGCTTCTAGCGATGGTGACGCAGAGCCCCATGTCGGTGATGCTGTGGTTGTCCCGTATCATGGTCCGTGTAGCTCTTTTGCCTGCGACGGTGTTGGGGTAGACGATGAAGCTGGACTTCTTGGTGTTGATCGGGAGGCCTCTTCGCAGTGTCGCGCGTATGAGATGTCCCCACATCTTGGTGATGAGTGCATGGATCATGGTGCCGTCTGCCGTGGATGCAGCCGCCTTGACGTCGTCTACGAAGGATGTAGAGGACAGTGTGGCGTTGTGGTCGCAAGCTCGGAGACGTGGTGGGGCATGCGGTATGTCGAAAGTCGCTCCATCCTCGACGGCGTGGTCGTGGTAGTCTCGCGTGACGTCCGCCATGAGCATGTTGAATGTGAAGTCGGCTGTTGGTACGCCAGGGCGTGTACCAAGTCGTGGTGCTGCGTAGCTGCACTGGTCGTCGATATAGAACCAAGTCCCAGTGTGTGCCTCTGTGAGCATGTCGACAATGTGTTGGTTGTCCACGTGTTGGTTGACAATGCCGTTGTCGGTCATGAGGGCCTCAATCGCGGGAAGCATGACATGGGGGATGTCGATGTGGGCGAGAAGGTCGTCCAGCTGCTCCTTGGTCTGGGTGAAGTTGTACACGAGCTGGTTGACTACCTTGTGGAAGGCTGCTTTCAAGTCTATCATGATGATGACCATGTCGTGCTTCAAGTGGTAGGCGGTGTTGGATAGGAGCCGCATCGTCATGTGGTTGATGTCCGTGCTGTAGTGGTGTCGGCCTCCCGTCTGAGTGGAGAAGAGCATCGTGGGGATGAGGTCCTTCATGCATTGTCTGATGTATCTGTAGTGGTGCTTGATGACGGTGTTGGCTAACGTGATTGACCGTTGGTTGTTCAGGTCCTCCTCGCTGCCTTTGCCCTTCCAGAAGTACGTCATCCTGGACCCCTTGAGAGCTACGCCCTCCCTGCAGAAGAGCGCCGCTTTGGTGATGATCGGATGCATGTGTCGGGCCATCTGCCGTGGGGCGATCTTGGAGAAGTCGTCGGATACACGATCTGGTCCTGGTGCGCGGTGAGGTCTCGCTTTGTGAAGGATGTCGGTGAGCTCGTAGATGCTGGCGAAGTTGTTGACGTGGCGCGTTCTCCTGGGCTGAGCTGGGTCGGTCCTGTCCTCCTTGGCGTTGTATCTGTCAACCACGTCCTGAGCGGAGAGGATGTCGGCTGCTTCGTTGTGTCCGAAGTGGCGTGTGGCTGCGTCGGCCTTGCTCGTGGAGCTGTCGAGGACAGTGCCGTCTGCTGCGTTCATCATGGGGTATGCTTGCCGCTTACGTCTCTTGCGGCCGCCGAATAGCAGGAGCTTCTTGGTGTACTTCCACTCGGTGTACGTGTCGCCAGTGCGCTTTGCATCCATTGCCTTTTGTGCTTGCTCTTCCAAGAACGCGTCGTAGTCCCTGTCGGTCATCTTGACGATTACTTTTCTCGTGGCGTCGATCCAGTGCCGTACGTGTTGTAAAAACCCATGATAGTCAGGGTTGTAAGGGAAATTCGCTGCAGCGTAGTTGAGCATGTAAGTCTCGCAGTAAGTAGTGTGGATCGCCTCGGGAGTCATCTGAAGGGTCGGGTCGTTGTGGATGTCGTTGATGAGCCTTTGGATTCTGCGCTTTGTCGTGCTAGCTGTCGCTCCATGTGTTGTTGCCTTGCGGAGGAGCTTCATGAACTTCCGTCGGCTGAGGACGAAGTCGAGCGTGGTCTCTGAGATGTACTCCTGGTATTTCTTCTTCCCGCTTCTTTTGAACGCTGAGGTCGCTGCGTCCATGATGGTCAGCATGTACTGGTGGATGTGCTCATCGTAGTCCGTCCCCCATGACGGTAAGACAGTAGCGTCCAGGTGCATCTTGAAGGTCTCGACGGCCTTCTCGTCATTGAGCTGGTGCTTGTCGATCTTCGGGAAGAGCTGCTTTGGCGCAGTGTGCCGCACGGTCCAGCAGGCTCGAGCTGTAACTGGCAGGTGATCCTCGCGGTGATGCTGCCCTTGTCGGTGTTTCTTCATGGTCTCAATGTCGGCCAATGTCTTGACGTCGGTGATGTGGCTGATGAGCGTATCGTCCGCGATGATGTAGTCGATGCGATGCTTGTGCCCATATGCGTCTGTCCACGTGTGGTGCTCGTCGCCGTTGGAGATCACGGTGTTGGCGATGACGTAGTGCCCTGCGGCTGCTATCTCGTGAAGTTCCTTGCCGTTGCTGTCCTCGGTCTGGGAGAGTCCAGCAGGTCCAACAGATGTCGACTGCACGCTTCCAAGTCGGCCGTTGGCGTCGGCGAGCATGAGGTTGGGTCTGTGCTGTTGTACGAGCTTCTGTAGTCGCTGCCAAAAGTCTTGTCGTTCTTGAGGACCTTTCTTGCTGTGAGGAGCATGAAATACACAAATGGTGGTATTGATGCAGTCCGTAGTGACTTTGACGATGAGGATCCTTGGCTCACTGATGAGAACGTGGCAGTGTCTGGGCTCGAAGTGCTGTGGGCCGTCCTTGTTGTAGGCGTAGGGCTTCTCCACGTTGATCCATAGCTCACATCCAGCGTTGTAGTGGTCGTGCGGGCTGCTGATGATGAAGTATCCATTCCCAGTTGTTGTACGTCGTTCGTTGCGCGCCTCCTGAATGCCGATGATGTGGAGTCGCTTTTCTTGAAATTGTCGTCGAAGCAAGGGTCCCCGCCACTGGTGTGCAAGCCGAGCTGCCTTTGTGAACTTCTTCTGCTGCTGAGCGTCGGACTCTCTGACACTCTCGGCGTTGTAGGTTGCAATGGAGAGCTCGATCTTGGTTTCTTTGGCAGAGACCGTCTTAGGCGCCATGAGGTGTCGAACACTAGCATTCCGAGTTGGTAATCCAAAGCGTAAGGTGGCACCTTCGCGTAGTGGGTAAGCTGCTCGATCGGGATGATCAGGCTGGAGGATCGACTCCCATTGGTAGTACTTTGTGTCCGCAATGATGTCTCTGAAGTTGTGCGGGATGGTGTCGTAGTCGTGGCCTCTCTCGTAGCGCTTGCGTGTCCTCTTTGAGATTCCGTCGGCGAGCTCGTTCCACGGCATGCCTTCGTGACTCGGGACGTGATGCAAGGTGATGTCGTTTTCGTTCTTGAGTGTGTCGAAGATGACCTTCATGAATCTCGCAAGATGTTCGTCTGCTGATGCTGTGGCGCGTCCCATGCATATGTTGATGGCCGTCTCGCAGTCGGTGTGGATACAGATAGGTTGCGGCTCGGCGACGGCGATGGACCACATGAGAGCCTGCACGATGGCCATGATCTCGCCTGTGGTGTTGGTGGTGCTGCGGTCATTCAACTTCATGTTGTGGCTCTTGCTGACGATGCTGCTGAAGGCTCCTCTGAACGTGCGTTGGTCGTGTTCACCACCTTCTTGTAGTACCAAGAATGCCCATGAGCAGCAGTCTGGTCTCCGTGCGTTGTGGGAAGCGTCAGTGAAGATGTGCTTTGCGCTGTGGGCATTGTTGCCTTTCGTCGTATTGTTGAGCGCATATGTTGCTGCTGGGTGCAGGTCATCACCTTCGATGTTGGCGTTGAGAAAGGGGGCGGTCGTGGCCCGTATTCGTCTGATCAGTCCTCTGGTGTCCCCTAGGTCGCATGTGCAGTCGCCTGGTGGTTGCAGGCCGTGATATCTTGTGATGTCGAGATTGGCCTCGTGGTAAGATGGTTGCGGTTGTTGGGGCTGCTTGTCGGCGCTGGGATTGGGTGGTCGCTGTACTCGAAACGGTAACATTGCTGTCGCCTTCTGCTGTCGTCTGTGTGCAGCTTGTCCGTTGTGCGTTGTTGCAGAAACTCCTGCTGGGCATCGAAAGGGGTGCATGGCTGTCTTTTGTCGTTGACGCCTTTCACCTGTGGCCACGTGGCAGTCTCTGTCGGGTGCTGCTGTGCCATGTCCAGCGCCCTGGGATGCTGTCAGGACTACTGGTGGATGGCCGGTGGGCTGCTGTGTCGGAAGCGTGGTGGTATGTCTTGCTGAGGGTGGCGGTGGGCTGGGTTGCAGGGCTTGGAATCGATTGTGGGTCGTGGTGTGCGTGGATGTCTGCTGTGCTGTTAGTCGCCGTCGCTGCTGCCGTCGGACTCGTGCCAGAAGCCGCGTGCGAATGGCGTCGTCATCGAGGTGGAAGTTGCCGCTATCCATCTCGCTGCTGTTATCGAGGAAGGTATCCTCGATCCCAGGGAAGTAGTCTATCGTGATCGCGCTGTGGTACTCGGGCGTCTCGTTGTGGACGTCGGAGCCGTTGAATTTCCGTGCATGCATAGAGCCAACATGGCTAGTTGTGGTGACCGTGACGTCGTGCAGGTCGGGCGCCTGCGAGCCAAAATGGCTAGTCGCCCTTGTCCATAGGTCGGGCTTGGGTCGCTCGAGTCGGGGTGGTGTATGTAACCAATTCGTCTCGTCGCCTGGCCTCGCCCTTGGTGTGGTCGGCGTGACACGCTGAGTTCTCTCAGAGATGATGGAGCGAGGTAGGTCGTGCCTTGGCGAAGTGTCGGAGGTGGCGGCATAGGAGCCAGGTGGCGCTCGTGGAGGTGTCGGCCTGCGCGAGGTGCCATCTGGGGGGACCCTCCCCAGTATGGCAGTCGAGCTTGGGTGGGGGCGCGAACCGCTCGAGTAGATTTCCCACTCTTCGGTCGGGTAGCGCCTATGGTGGGTAGTTGTTGGTGGTCCAACGGTTGCGTCGTGCTGGTAGTGTGAAGCAAGTGAAACTTCTGCCGTTGTCCGTCGGGTCTGATCTGCTATCCCCAAAGCAGGAGTCAGTGCGCGTGGACTGGTGTTGTGTGTCGGAAGGTGGCTGTCAGAAGTGCAAGTCACCTGCACCCCCTGGGTCGTCAGGTTGGTTGCTGTCTGCAAGCCAGTGGAGTCTGCTGTCGCGGAGGGATGGTGGCAGAGTCGGCTGTCTATGTTGCCTGGCGCTCGGTGCTGATCCGCAGTCCCCAAAGCGGGTGTCAGCCTGTCGAGGTCAGTCGTCGTAGGCTTCCCTAGTGGAAGGCGGGGTGGGTGTGCGTGTCTGAAGCTGCAAGTTACCTGCACCGCAGGGGTCGCAAGGTTCGTTGCTGCGTCTGTGACATTGTTATGCTGTGTGGCGCTGGGCCGATAATTACGTATGGTCGCTTGAGGCCGACCAGGGGCCTGTTGCTCTGGTCTTTTTCGACGGGTCCGATGAGCCAGAGCGCCCTCATCGGGGTCGTTCGTATCTAGTTTTTTGGACGCAGCGCGGTGTCCGATCCTTCATCGTCGGGATCGGCACGGAGAGGGACGCGGTCGGATATGTCCGCGAAGCCGTCACCGCTGTCGTGGATACGGACCTTCCGCGGTGGTCGTGATGTGGAGTCCTGTCTCTTGAGGGCCGATCGGGTTCGTGATGGTGGCGCTGAATGGGCCCTGTCGGGCGTTCCCATATGGAATCTGGGTGGAGGGATGATGGGGCTGTAGGCTTGGGTTGGGGTGATGCTGGTGATCGGTCGAGTCTTGGGCGTGGTGGGTACTTCGTGCTCGTCGTCGCTGAGATCGATGAGAATTGTGGTAAGGGGCGTGGATCGCTGTTGGTCATCGGGTGTCGATCTCTTGTCGGGGGGGGCGGACATGGCACGTACTTCGGGGAAGATGATGTGTGGGGTGGGGGGAGTGGCCTGCGCAGCTGGGATGGGGGTGTCGGTGCCTTCGAGGTCGGAGTCGTGATGAAGGTCAGGAATGGGCGTAGACTGTCCGTCGTCGTGCTGAGAGAGGTAGCCGTCGTCGGCGATGGGCGTGGGAGAGCACGAAGATCTCGGAGAGCTCGATTGGTATGCTTGTGTATCGCCGTGGTGTGCTTCAGAGGGCTTGTCGTGGTCGGCATCGCTGAGTGGGGCGATACTGGCTGGAGGGTGTGTGGGCGTTCTGTCGTGGGTGTGGTCGGGGTTCGGGGCGGGTGGTGAGGTGGGTGGTGCGGCTGCAAAGCCGAGGTCTCGTAAGCTCCATGCGTCTGAGTTGGACGTGGAATGAGCTGCGTTCGGTGGAGAGCTCATTTGTCGTAGCTGCTCGAGGTAGATGTCGGCGTGTGGGTGAGGCAGCTCGTAGGGGCCTGGGATGATCGCGGTGAGGGCGCCTTCGATCTCGCGGTGGATGCGCTTCTCCTCTGAGTCGGCTAACGCCTGCTGTCTGTTCTCCTCCTCGTCTCTCTCGCTGAATCTCGTGTTCAATTCTTGCAACAGTTCAAGATCAAGAGGGTCATGAAGAAGCTCGGCTTGTCGAAACTCACGTTGCATTTCCTCCCTTTCCTTTATTCGCATCTCCTCGGTCGTCGCCAAGTGGTTGATGTACCTGTCGTGGAGCTGCTGCTCGGTGAGGTGTAGGTTGGCACGTTCGCCTTGGAGTCGGGCTCGCTCGTGCTGGTGCTCGGTGCGAATCGTGGCTGCTTCGTGTTGTTGCGCCCGCAGTTCACCGTACTCCTCGAGGATCTTCTCTTTGGCTTGCATGAGTGCCGATGATTCCGCATGAGCCCTGCAGTTGATTTCTTGAAGCTGTCGTTGCTGAGCCAGTCGTAGTGCGTCTTCTTGTTGCTGCCCTCTCATCTCGTGCTGAAGTAGGAGGTTGTGAGCGCACTGAGCTTCCTCCTGTTGAAGGCGGTGCTCGGATTCACGAATTAGATGCTGGAGCCAATATGGCTTAGCCTCCCGTAGTTCGTGTTGCTGTACTGCTTCCCGCCGTGCAAGGTGACCGCGTGCGGCGTCGTGAAGTAGTTGGTGCTGTTCGAGCTCGGTCTTCATGCGATGTGCCTGTTCAGCTTCATCTTCCTGACATCGTTGTTCGGACTGTCGTAGGAACCGTTGTGCTTGCTGATGTTCTAGGTGGCGGTTGCGCACGTTGATCTCGTCTATCTCCTCCTGGAAGCGGCGCTGGAGTCGTTGCTCGTGGTGCTGTAGTTCGAGATGGAGCTCGTTGAAGGCCTTCTGAGACGTGTGTGCTTCCATGCGCGCAAACTCCTCCTGCAACTGTTCGCGGTGCTCGGATTGTCGGAGATCAGCTTGTTGGTGGAGGTGAGCTAGGTGGTGCTGATGGAGTCCCGTGTGTTGTCGCTGCTGGTCCACCTTTTTGGAGAGGTCCGTGATCATCGCGAGCAGCTCTTTGTGACCGTTTTGGTGTGGGTCGTCCTGCTGTCGAAGTGGTGCTGCTGCTGGTGCTGCGTACTGCTGGGGTCGATGATCTTCGCGCTGTCGTGGGTGAGGTGTCTGTGTCCGGGTCCTGCGCCTGTTGTGGTGGTCCTTCTCGCTCTCGTCGTTGTCGCTGTAGAAGTCGTCGTACTCGAGGTCGGGTGTGGCGTCGTCCCTCTTAAACTTCGACTCCTGTAGTAGAGCCCGTAGTATCCTCAAGCTGCCCTCCGTGTTGTCGAGCTCGGTCTGCATCTTCCTGATGTCGTCCTTGATCGCATTCTTTCGCCTGACCGTGGTGTCGATGCATCGGCGGTAGTAGTGCACCCGCTCGTCGGGAGACAACGTGAGGAGGAGCATTGCCTTGTTGACAGACAGCTCTGCGACGATCTTGGCATCGTCGACGCCGACGGCGCGTGCGCCCTGAGCTTGGTCTGCCAACCGAGCGATGCGTCCGCGCTTGGTTGTCACCCAAAGGCGGCGCATGTCCTCCTCCAGCGGGGGCGTGGAGAAGCTCTCGTGGGACTGCATGCGCACGTCGTCGGCAGGGAGGACCTGGTCGAGGATCTCGCGCTGCTTCTTGGAGAACTGGAAGCCGTCGAAGAAGTTGTGCGCGCCGTAGTGCTTCCTGCTCTGCGTCCGTGTCGTTGTGCGATGTGTGGAGCGAGCCCGTGAACCTTTCTTGTGGGTGTCTTCGCCGTGGTGGGTGAAGTGGTGAGCATGCTCGTCCTTGGCGTCTTGCTGCTGGCAGTGGCTGTTGTGACGGGTGCTTGCGTTGCCGTCGTACTGGTCGTGGCCGTCGCGGTCCTGCTGCCAGCTCTGGTCGTCGTTCTTCCCGTACGTCCTGCGTCTTCGCGTCTGAGATCCCGACCTCCACGGCCATGGCTGAGCTCCGACGGGATGACCACGAGAAGTGTGGCTGCTCCCAGTCGCCTGCTCCCAGGCGCGCTGGTGCTTCCAGTCCTGCGTCATCTTGTCGACGGGCTGGGCGCTGTGGTGTTCCGCGAGGGTCCTCGCGGCAGAGAGGACTCGGAGCAGCGTGCGCGCCTGAGCGCGTTGCTGCCGCTGGCGCCGATGCCAGGATGGTTCGCCTTCACGAGGCGTCCTGGCGGGGCGCCTGCCGCGGCCGCGGCGCCGAGCGATGGCCCGCGGCGCGCGAGCCCGAGCACGAGGGGGCGACCGACGAGGGCGACGACGGCCCAGCCCCCCTTGAGCCAAAATGGCTACGGGCCCCCTCCCCTTCCTCCTCCTCCCCCTCCCTCCCCCCCCTCCCCCTCCCCCTCCCCGCCCCCCCCTCTCTGGAGCGGGTGTGGGCCCGGGGCCCGGCCTCCCACGGCGGGCGGCGCCAGGTGCACCGTGGAGCCGTCCGGCGAGAGGACCGCGGAGGGCCGGAGGGCCCTCCGCGCTGCTGGGTCGGTCGCCTGGACGGTCGATGGTGGGGAGGGCGAGGATGAAGGTGGTGATGCTGGTGGTGGTGGTGTCGATGCTGTTGATGACGGGGTGGTGGCGTTATGATGTTGAGGGCGATGGTGAGGATGTCGATTTTTTGGATGATGGGGGTGATGGTGATTACGATTATGATGGCGACGATGGTGGTGGTGGTGGCGATGGGGATGGTGAGGTTGTTGTTGTTGCTGCTGGTGTTGCTGTTTGTGCCAATGGTGAGGGTGCTGCTAGTGCTGCTTCTGAAGATAATGACGGTGGTGGCCGTGGTGGTGGTGCTGATGATGTCGATGTGGATGAGTTTGATGATGCTGCTGCTGACGAGGCTGACAACTATGATGCTGCTGCTGCTGCTGCTGCTGCTGCTGATGATGATGATGATGATGATGATGATGATGATGATGATGATGATGATGATGATGACGTCGGTGACGCTGCTGCTGATGGTGCTGATGATGCTGCTGCTCTCCCCCCCCGACGGGGCCGGCGTTGGGGACAATGACGTCAATGACACTTCGTCCATATGTTCAGCAATCCGTTGAATGGCAACCAAGGGGACACTGTGTCCTGGTATGGTCGGGCAAGCCACGAGCGCCCCGAGACGGCTCCCACCACGGGTATACAGCGTTACCTGGGACTGCACAGCCCGCGCCAGCCACCAAGGTTTGCCATCCTCAAACCGAAGGTAGACCACCGAAGCCACTCCCAGGGAGCGGAGGTGTGTAGCGCCACCTGTGACAACACAACACGCGCCATCAGCCAGGCCGTGCGTCCCGCAAACTCGGGAAGACCAACGAAACCACTCCCTCGAAAAGGCCACTATCCGCACAAAGTCGTCAAGCACATATTTCGTTTATGGAGCCACCTGCAGACACCAAGGCCAGAATAGTACCCGCGATAAGGCGCGGCGAGACGAGGAGGGCCAGCGCCACGGAGCGGCACAACTCCAATCTCCCGAAGAAGCTGCCTGCAGCAGGCCCTCTCCGAAACAGGCTCAGAACCAGGGAGAGGCTCCTGACGAACGGCATCAGCAGGAAGGGCCTCATCACATACATCAAGATCCAGTGCCTCCAATTCCCCAGTCTCGGGTGAAAGCCGCACCCGACTCAAACAAACGTGGCCATCACATCTAGGCGAAAAAATCTCATCCATCCGCGAAGCGATCGCCTCGAACGGCTCACGAACACGCGCCGCGACTTCCGCACGAGAAACATCAAGTACAGCACGAACGGGTACATCGCGAGAGGCATCCTGTACAATAGCGTGTACAACATCAAGGACACCACGAACCGGTTCATCAACACCCAAGGACACAACGAACCGGTTCATCAGTACCTAGTACAGCATCAGGTACCATACGAACTTGTACAACATCGTGTACTGCAGCGGGTACAGCACCAACTAGTACACCATCGCGTACGGCATCGTATGCAGCATCGGGCACAGCACCTGGTAAAGCACGGTGTTGTACATCAGCATCGTGTACAGTGAATTGTACAGCACGCAGTTGTACATCGCGAGCAGCATCGTGTACATCATCGGTTGGAGCGTCGAATCGCCCACCTGGTACAACACGAACTTGTAAATTAGCACCGAATCCGGTATCTTGCAAAGTACGAACTTGTTTATTATCGCGAACGGCGCGAACTTGTACAGCATCGTGTACGGTATCGTGCAGAGCGCGACCTGGTAAATGATGAGCAGCACCATGACCAGGTCGACACTGTAGGACAAGTGCTCACAGGGATTTCCGCGGCGGCGGCGAAAGAACATAAAACACAATGCGGGGGGGGTCCAAGATCTGGCGGCCAACGTCCCCGACATTAACTGGGTGTTACAAGCACTGGTGGCGGCCGCATGCAAAAGCTAAGGCGGCAATATAAACAAAAACGACGGCGATGGACTCTGCGCGCGCTGTGTACTACATGAGGAACCTGGGAACCATCGGTATAGTCAATGTGCGCATACGTGCTTACATCGCGCGCATGCGTGCATATAACAAACGCATCTGATTTGAAAACTGTCGAACCGCGAAAAACGAGCCTGAATCCGACACCGCAAGGCAATTCGAAATTTCCCTCCGTTTTGTATTCACCCGTTTCCCGCGTGATTACCTTTTTTGTGACTCTTGCGTGCCGCGCTCTTCCGATACATCTTGCGATGTGTCCAATGTACTATCAGATGGCCCCTGGGGCCCGTCATGGAGCCCTCCAGGGGCCCCCGAAATCACCCCAAGACGGCACAATTGTCGCCTCTGGGAGCAAAAAACCTGAAGACGGCCCCAAGACATAGAGCCCGAAGACGCCTCGCGAACTGATATCAAGAGATCCCACAAATTCTCCGCTGAAGCCCGCGAGACGCTTCCGAGAGCCCCGAACAAGATCCCACAAGGCCCCCAGCACGCTTCCAAGAGGCCGCCAGAACGCCCCAAGAGACCCTCAAACTCTCGTGGGAGGCCTCAGGAGGCCGTCCAAGAAACCTCCCCCAATTCCCCCCAACAGAGCCCAATGAGCACACATGAAGCCTCTGGCTCACGACCCAGGCGCGGTGGCGGGGTGGGCTGAAAGTAATTATACAGACAACCAGTGTCCCTTTCGCATTTCGGCGGCGGGCGAGCTCGGCCGGAGACCCCACCGCAGACTCGCGGCGGCGGCGGCGGTCCCGAGCACCGCGTGCATTTCGCAAAAAAAATGGGTTCAGCGACAGCGGCCCGTCCAGAGACTGGGGGTCGTAGGCGCTCAGTAGATCTTGTGATGCAGCATCTGGTGCCGCACGAACTGGTACATCGCGAACAGCATCGTGCACAGAATTGGATCAGGTACAACACCGTATACATTACGGGCATGTGCACACTCCTGTACCGCATCAGTTGAAACATCGCAGTGCGAACTTGTGCGTCGTGACCAGCACGAGCTGTCGTCAACTGAAGAAGGTCGAGGATCGATGGCGTGGTCGCGCAGCAGGTCCTGCGATCCTTCGCTCCCGCCGTATCCGCTGCCCACGGGTCACAAATCCCAGGCCACTGCCACGGGTCGGAAGGAAGGCGAGGAACACCGCGCCGCCGAGACCCAGGCCGAGATCCACCACTACCGTGACCACCAGCGTTTTCGTCCCAAGCGTCGTCATAAGAGAGTCGCCGTCATCATCATCATCATCATCATCATCATCATCATCATCATCATCATCATCATGATCATCATCATCATCATCATCATCCTCATCCTCATCATCATCATCATCATCACCATCATCATTATTCTTATTCTTATTCTTATTCTTATTATGATTGTTGTCATCATCGTCATCGTCATCGTCATCGTCATCATCGGCAGGGTCGCCGCCAGAAGCAGGAAGAGCAGGAGGCACCTCGAGCCAGATAGAGACAGCCTGGCGCCCATCAGCGTGGCGATGTCCACGATCAGTTGAGACGCGCCCCAAAACTATGAGGGTGAGAGCATCGACCATGCTGAGCACGAGGACGCGTGAGGAGGGCGTGGATGGGGCCGCCGTGCTGTCTGAGGTGCTGATAGTGATGGTGATGGTGGTGGTGGTGGTGGTGGTGGTGGCGACGGTGATGGTGATGGTGATGGCGATGGTGATGATGCTGATGCCGATGATGAAGATGATGCTGATGATGATGATTATGATGCTGATGCTGATGCTGCGGATGATGACGATGACGATGGCGATGAGGATGCTGATTATGCTGATGATGATGATCCTGGTGATGATGATGCTGATGATGATGATGCTGATGCTGCTGATGCCGATGATGGCGCTGATGATGATGCTGCTGCTGATGATAATGACGATGATGATGACGATGGCTATGAGGATGATGATTATGCTGATAATGTTGATGATGAAGGTGATGATGATGGTGTTGATGCTGATGCTGATGCTGCTGCCGCTGATGATGACGATGACGATGGCGATAAGGATGATGATGATGCTGATGATGATGACGGTGATTATGATGCCGGTGACGATGACGATGATGCTGATGATACTGATGCTGATGCTGATGATGCTGATGATGATGATGATGATGATGGCGATGGCGATGGCGATGGCGATGAGGATTCTGGTCACGATGATGATGATGATGATGATGAGGATGATGATGGTGATGATGAGGATGATGATGATGATGATGATGATGACGGTGATGATGATGATGATGATGATGATGATGATGATTATGATGATGATGATGATGATGATGATGATGATGCTGATGCTGCTTCTGATGATGATGACGATGATGACGGCGATGAGGATGATGATGCTGATGATTTTGATGATGACGATGATGATGTTGACGATGATGATGACGATGATGCTGATGATACTTCTGATGCTGTTGATGATACTGATGATGATGATGCTGATGCTGATACCTGATGCTGATGCTGCTGCTGATGATGACGATGACGATGACGATGGCGATGAGGATGATGATCATGCTGATGCTGGTAAGGATGATGATGCTGATGATGATGCTGATGCTGATGCTGATGCTGCTGCTGATGAGGATGATGCTGCTGCTGCTGATGATGATGGCTGGAGGGCCCTCCGCGCCGCAGGGTCCGCCGCCTGGACGGTCCGTGCCGCCGCGCCGAACGGGGAGACGCTGCGCGGGGGGGGCGCCCACGCGGCTGCGGCCGCCGGGCCGCCGCGGGGCCGCTCCTCCGCTCCTCGGCTCGTCGGCTCCTCGGAAGAGGCTGGATGACCGCCCCAGTAACGGTGTCCGAGCAGGCGGGGTCGCGACGCATCGGCGAAAGACACCGGCGGTGTATTGCCGACGCGCCGCCGACGCATCTGCGGTGCATCGGCGGCGCCGGGACCGAGAACCTCGGGCTCTGGATCGCGGCGCATCGCCGATGCATCGGAGCAATGCTCCGGTCGGGCCTCACCCGAGCGGCCTCGGGGCTCGGATGGGGGGTGGGGGAAGGGGGAGGGCGCACGGATCGCGTCGGCGCGCCCCGGCCGCTGCGATATCGGGCATCGGGCCGCCGCTCGGGTGGTGGAAGGCTTCGGGCGGCGCACTGCTCGCCAGAGGGCAACCCTGGGACCTGGCGAGATCCGCGCGTGGCAATCTCTTCATGCCGGGCGCTTTCGCCTTGGTTCGGGCCCCTGGACCATCACGGGTGGACCTGGCTCGCAGAAGGCCGTGGGCAGTCGGGGTCTGGGGGCTCTGTTGCCACTTTTCGCAACGTTGCAGCTGTTTCGTCACGTCGGATCTCAGGCAAGGTGAGGGGCGGAGGAGCCTGGCTCCGTGGCGTCGTGCCCCAACAAGAACGTCACGACGCAGAGCGTTTCCAAGAGCTACCCCCACCAGAACTCCACAGAACTTCCTTCCCGAACCCCCCGAGCTGGTGGTGGTGGCTCCTTCTCCTCTGGTGAGCTCAGGTCCGTCTTTGGGGGCCGACCCCCGGCAGGCTCCGGGCCGAGGGCACGGCCCCGCTGCTCGCAGAGAAGCCGCGCGAGCTGCACGGAGCTCGTTCCGACTTCGCCCACCCCTCGGGTGCTGCCAGAAGTGCCCCTGGCCAAAGGTGACCCCACGATTTCAAGGAAGACCCAAATGGCCTCGAGAGCACCTCACGAGGCCCAGAGGGCCCGGGGGGCCCAAAAGGCTCGAAAAGCTGGGAGCCCGAAGTGGCTCGAAAAGCTGGGGTCACCTCTGGCAACACCTGAACCCCGGGCCCCCTCGAGTCATGAAAAAATTACGACGGAAGGTTGTTCGCTATTTTTGGCCACTGGGGGCCCTTACCGGGCCACGACGTGGCCCGGTAAGGGCCCCCAGTGGCCACGATGGTCACGTGACGTGACCGTCAAGCAGCGACGAAGGATGAAAAACCAGTCCTGGGGGATGCGTCGAGACCTTGGGGTCGACGTTCTGAACAAATCAGGACGTCGGGGATCTTGGACCCCTGGCCTTCCCGAGCGCCCCGTCGATGTCGCGTAGATCTTGCCACTGCGGACGCCCCATGATACCTGACATCGCTTCTCCTCGTCGAGGGGAGGATCGCGGGGACCAAGACCAAGATGTCGCGGGATCTTGTCGATGTCGATCTTGATTATGGTCCATGTCGGCAGTCGCTGATTCGCGACGCGATCCACGAATTGGCGCTGACCAAAATCGACGGTGATGAAGACCGACACGACGTTTCCGCGTTCAGTCTTGGTCATGGTCCCCGACTTCCTCCCGTCTACCTAAATTCAACTCTGCCCAGGGGGCCCTGATTTACTCGTTCCCCAATTTTTCTGCGCAAGAGCGCCAGCGGCGATAGCGATTAGTGGCTGGGTTCTTCGGGGTTCTCGATAGCAAATGCAATGCAAACCAGTGCAATGCAATGCAATAGAAGCAAGTTCAAGGTAAAGCAAGTCAATATCAAACAATACCATGCCAAACTATGCAATGCGATGTCGGAAGTAGAACCACCTCATACAAAACCGAGCAAACCGAAGCAACGTAGCGCAAAACAATGCATATTAGGTCAGGAGGGGGGAGGAATGCGGGAGGGAGGGGAGGGAGGGGAGAGGGGGGAGGGAGGGAGTAGTTGGGGGGTCGAGAGGGAGATAGGGGGGAAGGAGGGGGAGGGATGGTAGCTGGGTCGCGGGGGGGGTGGGGACGGGAGGGAGGGAGGGAGGGAGGGAGGGAGAATGTGTGAGGAGAATCAGGGAGCGAGGGGGGGACAGGAGGGGGGGGGGGGCTACTGCTACTTTTCCTGCCATACGTATTACGATTACCATATCCATTAGCAGTGACGCTGCCGCTGGCACAAACGCTGTCGCTGCTGCTACCGCGAAGGCCACCACTACCGCTCCTACCACTACCACTACAATACCGCTACAACTACCAGTGCCGCTACCAGTGCTACGTCCCTTTGCTATGACGTGCTGCCAGCTTCGCTACCTCACCGCTGCTGCTGCTTGCGGCCACCGCTGCCACTACCAGGGCAGAGCGTCGGAGCCACAAATGCCATGCACTTTGCAACGCCCCGCGCGAGGAGAGGGGCCTGTGGACGACAGTCCTCCTCTGCTGGACGATGCAGGATTTCCTGTGGGCAACTCTTCCGTCGGCCACTCGCAAGAGTGACCCCTGAGCAAGAGTGACCTCGCGTGCGCGGCTTGCCGACCGCTGCATGCGATGCGACAGTAGCGGTCTGCACGCCTGGGTCTGGCCCCCCGCGCCCCCAAACGCCGCGCACACGATGTCACTGCAGCGACGGGCCACTCTTGATAGTGGCCGATTCTGGGGCGAAAGAGCAACTGACACATGGCCGACTCTGGGAGCACTGGGCCCAAACTTGACGACGTCTGCCTTTCACTTCCACCGGCTTGCGCTGGCGGAGCCGCCGCCATATTACTTCTGCCGAAAGCGAGACGCGCCGAAGGCGAAGCCCTTTCTGGAACTGCCTGCACGGACTGGATGCGTGCATGCGGAGGTGCAACAGCTGAGCGTGCGTATGCCATGGGTGCTCCTGGCGTGCAGGAAAGGAGTCCCCAGCGAAACTGGTCCTGGACCAAGGCCCCCCGCCAGGACTGGGTCTCCATCCCGATTCGTTTCTGGGCTTCGTGGGACCCACAAGGGCTCCTAACTTCGCGCTTCGCGCTGTGCGAAGCGCGAATAACTTCGCGCTCTCGCGCCGCCCCCCAAGGGAGAAGAGAATGATGAGGAGGGAATCGGAGCCGAACCGCGAAGCGCGAAAAACTTCATGCCCTCGAGGGCGCCCTCGCTTCGTGGGGCCCAGCAGCGGCCCTGGAGACCGCACGAAGCACGTCAGGACCTTGCCTGCGCAGCAAGCGCCGATATGCCACCACCGTGCCTGGCCAGGGCCATCCTGGATCCTGGCATGGTGTACACGCTCTCCTGGCCGAGTCCAGCCAAGGAGGATCCATACACGCGACCGTAGGGCCCAAGATTGCCCTGGCCAGGCATGATGGTACAGTCAACCCGTGTAAGAAGGATGCGCGGTAAGGATGCAAGGGCCTTGGAGGGCCATGTTGACGTTTTTCGAACGAGGTTGGCCAGCGAAAGTCGCTAAGGATGGCCCGAAGGGGCAAGGATGCAAGGGTAGCCTTGGAAAGTTGCTCATCCTTACTATGCGGATTGACTGTAGCGAATGCATGACAAAGCCAGGACGGATATAGCATCCGGTGACGATGAATCGAGAATCGGCGGGTCTGAATGATGTCTCGGGCGCCGCGACCTTCTCAAAGCGTTCCAGCACGCTCTGAGAGCGCTCCAGAACGCCCTGGAACGGATCTTTATCCTCGTCCGAGCCCCGTCCGAGAATGAGCGCCTTCTGCAGCTGGCCCTCAAGATCCCTTCTTCCTCATGGTGACTGCGCGCGCCGGTTCCCTTCCCCCTCCGCTCCGGGCCCTCGCCGCCGTGGGCCCTCGCCGGCCGGGTCGTCCACGCCGCCGCGCCGAGCGGGGAGGCACTGCGCGGAGGAAGCGCCCGCGCGGCCGCAGCCGCTGGGCCGCCGGAGGGCTGCGTGACCGATCGGCCAGCGGGCTCCTGTCAGCGGGGCAAGGATACAGAGAGCCGTCGCCCCTGTCTCTGGGCCGCTGGGGTACACAGAGGGCGGACGACCAGACACCGATCGGAAGATGCTCAGGACCACCGATCGCCTGCACGTCTCCTTCGCGCCGACGGTGCCATGGCATGGGGCTGAGCGGGAGAAAAGTAACTCAAGGGTGCAAATCACAGGAGGGCGCGCGCATCGGGCCACGCCACACGTGACCCTGGCCCAATGTGGCCCCAGCTTCTCCGGGGAGGCAGACATGGCACCCCTGCCACCCCTCGCACGGACCAGCTGGCCCAGGAGTTACAGCAATACCGGCGCTCAAAGCCGGGGGCACTTCGAGCCGGACTCACTCCTGCGAAGCTCTGGAGGGTCTGTGGGCGCGCTCGGAGCTTGCGGAGACCTCGAAGTCGAGGAGCCCAGAGTATCGAGCACCATTGCGTTTTGATTGTTTTTGGCTTTCCTCCCCCCCCCCCAAGAAATGTCCTCTGGAGCTGCCGCGCGCTAGTTTTTCTGTCTGGCTGCCTCCATGCATGTCCTGGTCCCCACCGCCCCTGCACCCCACCAAGAGGTGTCCTCTGGGACTGCCTCGTGCTAGCTTCTGGTTGTCTCCACGCAGGTTCCGATTGGCCACCAGGTCCTGGCTTCCCACCCTCAATCGCTTTGGTAGCCCCTCTTTAGGGTGAATCCAGGCAAGAAGAACCTTGGGTGCGCGGCTTTGGGGGGGCCAGGGGGGATGGGCAAACCTAAGCGCGCAAGCCGCTGTTACGCAACCCATTCAACAGTCGGTGGACCCCACTAGGGCCGCACCAAAGATAACTCCTGCGAAGGGTCACTCCTTGCGTGTAGTCGACGGTTTTTTTATCCACGCGCATATTCTATTGCCCAGAATGCTTATACTCGCGCGTGCACATAGGAATGACAACTGTCCAGATAAAAAAAAACAGTGACGCGGTTTTGTCAGCACAGTATTGCTGCAAACGAAGCTGTCGCACATACAGACGCCAACGCAATGATACGTGCGTTTGTTGATCGGAACAACATTCCCAATCCAAGCCCCACTTTGCATCGACGCCTACACTCGGAAGCGCGTACATAGGCGCCCGCTCGTTTTGTACTGGCGCTCTACATTTACGTGTACAGCAAATTTGAGCTAGCTGCGCATCCCGACGAAATCCGCCTCTATTCGCGCGCTCGCTTCTCCCCCTCCGCGGATCGATTCCCCTCCCCTTAGATCTCCCCATGTCTGCGACATTCATTCTAACATCCCCCTTCCCGCAAAACCATTCCCCCTCTCTCTTTACACCCCGCGAGCCCTTCAGGGCGTGAGTG
Source organism: Prorocentrum cordatum (assembly GCA_963575745.1). Taxonomy (NCBI): domain Eukaryota; class Dinophyceae; order Prorocentrales; family Prorocentraceae; genus Prorocentrum; species Prorocentrum cordatum. The sequence goes on from CAUYUJ010014516.1 coordinate 1,002,180, forward strand.
GTTCATTGCGTTTCCTCTTCGAAACCCCCCTTCTTCCCCTTCGGGGATGGGTTTGCCCCATCCCCAACACCCTCCCCGGGACCTGGAGGGGCGCCCCGCGACCCACTGGATCGTCCATGAAGGCCTCGGCGAGAAGGCACAAACCATAGATTCTACTTAGATCTTGGGCCCGTTTTGGCCTCCCGGGGGGCTGCAACTTACTACCCCACTTCTTTGATCGATCTCCTTCAAGTTGGCCCCACGATGGCCCCCGAGGCTCCCAAGAGTGCCCCAACATGTGCCCAGGAGGCCCAAGAGGTCCCCAAAAGGGCCTCCAAGAGGCTCCCAACAGATCCGCAAGAGGCCCCAAGAGGCTCCCTGGAGGCACCCAAGACGCTCCAAGAGGCCCCCGAGGCCGCCAAGATACCTCAAGAGTCACTTCAGAAGCTCTCAAGAGATATCCTATGAGACTCCGATAGGCATCCAAGAAGCCTCTGGTCTTTCTGCTCGCCCTCGTCCTCCTACTCCTCTTCCTCATCCGTCTATTCCTCCTCCTCCCTTCTCTCTCCTCCCCCTCCCCCTCTCCCTACTCACCTTGCTTGGGTTCCTCCTCCATCCTCCCCCTCTTGGGGTATGACGTCTTCCCCAGCCCTTCATTCCACTGCATACTCCCCCACATCCCTGATCAGGGCAACTCGTCTGGGCGTCGTGTCTGGATGGGCTGGTGGGATTACGTGAAGCGTCTAGAACTATGCAACATGAACGCACGCCTTCTCCAAACCATATCGGCGCCCCATCACGCGTTTCGGAGCTCCACCGAAGGCCCCAGCGCGAGGGCCCGCATGTCTTCTCCACGCCCTTTCAGCGCAGCCCTCATACGTTTCGTGCCCCCAGAGGAAGCCTCACCCACGGCCCCAGCACCAAGGCCTGCAGTTCTCCCCCGCACCATCTCAGCGCACCGCTCATGCACGTTCGATGGTCCCGTAGGGAGCTACACCTTTGGCCCCAGTGCCAGGGCCCGCATGCCTTCTCCACACCATGTCGGTGCACCCCTTACACGTTCCGTTGCCCCAAAGGGAGCTTAACCTAAGGCCATTCGCCTCCTGTCCGATGTTTCGTGAGAGCTTCCTGTGTTCCCTATTGCTGGGTCTTGCCAAACCGGCGGTCGAATGTACTGGTCGACCCTCCCGCTTCTCCCGCCGTCCCCTGTCCGCACTGCCACCTGCTCTGCCCACCAAAGACGACATTCACAACTACGGCACTCACAACTGCACATGGTTGGGTCCTTCGCCATGGTATGTTTCCCGGTGTTTTGCTTGCGAATCTCACTTGCAAATGGATAAGCTGCTCCTGAAAGGTTGCGCAATCGGCGTGTGCAAATTCCTTTGGGGAAACGCACTGAACTTCTTTCCCGCCGCTCCACCGGGAAAGAACCCAGTCCGCCGGGAAAAAGTAAAGCCTATCCACACTCTGTCCGTCCTCCACTTTCCACTCTCCACTCTCCACTCTCTTCCTCCTCCTCCTCCTCCTCCTCCTTTTCCCCTCCCCTTCCCATTCTCATCTCCATCTCTTGTCTGCTTACGGATCATTCTTCTGAGCCCCATTACGTTGCAAAAGGGGTGGAACATCGAAACCAGGCAGAACCTGCTACCCCACTTCTGCTGCTCCACTGCGTTCCTCTCTCTATCGAGGGGCGGCTCTTTGACCTGGAGGTTGCCACCCTCCGCAGTGCTGCGCAGGGTGAGCGGTTGACTAAGCGGGCCTCCAATTCAACCTCTGACTTCTCCTCCTCCTCGCGTGCGGAATGGCCCCGCCCCCACGCCTGCTGTACCGCGGTCGCTGCCGGCCAGGACGACGAAGACGAGGCTCGGGGTGACCTTGATTCCAGGTGAAGGCCTTCTCTATGCTGCCTGCTCCCCTCCATGCCCTGATTGATCCCCCCCTGTTCCGATCGCCGATGCTATCCCACGTGGCAGATCGCGCGGTCGACCACCACCCCGACCGCGCGGTCCTGCCACGCTGTCCGATCGTCCCTGCCCTGAAAGGGCGAGGCCGCTGAGCTGCCATCGTCGACACGCCGAGCACGAGTCCGACTCGAGCGATCGACCCTCGCCGCAACCTGCAACCGACGGCCGCGCGGGCGGCTGACTGCGCACTCGGCGATCGCGTGATCAATGAACGCCGCGACCCGCGATCGGTGACTCGGCGATCCGCGGACGCCGCGGCTAGTGCCCGGCGACCGCGCGATTGCCCTACAATCGGACCTAGGCCAGAAGAACATCCTTCAAGAACATGAGGCCCTCCGCCGGCCAAAGCGACCCAAACCCTAAGATCATTCGAGGGTACTCTCCCCCAGGATGCACAAGAACATCCAACAAACACGAATAACCATAGGGTACCCTCCCCGAGCCGACCTCGATCTTACACCTCGGTCCGACTGTACTAGAGGCCTCCTAGATGGGGTCCGAGTAGATGGGGTCGGAGGATCGCGCCGTATCGCCAATGCATCGGCGACGTCGGCGACGCATCCGCGACGTCGGCTTGGACAGTCGGGCCCCACATCGAGCCGCATCGCCGATGCATCGGCGATGCTGCGGGATCCTCGGGCCCCGTCTGCTCGGAACCCATCCGGGAGGCCTGGATCCGCATGGGGCGACGCAGGCTGCCCCCGAGCTGCTCCAGCGCCGCCGCCAGGTGGCCCCGCGGCGACCCACGGCGCGGTGGCGCGGAGGCCTTTGGCGGCGCCCTGGCGAGCGGGGACCGCAGTGGGCGGGCGCTTGGGGGGTGGCGCGGGCCCCACCCAGGTCCGCCCCAACGTCGTTTCTTCTTCAGAGGTCTCGACCCCCAACAGAGGTCTCGACCTGTTCCCTGGGACCGCTTTTTCATACTGAATCGTTTTTTGACGGCTCCGAGGGCCGGTAAGGGCCCCTGGAAACTGAACATGGAGCAAGACCTTCCGTCGTAATTTTTCCTGCGAAGGGGTCTGGGAACGCTGCAGAGCTGTCGGCCCAGAGGGCCCACAGCCCCTGGGCCCTCCGGACCGCTAGTCCTGATGAGCATTGCCGATAGGCCATGGAGGGTCCGCAGCACCCTTGCGGGCGAGGACCGCGGACTGGGGAGCAGCACGGACCCGCAGCGTTGCGGGCCCATCTTGAATACAATCAACATGCACAGTAAGGATTCGGGGTTAAGGATGCAAGGTGAGGATTGCAAGACCCTTGAGAGTCCCGTTTGCCATTTAGAGCTTCGGACCCCTGGATGCCAACAGGAGGGGCCGAATACGCAGGGACGCAAGGGTAGCCTTGATGAAGCAGCGCATCCTGACTATGGCTTTCGCCTGTAACGACAGCTCTGCGTGAATCTAAATTTTCGGAGGCCCCCCGCGGATTTCTTGGGTCGTCGCTGGACCCACCTCCCCTGGCGGCGCCTCCAGCGCCGCTCCTGGCGCGCGTCCAGCTCCGAGCCAATGAATCCGAGCGAACTTCCAAACGTTAATGTTCATGCAGATTTTCCTTCTTCTATGCAGGTATGTCGGCTCGGAGGGCCAAATGGCCCTGCTGGCTGTGCCCCCGGAGCGAGGGAAGACGCTATATCTCCAATCCCACCGCACTGGGGACTTCTCCATGGGAGCCTGTGGGTGCGTGTCACGCTGTGCAGGGGTCGTCGGTTGGGCGGTGTAGGCGCTTTGGGAGAAGACATTCGAGTAGTCAAAGAACATGTCGTGGAGATGTCGCGTAGACTGGCATCTTCGCAAGGAGTCTATGTTGCCATTACATGGAATTGGGTTGGGCGTGCCGTGCTCGCGTCAAGAGCGTGACATGTCTTCGTTCTTGAAAGATTGCAGACTCGCTTTGCACGGAGGCTCAATCCGGTCCGTGGCAGCCCACACAACCGAAACTGCACCACTGACTCTCAATCTAGCATCGGCAATGACGATCATAGTATGTAAAGCCCTCGGTCAATTTAAAACATCTGGTTGAACGACGCACCTTCTAGACACCATGAACGGGGTCTAGATTTAGCTTGTGCTGCACATGCCTCTCTCGCGTTGAATCAAAAACGTGTCGAGGAGCACCAGAGCCATCCTTGGGCTTCCCGAGCCGAATGCCAGAAAGCTAAGTTACCCAATCGAGCTCGAACGACCATTGTGGGGCGACCTCAGACGGCTCCCAGACAGACCAAGGCGGCCCAAAGACGGTCGCAAGACCTCCACGAACTACCCAGCACAACAAAAGGAATGACACGCTAGACCTCTCCTAAAGCCTTCGGGCCGCCCCATAATCCCTCTGGAGACATCTTCCCGAGCGCCTGGTTCCCAAGCGTGGTGCAGCGGATCTTTTGGCAGGGCAACTGGCTGTAGGACTGTGTCGCCGCGCATGCTCAGTCTGGATTGGGCAATACTGGCCCCCCCAGATGCGCAGGGGGGGGGGCACATGCTGTCGGAACGGGTGCATTTTGGAGCATTTGCGCAGCACAGCGCGCGTTGGAACGGAAGGAGGGTGCGGCGTTAGCCAGCCGAACGGCTGGCCGACGCTTGGGCTGTAGCCACTGCGACCTCTCGCTCCACCCCAGCAACGGGGCCGGTCTTGGGAGGGCCTGCGTAGCTGGGAAACTTACCTTGCGAGACGGGCGAGGTTCTCGCGGCCCTTCCTACAAGGGTTGGAGCACTCAGCAGCAAGCTGCCGCCAATCCACGGTGGCTGAACGCCCGCAGTGGTGGCCAAAATGCATGCTGAAACGGTCCCAGAAGCCCAAGCGGTGGGAGTCGCTGAAGGACACCCCGCAGACAATCACGGTCCCAGGAACAGAGAGGACAACATCTTGAGGCCATTTCTGGGCCCCCCATCAACAACGCAATCCGAAACACAGAACTCCAGGAAACCGCCCCAGGTAGAACACTGCCGCACCTGCAACTTCTAAAACGTTGACCACACTTGATCACATGGTGAACACTCGTGCTGGCGGCAAGAGCACTCTCGGCCCCCCTTCGAGCTCTCCCGGGGGCTTCCAGGGAGACCTGGGGCTTCATCGGGTCGGTCGCCGCGGAACCCGCCAAGGCTCTGCGGGCCCCTCTCCTGGCCGGGGACGCGATCAGATCCCGCTGGTCGGTCAAGGGCGCGTCCGCGGCGAGACCAAACTCCCAGCTGCTTTCGGCTGCCTCCCCAGCAGCAGTGTCGGCCGCGGCGTCGCCAGGAGCCAAGAAACGTTCCTGGGGCGTGATATTGGGGATCGTCGGGATCCATGATGAAAAGGGGGTCCGGTCGACAAAGCCCTCGCCTCCCCCAAGGCTCTCAAAAGCCCACCTGATGCGCAAGCAGAGGTCACCGTCATTTCCGTCACAGGCCGGAAACCTGCCCCGCTCCCAGCCAAGGAACAGTAGCCTGTGGTCCGTCGCAAAGCGAATAGGACCCAGAGAACCCTCGAGGGCCAGAGCAGAAGCGGTGAGTTCGGTCCTGGGGGCCGTCTGACTGCGGCCAACGAGGCCCGCCGAAACTCCCCCAGGAACTTCGAAGCCATCGCCCTGCTGCTGAATGGCGGCTGCACCTGAGCCACAGCGGCGGTGACGAGGGTCGGAAGAACACCTTCCGCCCGAGCCGTCACCAGCAAAAAGATGTTACTGCGCCGGCAATGCAGCAGTCCGTGAGCGAACGCTCGTGCACGGAAGCAGGCGTGTGCCCTGCCCAGAAGAGTCGTCGGGCGGGTGAGCTCAGCAGGGGCCACGCCCCGCAGCCACAGACCAGGAGTAGCCTCTGCACCCGCCAAAGCCAAAGAGGAACCAGACCGTCGCTCTTGGCGTGATCCTCATGGTCACAGTTCGCTTCGCAGAACCACGCCCGATGCATGAGGATCCCAGGGCACTTCATGAGCCGCTGGCACAGCTGGTCCTCGGGGGAGCCCAGAGGGTACCTCCTAACGCTGGGCCACTGGGCCCCGCCACCCACAACCATCGTGAGGCCGCCCTCGCTGAAAAAAACATCCTTAGCGAAACGCTCCAGCTCACGACGAATAACAAAGAGATCGCCCCGCTTTCAAATCAGAGCCCGTTTCGTACTGAAATGGAGCATCCCACAGCGGCGACTTGAGGTCGAAACACGACTTATCTAGCAGCTCAGACACCTCAAACCACTAGGATCATGACCTGGCTTGGTAGAGACAGGACTGTACCAGTCCTCTATCGTGCCACGAAGGGTGCCACGCTGCCACACAGAGGCCTCTCTGGGGTCCCACCCAGCATCGAGCAGAGTGGCCTGAACGGCAGAGAAGGGGCCCTTGACCTTGCGCCACCTGCTATCGCCAGCACGATTCAGGAGGCGAAGCGATGGACCCCGGGCCCTCTGGATCCTGGCATGCAAGTGGGGATGCTCGTGCCAACGAACCAAAACTCTGAAATCAACTGCCTGCGAAGATCGACTCCAGGGTCCTTGAGGCCAAGATTAGCAACGTCCCGCAAGTCTGCCACATGCCGCAGTAGCGGCTTGTCTGCGTAGCCTAAGCACGCTGCTTGGCGCAAGCCCTTGCACCTGGTGAGCATGCGAGCCTTGGGGAATGGGCCTGCAGGCCCAAAGCCCTTGGGAAACCTTCTCGAGGGAAGAATTCCTCCCGGTTCGATTTTTTGTGGCTCTTCGGCTGGCCGCCTTCATACCAGACCTAGATTTGGCAACCGAACGGAGCCCGCCAGAACTGACACTGGCGCTCAGAACAACACCCGTCCTGGCAAAACTAACAGGCAAACCGCAATGCTGAAGCTTAGCGCAAACGCGCTTTCCCAAGCTCAAGGAAGAAAACATGCGCACGGTCTTGCCCGAAGCCACCAACCGCCCCTGAGAAACTTCCTCACCGAGAGCAACCGAGGATTGCATGATGTCTTCCTCAATTACCGCCTTGGTGTCTTCAGCGCGCAGCACCGTGTCACCAACGAAAGGTCCGAAGGGGCGCCGAGGGAGCTTTCTTCTGCGCGGGTTCCAAAAGCGGGTGACGAAAGAATTTTGCTGCTCGGGCTCCGAGACCCCTGCTGTCCACGCAACCTGCGAAGGGCAGCACAACGTTGAATCTCCAAGCTCATAACGATGGCAGGGAATGTAATCGCAATACCGCGCGGCCTAACAGGACCCATAATACACTGTCGTGAAGCTCGGTTTAGTCTAAAAGAAGAGCAACGGCCGCGAACCCGATATTCACAACCGCTTCATCGAACCGCGATCGCATCAACAATCACTGCAAAGCAGAACTGCCCGCGATGGCCGTATCCCAGAAATCACCCCAAGCCTTCTGAACACTGAGAAGTGAGGCCGTACGTCATCCTGGATCAAGTCTTAGCAGTCCCCAGCAAACAAACTAATGACCCTTTCCCTCCCTTGAGGCTTGGGTAACAGGGCGGCAACCGAGGAACATTTTTCGTCGGCGGCGAGGCAGAGGCAGTCCGCTCCAGCGTGAGGCTAGTCGGGACAACCGAAATGCGAATTGTCCGGCATGCAGCAAGAGGAAGGAAAGAAGACGAGGGCGGCCGCGTTGGGGGGGGGGAAGGGTGAAACGCTCAGACGTGGAAGAGTTCCGCGAAGACCAGGCTAGAGCGGCCAGACGAGGAAAACATCTGGACAGGCCAAACATTCTCGTCCTCGATGGTCCTAGGAACTTCCAATAACTAGAGGGGAAAACCTTCTGGAAGGAACCTTTGAAGGTCCATGGGCGTGATCGTGTCTACTCCTCTGGCCTGGACAGGCAGGGACTTTCTGACCGCGCTGAGCCACCCCATCGTCAACTCAAGTGTGTCCTGAGACCTCGCAACACTACCTAACTCGGCGATGATAGAAACAACATCCTGGTGCGAATCGACGGGGTCAGTCCAGAGGTTCGCCAGACCTTCCCCCAACTCTCCCGCTGCAAGAAAGGGTCACTGACCGTCCCTCCGCCAGTGTACGCTTCATTAACCACCGAAGCGGGATCGGGAAAAAACTGATGCAACGAGCCAGGCTTTTCCTTCCACTGCTCAAGGGCCCATTTTACAAAAACCTGCCTGCAACCAGTGAAGGCCCTACCCTGAGCATGGCCAGCAAGCCTCGCAGTCAAACATAGAAGATCACCCGCCTCGTCATCTGAGGCGGCCAAAAGTCCCTACCCCCACTCAAACCATCGAAGCCTGAGTTCGCTTCACCTTAACCAAAACAATCACCAGCAACGAAACCCGCCGCTTCCTGAACAGAGCCCAGGACCTTAGAACGACATGGGGCCTCCTGCTTGGGGTCCTTGCCGTGCGACCTGAGGCGAAGCCATCTCTCTAAGAGAGTGTGGAAGACATCCCGCCACACCGCCGACAGATCAGTCATATGGGTTCTTCCAGGCGTGGACTTCGACTTCTACCAAGAGACAGTTTACCCAGCCGCTCTCCCAAGTATCTGACTGGGAGAGGCCTCAGGATCTTGCTGCTTATGGGCCGCAAGCTCAAGCTTAAAGACCCATTTGGCATACAGGCTAACCAAAAGCTTCGCATCCAGAAGCATTCGAGGTCAGAAGAAGGTGACTGAGTTTCACCTCTTGGCACGCCTGGGAGACAACGGGAATCGCAACGCTGTCGCTGCACTCCTCCCGAAACTCAATTTAGAATGCGAAATCTGCAGCAAGATCCGTCGGAAGGACATTCCCTCCCTTCATAGATAACCGATCTGGAATAGTATCTGTTGTACTGGATACTAGTGTACAAGCTTCTACATAAGCATGCCAGCATGCCCCACGCCACCCCGGCCGACGGCCAAATACCCCCGCCCCCCGCCCCCCTCTGCGATCCAGCTTCCCGCGTTCAGCGAGCCATCCAGAATACACAGACCCCTGGCGCCGCGATCTTTTCCCAACGTAGACCCCAAAAGGTCTGCATCAGGTCTGGATCCCCTAGTGCCTTGAACCACTTCTTTCCTCCCGAGCAATTTTTGGTTCACGGTCCAGGGGCCCAGTGATGCCTCCTGCAGGCAATGCGTTGACAAGAAGCACTTCCCATCGCGATCTCTCCACGGCGCGAAGGGAAAATGACGAGACCCAATCTGGAACTTGACGCGAACTCCTGCTGGAGACATTCCACGAAAACTGGACAGTTAAAATCCAGGAAGTGCCCGTCAAAAACCGTCGGCAAAACCGAATTCAAGAGTCTGACGTTTCCCCGACAACCCGACCGACGTCATGATTTTTTCATGAAGTCGGCCAACAAAGACCTAGACCCGTTCCCCCTGGGCTGGCTTTTTCTCTTGGGTTGTTTCTTGTCGGCCCCGAGGCCCGCTAAGGGCAACCAAAGGCCGTACGTAGCGCAAAACCTTCCGCCGTGATTTTTCCACGGCTGGAACAAGCCTGGGCACGTTTTCCCAACACGTTTCTTGGCACGCTCGCAAAGGGTACGGAAAATGGGTACGATTCCCAACAACAAATGGTATCCCAAACCGACAAAGGCCGCTGTTGGGCAGGCACGCTCTGTCTAAACGGACAAGGTCCGCGGCGACGCCGATAGCGAGCCCTGTTCAATAGAACTGCTGTACGCCTTCGTGCCCATTCTTTCCATACCCTTCCCGGCCCTCTCAGGATGGGCTAAATCCAAAGGGAGTAAGCCCAGCGAGCGCTCCGTATGGACTTACTCCGTATAGACTTACTCCGTATGGACTCACTCCGTATGGACGTACTCCGTATGAGCATGGGGGAAGCGGGTCCTGAGGGAAGCGGGTCCTGGACCCTCGGGCCTGCCCCCAAGACGAGATCTTCCTCCTGAATCGTTTCTGACGGCCCTGGGGCCCGTGGAGGGCCCCGAGAGCCCGAACACGGCGAAGCAGCTCAGGACCCACCCTCCCTCCTGGCCGACTCGGCCTGTCCTGAACCCAGGACGGAGACCGAGCACTCCGTACGGACTCGGCCCCTCCGAGGAGCCCTCCAGACCTTCAAGCGCCTCCGCCGGCCGGCCGGCGGCGGGGCGCCGGTGCCTCCCGCACCGCGTCGGCGCCCGCGTGGAACGGCGAGGCGGCTCCCCGGGGCGCCGGCTGCCCCGCGGCCGCCGCCCCGCCCGCGGGGTCCAGGCCGAGCGCCTGGTGCGCGGGCGGGCCGCCCGCACCGCGCAGGACGGAGGCAGCACCGAGACAGCATCGGACCGATGCACGTCGGACATCTTTGAGAGTCGGCGGGTTTGGAGGATGTGTCCGAGCGGCGACCGACAACGGCTCTGACGCGAGATGACATAGCGACCTTACGCGGTGACTTACGCGGGCCGCCAGCGCGGCCTGACACGGGCAACTTACGCGCCAATGTCGGCGCAGACGACCTCGTGTTTTCACGTCGCCCATCTGGCACCGCGGCCGTTCCAGAGCGTTCCAGAACGCTCTCATAGCGTTCTGGAACGCTCTGGAACGGACTTATCTCGATTCTAGGTTCTAGGCCCGTCCGACCAGACGAAGCCAAGACGGGGACGAGATCGGACCCCAGACCTCCTCGACCCCAGACCCAGGATCTCCTCGGTCAAGAAGACTTCCAAAGGTCTTGCGTTCTTGCCTTGCATCCTTACTATGCATGTCTTCTTACTACTCGCATGTCTTCTCGCAAAGAGCCGACACCGCCCAGCCGTCGACCAATGCACAGCGTGACGGTCACCCACAGGCTCTCACTGAGAAGCCCCCCACTGCGGTGGGATTGGCGTCTTCCCTCGCTTCGGGGACATAGCTAGCAGGGCCCTTTGGCCATCCGAGCCGACAGACCTGCTCGAAATCCGTAGTCAGGATGCACTGCTTCGTCAAGGCTACCCTTGCATCCCTGCTTCTTCGGCCCATCCTGCTGTCATCCAAGGGCCTGGAGCTCTACATGAAAATTGGGACTTCCAAGGGTCTTACTATGCATGTTGACTGTATTCGAGATGGGCCTGCAACGCTGCGGGTCCGTGCTGCCTCCCCTCACCCCCCCCCGCGGCCCCCGCCCGCCAAGGCGCCCTGGGCCCTCGATGGCCTATCGGCCATGCCCAGCAGGCCTCGCGGTCCGGAGGGCCCAAAGGCAGTGGGCCCTCTGGGCCAACAGCTCTTCAGCCTTCCCAGGCCCCCTCGAGTCAAGAACAGATCACGACGGACAATTTTACTGTATCTTCAATTTCCAGGGGCCCTTGCTGGGCCTCGGGGCCGTCAAAAAACAATTCAGGATGAAAACGCGGTCCCAAGGAATGTGTCGAGACCTCTGAAGGTCGACGATATAATACATCATGACGTTGGGGGTCTCGAGACGAAGCCAGGGCTGGGACACGATCGGACTGTGGCAACGCTGAGACTCGGCGTCTCGAGAAAATTGAGACGGAGCTTTTTCATCGTTTTCGGCCTCTGGGGGCTCTTTGCGGGCCTCGGGACCGTCAAGAAACGACTCGTGATGAAAAACCTGTCCTCCAGGGGAATGGGTCGAGACCTCTGGGGGTCGAGACCTCGAAGCCAGGACTGGGACAAGACCAGGGTGGGACAACGCTGAGATCTGGCGTCTCGAAACAATATAACATGTTTTTTTGCCATTTTTGCTCGGCCTTTCGGGGGCCCTACCAGGGCTCGGGACCGTTGCAAAAACAACTCGCGAGGAAAAACAGGCCCTTGGGAAGTGGTCGAGAGGTTGGGGCCGAACTGGGACAACGCTGACCTGGCGGCGCAGAAAGGACCGTTCTGGATAGGGTCGGCCGGGGTGAGCCGGCTACACGCAAGGGTGTCCCTGGGTAAGAGTGGCATCTGGGTGCGCGGTTTTTTGGGGGCCGCGGGGGGACCAAACTGGGACCAAACACAAGCGCGCAAGACGCTGCTATCGCATCGCATTCGGCGATCGGGGGACCCCCAATGGGCCTGCACCAAGGGTAAGTCCGGCGCAGGGTCAGTCTTACGTCTAGTCGAGTGAGGAGCCACCTCTGCGCCCGGGGGGACTGTGGGTTCCGCCAGAGCGGGGCCGCCCGAGGGTGCTGCGCGAAGTGCCAACGGGAAGGCCCCTGGACACCAGGCGTCTCGAACAAAAACCGAGACGGCCTTTTTCTCTATAATTTTCGGCCTCTCCAGGCCCTTAACCCAGCTCAGGACGTCGAGGACCAAGCTCGGGATGAAAAACCGGTCCTTGGGAAGTGGTCGAGAGGTCGGGGGCCCGTGTCTCGAAAAAATCGAGACGCTGGATGTCTGGGAACGCCGATATCCTGGCGTCGCAACGTTTCCGGGTCGGGAGATTTCTCACAATGGCGGGCCCCGGAGCCCTCACAGATCGATCTGGCTCGAAACATGCCGCAGAAAGATGGAGTCCGGGACTCTGGTCGTGATCTGTCTCGATGTTGTACTTTCTCCACCTTGGCGCATCTCAAGGATACAGGGGATCTCTGGGATCCAGCAGTTCTGGAGGATATGTCGAGCGCCGCGGTCGTTCCAGAGCGCTCCAGAACGCTCTGTGAGCGTTCGGAACGCTCTGGAACGATTTATCCTGGTTCTGGGTCCGCCCGAACTTGAGTTCAAGCGTTTAAGGATCTGAAGGCCCCCAGGCCCGGAAGGCCTGAGCCCTCAGAGCCACATCAGACAGGCCATCAGATATCATATTCAACACTTGCAGCACCCACATCCAATGTTCGGGGCACTGGGCTCAAGACCAGCAGCAGGCTATACCTGTGGGCGGACTGCTAAGAGCAAGCATCCCGTGCCAGTTTATGAACCAATCTCTGGGCGGCTGGCTGGCGTATGAGGTGGGCTCGATGGACCTCTGACGAACCTGGGCCACTGACATGCCAAGGATAAGCGCATGGTCGCGGATGGCTGCCAAGACCGCTCCGCAACGTCCAACAACTTTTCGTAGCCTCCTGCTTTGCCCGTGCTTCCTGAGCTTCCGCAGCAGCTTGAGGTCGTACGTTCGCCCGCGGGGTGTTCCCAAGGCGGGCGCGCACGAAGACGCTCCACGCTCCGCGCCCGGCAGAAACCTAAACCTCCTAGGAGAGCCTGGGAGGCGGCCAAGGGGTCTGAGCTGGATGGGCCAGGACCACACGTGTCAAGACGGGGGGGAGGAAGGGCAAATCCGCTAAATGTCGGTCTCTGGAGCCCTCCTGGGCTCCATCGGGTGCAGCTCTTCACCCCGGCTCGTCTGACACTTCCGTGGCCTGGGAACGCCTCCCGGAGGCCGCGCGAGGAACAGAAACGTTCACGTTCCCGAACCCAGCGCCTCGGACATGGTCGGGAGCGGCCAAGAGGGGGGTGTCCAAGAGGGGGGGGTGCAAATCATGACTGGCGGCATGTGCGCGGCCCAGCGGGGGGGGCCAGGGACGTAATGAAGTAAGAAGAGGCGCCATGAGATCCGGGGAGATATCATGGCCCCCGCCATGATATCCCCCCCCCTAGTCATCACCCCCCTCTTTTCCGCCCCCGACATGGCCCCCCCCCTGCCTGCTGGCCAGAGCCCTCGCTGGGCCACCTCGGACGCCCGGCCGGCCCCAACGCGAGCTGCTCGCTCCCGTGGAGCCCCGTCGACGGCTCGGGGCGGGAGTGCGGAGCCACGGTGCGGGGAGGGGGCCCCGCCGCGGCCCCCGAGCTACCCTGGAGGGCATGCCTCCGCTGCCTCACGGGCTGCTCTCGGGCCGCTCTCGCCCTGGACGGGCAGGGACCTGGAGGTGCCCACGAGGTCCTTGCCACGCCCGTGCGGAGCATCGTTGCCAACCGGTGCGTCGACACGCTCTGGAGCCAGGCAGGAAGAACTGCGCACTTACGGCTTGACAGCTCTCTGGTTTCATCGTGCCCCCCCCCCCCCACACATCGCCCGCTCCCTTTGGGCATCTCTATTTCCAGCGGTCTGCCCGAATGAAGACCTCGGCCCCAGGAGTCAACGACACAACCGCTACCAGAACTTGCTGACCCATGTTTTCGGATCCACTTCGAAAGAGTATCGGGACTCCTCTGAGACGGTCTTCGAATCTTCTTTGAGACCTTTGGGAGCATTTGAAGACCAAGCGATGTTGCGGCAAAACGTGGCGTCATGGAAACATCCCGCGTGCAGCATTAGTAATGATTCATCGGTGGACGGGCGCTCGCAGAAAGGTAAGCATGTGGCCTTTGTGGGCAGCGCGTCCCGATCAAATTCTACAAGCCTCGCTGCGCTGCGCGAGAGAACTCGTGGACGCGACTGGCCATGCTCACTCGTACATAATAGGTTGACGCGCGTCTCTGAGGAATCTTAGCAGAAAAGCGCACGAAGTGCTCCGCTCGTTTGGGCGCTTGGGACAGATCGCTCATCAGTACACGGCTGGCGTGGAAGACTGCATGGCCGACGTAAAGATAGAACTGCGTGAGCTGACTAGGGTGCGTCAGGGACCGCTGCTGGGCTCTCGAAGTCCGTCTGATTTCAACCAGCGGACTCACCGAGTGGTCGTGGAAGCTGAGGCAAGAAGGCAACGCAAGGGCGAGGATGGCACGTGAGGCGCTTGCTTGGCCATCTTAGGCCAGCCCAGGCCAAGAGGCGAAGCAGAGCAGGGCAATCAAGCGCCCATGCGCGCGGGCATCCATCCTCGACGTCGGCGCTCGCAGGGGCGACAGCGGGGAATGCGAAGGTCTGTGGCCACTCTGCGCCCCCCAAATCTGGCCGACATCGGCGCGTTCCTCCGAATTGCCGACCGTACTGTGTGAATCTGGTTGAAGTCGACCGGAAGCCTGGCCAGCGTCCACGCGTACACGGCTCGGCCGCAAAGACAAAACAGTCGAGACGCCACTACGAGTTCGGGCTAGCGAAGGCAACGCAAAGCAAGAAGGCGCGAGCCAGACGCACGAACACGTGCAACACGGGGCTGTCGGAGTAGCACACGTCGGCCCGCTATCGGAAGTTCTTTCAATGGCACAGCAAGGAGGCGAGCCGAGGCGTAGCGAAGGTGCGATGCGATGCGAGAGGCTCTCCCGAAGGCACAGCACGCTCACTCTCCAAGAAGGCACAGGGCTGCGGGCTCGCTCGAGGGCAGTTCGGAAGGGGCCGCTGGCCTGGGGGCGGGGGCCAAGGCCTCGTCTCCCCACTCACCCCCTCGACTTGTCCTTCCTGATCCCCCTGGCCGGGCTACTCCGAATCCCAAGCCTTCAACGGATCTTTTTCTTCAATGCGGCGTCCCTGGACCTCTCGACCCCCTTCCTCATCGGGGACAATCTTTCGCCTCCTGTTATTCTCAACCTTCCTATGATGTTGTGTCATTGTTTTCTCTCCGCATCGCCGCGCGTCTCACCTCCGACCCACCTCCAATTCCTTTGGTTTTCCCGACAGCTCATCCAATTTCGGCACGCCGCTCGAACGGATCGTTCCACAGGGGGAGCTCCACCTGCGGCCCCAGCGACAGCGTTCGCAAGCCGCCCCCCCGCCCACTTCGGGGCACAACCCCCGCACGGATCGTGCCCCACGAGGAGCTCCGCCTACGGCGTCATGCTGGAGCATTGGCATGCGGGCTTGCACCCGTTTCGACACACCCTTCACGCGCATCGTGCCTCGCAGGGAGCTCACTATATTCCTCGGCGTGCTTGCCTCGCAGCCCGCGTGGGCTACGCCCTGCGCGCTACTCGCAACTGCAAGGAGTTGGGCCCACCGCCAAGCGAATTCTCGGCAGCCAGCCAGGGGGGGATGATGATGATGATGATGATGATGATGATGATGATGATGATGATGATGATGATGATGATGATGATGATGATGATGCTGATGCTGATGATGATGATGATAATGATGATGCTGATGATGATGATGCTGATACCGATGCTGATGCTGATGATGATGAGGTTAATGATGATCATCATCACCATCACCATCACCATCACCATCATCATCACCATCACCACCACCACCATCATCAGCATCAGCATTATCATCATCATCACCACCATCATCATCACCACCACAAACACCACAAACACCACCACAACCATCACCATCACCATCACCATCACCATCACCATCACCATCATCATCATCATCATCAATATCCTCATCCTCATCTTCATCTTCATCATCGTCCCCATCCTCCTCCTCCTCCTCCTCCTCCTCCTCCTCCTCATCATCATCATCATCATCACCACCACCACCACCACCACCAACCACCACCACCACCACCACCACCACACCACCACCACCACCACCACCACACCACCACCACCACCATCATCATCATCATCATCATCATCATCATCATCATCATCATCATCATCATCATCATCATCATCATCATCATCATCATCATCATCATCATCATCATCATCATCATCATCATCATCATCATCATCATCATCATCATCATCATCATCATCATCATCATCATCATCATCATCATCATCATCATCATCATCATCATCATCATGTCATCATCATCATCATCATCATCATCATCATCATCATCATCATCATCATCATCATCATCATCATCATCATCATCATCATCATCATCATCATCATCATCATCATCATCATCATCATCATCATCATCATCATCATCATCATCATCATCATCATCATCATCATCATCATCATCATCATCATCATCATCATCATCATCATCATCATCATCATCATCATCATCATCATCATCATCATCATCATCATCATCATCATCATCATCATCATCATCATCATCGGGAAGTGGGAAGGGGCGGGCCTTCTCAGAAGGCTCGCAAGCTCCGCGGCCTTCTGACCATTCTTCTCAGCCTTCCTGGAAGACGCTGCAAAAACCTCTCAGATGGCCGGAGGGCTTTTGAGAAGCCCTTCTGAGAAGGCCTCCTCCGTCTCATTTCCCCCCCTCGCTCGCCGCCATGGGGCCGGCTTATCTGGCCCCCAGACGTCGGGCGTCTCCAGAACAATCGGGACGGAGGCTTGTCCTCGTCTTTGGCCTGTCGGGGCCCTCGGCCAGCCTCGGGCCCGTCCAAAAACTACTCGGGAGGGAAACCCGATCCCGGGGAAGTGGTCGAGAGGTCATTGTCATCTCTGAGATTGTCATTGTTTTTGGCTTGCACAGCTTAGGGACAGGGATCAGTTCGAGTCGGGTAAATAACTATCGTTAAACGTGGTCGAGAGGTCGGGCGCCCGCGCCTCGAAAGAATCGAGACGCCGGATGTCTGGGGAAGCTCTCAGTAAACCCGCCCTCCCCCTCCTCGGGGGTGTACTGACCCAGGTCGATCCGGACCCGGGTCAGTCAGGCGTCGGAAGATGCTGCAAGATCCCTGCAGGATCTGGGAGGACCTCGCACCCAAGCCCAGGTCTGTGCGACCCTGGCCCTGCAGGATCCTGTAAGATCTGGCGCGCTGGCTGACCCCCGTCTCAAGGCCCCCGACCTTCTCGGCGGCGCGCAGAGAGGGGTGGGGGGAGGGGGGAAGCCTTCTGAGAGGGCAGCTGCTTCTCAGAAGGCGCGGGCCTTACATCTACAGACAAGGCAAGCGCCTTCTAAGAGGGAGAGTGCTTCCAAGAAACCTTCCCCCTCCCCCTAAGCACCCCCCTTTGCGCGTGGCCGGCCTCCGTCAGAGGAAAGTGCAGCGCTCCCGGCTCCGGCGCCAGGGCAGAAGCGACGTATCCCCCGCAGGGGCCCGCGACGCCAAGATCCTTCGGGCGGGCAGGGGGGAGCAGGAGGCGGGCTCCGACCACGGGCTTCCTGGGGATGCCAGGGGGGCTCCCTCGCTGGGCGCCCTGAGCAGGTGATCCCGTCGGAGCCGGGCTGGAGGGAGAGCTGCGTCAGCTTCGAAGGGGTCTCCCAGACCCCCCTCGAGGCATGAACAAAAAATACGGCGGAAGGTTCTTCTTTCGTTCCGGCCTTTGGA
Source organism: Prorocentrum cordatum (assembly GCA_963575745.1). Lineage (NCBI taxonomy): Eukaryota > Dinophyceae > Prorocentrales > Prorocentraceae > Prorocentrum > Prorocentrum cordatum. The sequence goes on from CAUYUJ010014516.1 coordinate 1,019,926, forward strand.
GGCTCCCAGCGGGCCTCGGGGGCGTCAAGAATCGATTCGGGATGAAAAGTTGGTCCTGGGGAATGGGCCGAGACCTCTGGGGGTCGACGCCATGAACAACTCATGGCGTCGGGGGACTGGGAAGATCGGGTCAGAGGAAAGGGGGGTCTAGGGAAAGGGGGTCGACACGAGATCTGCCGAGGGCAGCTGATTTCAGCCCCGCTGCTGGGCGCTTTCCTAGATACGCTGGCGCCTCCAGCGCCGGGAGGCGTCTGGATAATCAGCTACGCAAGCTGGTATTGGGGATGCAAACGGGGGTCTGCCAGGGCGCCGGATCTTGCAGGATCCTGCAGGGGCAGGGTCGCACTGATCCAGGCTTGGGTGCAGGGGCCTTCGTGATCCTGCAAGGATTGACCCGGGTCAGAAGATCCCCGAGGAGGGGGAGGGCGGGTTTACTCAGTGCTTACCCAGACGTCTGGAGTCTCGATTCTTTCGAGGCGCGGGCGCCCGACCTCTCGTCCACGTTTAACGATAGTTACTGACCCGACTCGAACTGATCCCTGTCCCTAAGCTGTGCAAGCCAAAAACAATGACACTCTCAGAGATGTGCCCTCAGAAGCTGAGGGAATCCTCAAGATCGGCACCGAGGTAAGGTGATGCCAAACAGAGGGAAGGGATACGATTCAAGCTGGTAATGAGGGAATGGGCAGCACACATGCTCTGGCGACGATGTTCTTTCCTCGGCCAAGACTCTGCGACCTTGGCTGTACTCATGTTCGCTCTGCGGGTCCGAGCAACAACGCTTTTATGCAGAGACGCCTTGTCTAGCGTCGACGTCGTGGTATCGATACCGGGAAGACAATGCAAGGCAATGCATCCACCCACCAGCCGACCGACCCTCCCAGGGATCAGGATGTGCTGCAAACCGGTAGATTACCTGTGGCCCACAGGGCCCCGCCCTCGCCGGCTCCGTGGGCCCGCCGCGCGCCCGGCGCGCTCCGCGGCGCCTGCTGGCCGGCCGCGCCCGCGGGCTCGGCCCTCGGCGCGTCGGGCACGCCCGCCGCGGGTGGCGGGCCGCAGGGCGGGCCGCCGGGCGGGCTGCGGGGGGCGCGACGGCGGCGGCGGCGAAGGACGCGGCTCCAACGAATCGAGACGGAGGTTTTTCGGCCTCTCGGGGCCCCGGGGCCTCAGGACGGTCAAGGAGTCGCCAGCCGGGCCGTCGCCCGCTGGCGGCTCCGCGCGGGAGCGCAGAGGGGACCGCGGGCGCTCTTGGCGGGGTCGGCCGGGGGGGTGGGGGGGCGCCTCTGCGTCTGGGAGGCTGTGGGTCCCGCCCGCGCGGAGCCGCCGGGCGGGGAGGGCGAGGTGCAAGTGGCAAGGCTCCCGGGCATCCGGCGTCTCCAACAAAAAGCGGGACAGAGGCTCGTCATGTTTTTCGGCCTCCTGTGGCCCTTACTGGGCCTCGGGGAAGTGGTCGAGAGGTCGGGGCCCGTGCCATTCAAAATCGGGACGCTTGACGTCTGGGACAGTACACGGGTCATGTGCCAGGTCCTCTCAAAAGACCTGCCGCCGTCTACGAAGCCTCCTGAAGGTCACCCGATGCCCTTTTAACAAGAAGCGCCCTGCCTCCCCCACATGCGCGCCGCCGATCCAAGGGGCTCGCCAAACTGTACAAGTGTCCGGGGGTGTCGTCCAGACGCGACAGGATCGTGCGCAACATGGGCCCCTGCTCGGGCGCTTTGATTTCCTCCCCCCCACATCCTCTTCTTGGTGACCCACCTTGGCACTTCCCGACGCCCCGTCGGTTGCCCCCCCCCCCCCCCCCTTCTGCCCCCACACCCATCGGCTACCCAATTCCGCGTCGCCGTCGTCGTCGCCGTCGTCGTCGCTATCATTGCTGCCGCCGCCGCCGAAATCGTCGTCGTCGTCGTCGTCGTCGTCGTCGTCGTCGTCGTCGTCGTCGTCGTCTTCGCCGTTCGACCGAAACTGCTCAAAACCGGCATCCAAACCAGACCCGTCCCAAGGTCCACCCCTGGCCCGTTCTTCGAGCCGCATCCCGCCGTGGCGAAGACTACCGCCAAGAGCGCTCCAAAACCTCCGACGGAGCGTGATCCACCGCTGCTTTACTGTGGAAAATTCCCCCTCCCCTTCCTCCGGAACCCAGGGGTCCCTCCCCGCCCCAGCAAAACCCCCCCCCTCTCTAACCCCCCTCTCCCCTCCGGAAACCCGGAGGGGGTCACTACCTGTTCGAACCGCCCCCCCTCCCCCCGCCCCTCAGCAAACCAGGGGGGTCGCTACCGGTTCGATCCACCCCCCCACTCGCCGCCGGCAAACGACTCCCGGCTCCCCACCACCGTCATCACCACCGCCCTCCCCGCTGTTCCCACCACTGTCCCACTGTCCCCACTGTCCCCACCACTGTCCCTACTGTCCCTACTGTCCCCGCCGCTGTCCCACTGAGCTGTCCCACTGTTCCCACCACTGTCCCACTGTCCCCACCACTGTCACCACTGTACCACGATCCCATTGTCCCACCACCGTCCTCATTACCGCCCTCACCACCGTCCCCATCAACACCGTCCCCACCACTGTCCCACTGTCCACACTGTCCCCACCACCACCGTCCCCACCACTGTCCCCCTGCCCCCACTTTCCCCACCGCTGCCCCACTGTCCCCACTGTTCCCACCGTTGTCCCCACTGTCCCACTGTCCCCACTGCCCCCACCGCTGTCCCACTGTGCTGTCCCGCAGTCCCCACTGTTCCCACCACTGTCCCACTTTCCCCACTGTTCCCACCACTCTCCCCACTGTACCACTGTCCCATTGTCCCACCACCGTCCTCACCACTGTCCCCACCACTACCGTCCCCACCACTGTCCCCACTGTCCCCACCAATGTCCCCCTGTCCCCTCAGCACTGTCCCCACCACCACCGTCCCCACTACTGTCCCACTGTCCACACTGTCCACACCACTGTCCCACTGTCCCCGCACCGCTGTCCCCACCACCACTGTCCCAGCCCAGTGTCCCCACCACTGTCCCACTGTCCCGAGGAGCGGGAATCGTTTGCTGGCGGCGGGGGGGGGAGGGTTCGAAGCGGTAGTGACCCCCCCCTTTTCATGATGGACTGGGGGGGGGGAGGGGTTGGGAACCCCCAGTGACCCCCCGGTTTCCGCCAGCAGCGGTAGAACACGCTCGTTCAAACCTCCGCAATGACGGCGATGACGTCCCGTCCAACATCTCTCCCCGGGTGCACCTGGGTGGGCAGTTTTTCATCCCGAGCCGACTTTTGGCGGTCCTGGGGCCTGGAAGTGGGCCTCCAGAAGCCGAAAATGACGAAACACTTGGAGCCTCAAGTTTCCCGTCGTAAGACAACCGATGCATGTTTTCTCCCATCATCCTATGGTGTTGGGTCCTCGTTTTGAAGAGACAGCGCCGCGCGTCAACACCCCTCACTCCTCCTCCCTCCTCCCTCCTCCCATCATCTCTCCCCCTCCCTCCGCACGTCAACCCGTTCAGCACACCCCTCACACGTTTCGCGGCCCCATCGGGAGCTCCACCGACGGCCCCAGTGGCAAAACTCGCATGCGGTTCCCCCCGCCATTTTTTTTTTTTTTTTTTTTTTTTTTTTTTTTTTTTTTTTTTTTTTTTTTTTTTTTTAAAAAAAAAAAAAGAAAGAAACCTTATACGTTGTAAGTTGTTGTCGGGTTCACCCACATCTCCAGCTGTTGACGACCCCAGAGCTGGCGGCAGGCTTTATGGCGGCGGGCCTGCACTCGCAAGCGCGCCTCGAAGTTTTGCTGAGGCGAGCCAGGGAGGCGCAGGCGGAAAGCCGTATGGGCGCTAAGAAAAGCATCGCATAGCATAGCAGCCAGGAGGCTGGCGTCGGGCCCCAACCCGTGAAACAGAAGAAAGGAGGCTAGCCAGGGCGCACCCTCAGGAATCCTCGGAGCCCAAGGACCCATCCAATATTGAAATAATCGATGAAGACGAGGACAATGAAGATAGTGTTTCATGTCATCTAAGTCGGAGTCGGGGGCTTCGGAGTCCACGCAACCCATGAGGCAACCACGAGGTGAGGAATGGAAACGAGAGCTCGTGCAAACACAGCGTGACAGGATACGAATCACGGCCAGGGGGATGTACATGTTGCACCTGGTCACCAGGGACTTGAGACGACTAAGAACGATGGAGAGGGAGTCCAGGGAAGTGCCAGGGATCCAGTTGTTCACCCTTCTGAGGAGCGCCAGGATAGGGGGGTCAGCGGGAACGAAATAAAGCTTCAACTGTTTTTGATACTGCTTCTGAATGTCCTTGCGCTCAAAACGAATCTCCAGGTTTTTCTGGTCAATCCAATCCTTGAAAGAGAAGAGCTTGGCTGCAAACGAGGTGGTATTCCAACCGATGATCCGCCTCACTACGCACCAGTCATCGTCAGAGAAGGTACTGTCATAGAGCTGGCGCAGCCTAGGGAATTCGTCGCATCTAGCGATGTATCGGGCTCTGGAGGAGGCAGCGACGAGGGTGATGTGAGGGAACTCAATGGGGAGGCCGAGCTGGGTGAGCTTGCAGCACATGTCATAAGATAGGGCATTGTTCGGGCCAGCTGTCAACAAACGAACGCAGGCCTGGTATGTCTTGATGAGCGAGAAAGAGGGCGCGTGCACCTGCGACATAAAGTATAGCAGCGAGACACAGTAGGCCTTAAACAGCACGATTGACTGGGCGAGCCCCAAACCAAGGTCCCTAATCTCCCTCGTCCTTTTCCGAAGTTTGATGATGTTTTCCTCCCAGGTAATCTCTTCCGCCCCCAACCCAATCCAGACTCCAATGTATTTCAAACAGACGGCGATCTCTAGAAGCTCCAGCTGGTGGCCTAGGTCCGAGAGGAGGTCCTGGAGGGGCTCCTTTAGGTTGGGGTAGGCGAGGAGGACCTGACACTTCGGGAGGTTGAGGGCGAGGCCAATAGCAGGCTGCAAGCTCCGTAAGCACTCAAAGAGAGGGCCTATCCCATCAAATAGACACCGCGTGCCAAAGCAGAAGTCGTTAGCATATGCTAGGGAGAGCTCAATGTGGTCGGGCAGGCGCCAGGCGAGCCACGCAAGTACAGGCTCCACCGCAAGTGTGAACAGCAGCATCGAACTGGGGTCCCCTTGGCGTACGCCTCGTTCAATGGCAAAGCTGTCCAATAGACGACCGAAAAGCGAAATCGTGGCAGTGTTATTGTCATAGAGTTCCTTGAAGAAGTTGACAACGGCACCAGGGACCATCATATTCTCCAGGACGTGAAGGGCCCAGGGGACAAATATCGAAGGGAAGGCGGACTCGAAGTCCGTGAGGACCAAACCAGACGTGTACCGATCTTTAATATGCTTCCGAAGAATGAACAGCTCAGCTTCAATAACATTCACAATCATGTCCCGACCCCTGAAACACTTTTGGGGACTCCGTAACAGGTTAGCTAGCGCAACTTTCTTGGATAAAGCCCACGTAATAGAAGCGGAGAGAAGCTTGCAATCCGTGTTCGTCATACTAAGAGGTCGCGTGACCTGGGGCTTACGAAAGACACCCTCGCCGATCTCCTGTTCAGAGATTTTCTTGGGGAGGAAAATCATGATGGCACTTTTCATGTCATCGGGGATGCTCGAGGTCGGGTGAGTGAACAGACGGCAGTAGCACTCATGCAGGGCGTTCCTGGCGGCAGGTACCCTCCAGGCAGAGTAGGGAATGCCGTCCTCCCCAGGCATGCTGTCCAACTTACGGCGTATCAGATCCTCCCACTCAATCTCTCCCAAGATCCATCCCTCCTCCAGGAGCTCGTTGAAGGTGGCGTTGGCAGGGACAGACAGCGGCTTGATGAAACGAGAGAGCTCAGGCCAAAGCGAGGTGTCCACCTCGGGGGCTGCAAAAACTCCCCCCCAGTGCTGCAGAAGAGCGTCGGCGGCTTCGGCCTCTGAGGAACTCGGTGCGTCCGTATCCGAGAGGGTGCCCTGGGGCCAGGTGCGTCGCTTCATTTTCCTCCAGAGTTCTTTACGATTATTGACCTTTTTGCGGGCACTGTCAAGGGTATCCTCAGAGATATTCGCTGCACCTGCCTCCAGCTCTCGTTCTTCCTCCGTGAGTAAAGTGATGTGCAGATTCTGAGCATGCTGGCAGAGAGCGAGAATGTGGGCATCGCGAAGATCAGGGGATGGAAAATGCGCGGCCAGATCAGGATAAGAACGAACAGCGAGACGCACGCGTAACTCGTCACCAGCGCGCCATGCCCGAAGAGCCTGGAGGGTTCTGAAGTGCTTGGCCTCCGTTGTCTCCGCCGGCTGAGACGCTAATTGTGACCGAACCTCTTCAACGACTTCAAACATCAGGTTCTAGATGCGGCCCAAGCGGTCCCAGGGGTTCAAGTCCAAGGCGTAGAGGGCAGAAATCGCGGGATCGAGGATGTCCCGAAAGAGGGGGTGTCGGGCCAGCCACTTCGGAAGCTTTTTGGGGGCCTCCTGGGGCTTGAAGGTGCTGAGGGCCACAACCACGGGGATGTGTTCCGAGACCATGTTCGACTGTAGCCGTCCAAGTGTTTCCCCTCTGACAGTAAGATCGGCCAGCAGCGCAGGCGGCAGCGTGCAGTAAGCTCGATCAAGACGTGCAGTGTGAACTATTGTGCCCTCCCTGACCTCCCGCCTTGTGTCCTCGGATTGGTGCAGTTCGGTCCACTGTGCGCTGTGCCGAAAGAAAAGCTTCGTGTGCGAGTCATCTCCAGATGACCATCCAGTGCCGTCCGCTCTCAAACGACCGTCAGTGGAGAGCGCGAAGTTCCAGTCGCCTATCAGAACAGTAGTGCATGCCGTGGGGGAGGGGAGGGAGGCGATGATATCGCGCAGTGCTCTTGCATAGATGGTGAGGAGGTCGCTAGTATTGGGCATGTGAACGTTTATGATGCAGAGGTCGCCATTGGGCCCCGAGAGGTAAGACTTCAGAATGCGCCCTTCAACTATGGGAGTGTGGACAATAGACGAGAACGACTTGCAGAGGGAAGGCTGGATGCACGTGAGGACGCCCCCTTCCCGAGTAGAGTCAGCGAGTAGCGAGTGGCCGATCTCAAAACCTCGAAGCTCACACTGCAGCTCATTGATATCAGCAACTTGACCATGACACTCTTGTGCACAAAGAACAGCGAGCTGCTTTGCGTACTTGAGGAAACGTGCGTAACGAGCAGGGGCTTTGACGCTCTGACTGCGAACCGCTGCAAAGAGTGCATGAGTGTTCCAAGAACCGATCTTCAGGGAGGAGGAGGGGAAAAGGGGGAAGGGCCCGACGCATGAATTACGAAGAGGCTGACCCTGGCTCGCAGCTTCCACAGACAGGGGCACCTGCACAGGGAGGGCCGCACCCACAGCGAGGGGCACATCTTCAGCGAACGGAGCACCGCTAGGAGCCAGGGGGCCAGGCGGAGAAACTTGCCCGACAGGGCTCGCAGCAACGTTGCGCAGCTCTTACTGTGACCTGGCAGCTGCGCCCACAGCCCAGGGCTCGCCTCGATACTCCTCAAAAGGGAAGCGAAGCGTTCAGGTGGGCAATCCCGTCCTTGATCTGATCAAGGAGGGGAGTGACAGAGGCGTGAAACTCCGCAAACTGTTCAGGCTCATACTGAAGCGCGACCGCTGGTTTCACTCCACTATTGTCGATGGAGACGTGGAAAAGGATGACGGGGTCCTCGGGCGCGCGAAGCACGTAGATGTCACCGCCGAGGCCGTTCGAGCCCATCTCCTTCTGGAGGGGCCGCATCGCTGCCGCCAAGAGCCCCCGAATCTTGCCCATGGCAAGGAAGAGGGGGCGAGTGCCAGGCTCCATGTCCCTCTTGGCGCGGAGCTCGATGAACTGGCCAGGGAAGACAGGGTCGGGGAAGTGGATCGGTTGAGCAGCGGCAATGTTGGTCAGAAAGTCCGGGGCTTTCGTCGAGTCCGCGAAGTCTAAGGTCACTTTCTTAGTCATATCAAAGGCACGAACAACTGGCTGAAGTCGCCCTTGAGGGACGCCAGCTTGAAGAAATAAGCCTGCAGCAGTACGTAGGGTGGCTTGCATCATCTTGCGGGGAAAACCGACAATCACGATCCGATGCGCACGTTCCATGGCGGAAATTCGAGTCTCCGAAGATTGCTTGAGAGGCTTGGGGCTCTTCGTGATCTTGGAGAGCTGGTCTTCAATGGCGCTGATCCTCTGCTGCACTACGGTTGGCTGGGAGTCCATATCCATCCCTCCACCACATAAGGGCGTAGGAGTGCTTTCACAATGACAGAGCCTGCTATGCATATTGTCAATCTGCTGCTGTAAGTCTTTCATCTGCAGGTCCGCGTGGGCAGAAGACGATTGAACCTGGTTCGCAAGAGAGCTCATCTGGGTGGCGAGGTCCGCGCAGCGCTTGTTGGATATCTCGACCTCCTGCTGAAGTTGGGCCATCTCCTGGTGTGAGGTGTGGACGACTCCCGTAAGATTCTTGATCGAGTCTAGGATGGAGTCAATTTTGTTTTCCATATTCATCACATTGGTCTGGCGCGGGTAGATCTGGCGGGAACCATCATCATCGCTGTCAACGTTCCGACTGAGACTGTGGGAGTGCCTGTCACTGCTGCCACTAGAAGTGATACGGCGTCTCGATGGTGACGGGCTGGAGGGCCTCCTGCGCTCGTACGACGGGCTGCTGGAGGTGTTGCGCAGAGGGCTGGATGACAAACGCCCCTTCGCTGCCTTCTTCTCCGCGCGGGTTGCCTTCGGATCCTTCTTCACACCTCTGGGGGCCATCGCGCAGAGGCAGACGGAGCAGCACGAGAGTAATTATCACGGCGTGCTTTGGCGCACGACTGTAGAAGATTGCGAGGCCTAACCTCAAGACGCTCGGGCCAACCCCTTGGCAACGTCCAAGTTCGAAGCGCCGGGGGAGCGTTTCAAACTTGAGCCAAAATGGCTACGGAGGTTCCCCCCGCCATTTCGGCACACCTCTCACACGTGTCGTGGTCCCGTGCAGAGTTCCTCCGTGTGTCCCAATGGCAAGGTTCGCATGCGGTTCCCCGGCCCTTCCGGCACACTCCTCACACGTTTCGTGGCCCCATAGGGAGCTCCACCGAAGAGCCCCAGTGGCAAAATTCGCATGCGGTTCCCCGCGCATTTTAGCACACTCCTCGCGCGTTTCGTGGCCCCATAGGGGAGCTCCACCGAAGGCGCCAATGGCAAACAAAGTTCGCATGCGGTTCCCCGGCCATGGTCGGCAAACCCCTCACACGTTTCGCGGGCCCCATGGGGAGCCCCGCCGAAGTCCCCAGTGGCAGAGTTCGCATGCGGTTCCCCGCCAATTTCGGCATCCTCTCACGTTTCGAGGGCCCCATGGGGAGCTCCACCGAAGGCCCCAATGGCAAAGTTCGGATGCGGTTCCCCGTCAATTTCGGGACGCCTCTCACACGTTTCGCGGCCCCATCGGGAGCTCCGCCGAAGGCCCCCAATGGCAGAGTTCCCATGGTTCCCCGGCCATTTCTGCACACCCCTCACACGTTTCGTGGCTCCATGGGCAGCTCCACCGAAGGCCCCAATGGCAAAGTTCGGATGCGGTTCCCCCCGCCATTGCGGCACACCTCTCACACGTGTCGTGGCCCCGTGGAGAGTTCCTCCGTGTGTCCCAATGGCAAGGTTCGCATGCGGTTCCCCGCCAATTTCGGCACACTCCTCACACGTTTCGTGGCCCCATAGGGAGCTCCACCGAAGGCCCCAGTGGCAAAGCTCGCATGCGGTTCCCCCGCTATTTCGGCACACCCCTCACACGTTTCGTGGCCCCATAGGGAGCTCCACCGAAGGCCCCAATGGCAAAGTTCGCATGCGGTTCCCAGGCCATTTCGGCACACCCCTCACACGTTTCGTGGCCGCATGGGGAGCTCCACCGACTGCGGTGCCACAGCGCGGTACTCACAACTGCGTATGGTTGGGCCCCCAGCCAGGACAGTTTTGAATGCTTTGTCGTACCCGCGGGCCCAGGAAGCCTTGACCCCCCCCCTGCATATCCACCGCCTGGAGGGCCCACGGGGCCCGAGAACGGCCCCCCGGGAGGCCGAAGCGAAGGAGAAACTGTGAGATTGAGGGAAACCAGTCCGCCCGCAGTCTGTGGTCGTCTGAAGGAGGCTCCTTCTCCTCCTCCTCCTCCACCTCCGCCTCATCTTCCTCCTCCTCCTCCTCCTCCTCCTCCGCCTCCTCCTCCTCCTCCTCCTCCTCCTACTCCTCCTCCTCCTCCACCTCCGCCTCCTCTTCCTCCTCCTCCCAGAGGCAGGGAGGGACTGGCTCGGGGGGGAAGCGTCGAGCTGGAAACGGCGCTGCGTCTCCGGTATACCGGCGGCAGGCCCTCGATGGCGAAGCCGCGCGCTCCTCGGCGAGGTGGGCCATCGGGCCCCCGATCGGGGAGGAAAGGGCGATCGGGGGCCGATGCCGTGCCCCCTCCCCCGGAGCCCAGTTGCGGTCAGGAGCTTTAGCGGTAGCGTGTCGCGGCAGCGGCCCCGGCGACACGCGATGCCTTGCGAGCGGATCGCGTGTCGCTCCACTCCACGGGGCGGGAGGCTGGGAACAGCGCGGGACTTTGAATCCCGGGACTGGGGACGTGGATAGCGCGTCGCGTCGAAGCGTGGTGGACCAGAAACGGCGGCGCGACACGCTAAGTCAAAGTTCCTGACCGTATCTGAGATCCGACGATGCGGACACATTGCATCATCTTGAACAGACTCGACTGGAGCCCTGGACTCCATCTTTCTGCTTCAATTTCTGAGCGGGATCGATCTGTGATGGTGTGATGGTCCAGGCGCCCGAGGCAGGGCAAAATCGCCCGTCACAAAAAAACAAACGACGCCAGGATCTCAAGGCGCCTTCCCCTGGGCGTGCCTAGACCCCCACCCAGATATCCAACGTCTCGCGGGCCCCCGACCTCTTGACCACTTCCCCGGGACGGGTTTTTCATTCCGAGCTGTTTCTTGACGGGCCCGAGGCCGGGCAAGGGCCTGGAGAGGCCGAAAACGACGAGCAAATTCGTCGCGATTTTTTTCGGAATGCCAAATGTCTGGGCTTGACGCTCATATGTCGGCTCTCTGGCAGCAGTTCGGGACACTCCAGGCCCCCCAGAACGCCCTCGGCGATGCGCAGCTGTTGGAGAGCATCCCGAGACTGGAAAACCGCCGAGAACCAACGAAAACGACCGAACATCTGAAACCTCAAACCTTCCCCCCTGAGCATATCGCCCCCTAAAGCCCCTCCTTCACCCCCAGACCCCAGACGTCATGTTGTCCTCGTTTTGAAGAGACATCGCCCCGCGTCCATCAACTCACATCACCTGCCTTCTCCCCTTCCCCCTCCCTCCTCCCATCTCTGCCCTCTGCAAGTCCACTTCGGCACGCCCAGTACACGTTTCGCCGCCCCATAGGGAGCTCCACCGAAGGTCCTAGTGGCAAAGTTCGCATGCGGTTCCCTGCCCACTTCGGCACACGTTTCGCGGCCCCATGGGGAGCTCCTCCTTGTGTCTCAATGGCAGGGTTCGCATGCGGTTCCCCGACCACGTCAGCACACTCATCAGACGTTTCGTGGCCCCATGGGGAGCTCCACAGAATGCCCCAGTGGCGAAGTTCGCATGCGGTTCCCTGCCCATTTCGGCACACCCCTAACGCGCTTCGCGGCCCTAGGGAGCTCCACCGAAAGCCCCCAGTGGCAAAGTTCGTGCGCGGTTCCCAGCCGCCAATTTCGGCACACCCCTCATACGTTTCGCGGCCCCATGGGGAGCTCAACCGAACGCCCCAGTGGCAAAGTTCGCATGCGGTTCCCTGCTTATTTCGGTACACCCGTCTTACGTTTCGCGGCCCTGTCAGGAGCTCCACCGAAGACCCCAGTGGCAAAGTTCGCATGCGGTTCCCCACCTATGTCGGCACATGCCTCACACGTTTCGTGACCCCATAGGGAGCTCCACCCAAGGCCCCAGTGGCAAAGTTCGCATGCGGTCCTCCGCCCATTTCGGCACACCCCTCAATGGCAGTGTTCGCATGAGCTCCTCCGTGTGTCTCAATGACAAGGTTCGCATGCGGTTCCCCGCACATTCCGGCACACTTCTCACATGTTTCGTGGTCTCATAGGGAGCTCCACCGAAAGCGGTTCCACACCGCGGTACTCACAACTGATATGGTTGGGTCATTCGCCGAGTATTTTCATAACGTTGACCCCCAAAGCTATTGAGCCATTTTTTCATCCCGAGCCGTGTTTTGACGGCCCCGAGGCCCGGTAAGAGCCCCCAAAGGCCGGCCGAAAATCAGGAACGATACGTCCGTCGTGATTTTTCCATGACGCGAAGGGGTCCGGGTCTCTGGACCCACCCTGACTCGGCGACTCCGAAGGGTGCGGATTGCCAAGGGTGTGTGGGGTTTGCAACTTGTCCCTGGGGATGGGGGGGCGGGCGAGGCCCTCGACAGAGATATCCGCCGCGCCCCGACGAGTGACCTTTGGCGCCATAGGGTGACCCCCCATAAGCCCCAACGGTGCCGATCGCAAACCACACCCCTGCGCAACGACACCCATTGCCAGACATGCGATGTCTTGGTTTTCCCAACCATCCTGTGGACTTGGGTCCTCGTTTTGAAAAGACAGCGCCCTGCGTCCTCGTCTCCTCCTCCCCCTCGTCCCTCCTCCTATCCCTTCCTCTGCCCTCACACATTTCGTGGCCGCGTAGGCGCAGTTCGCATGCGGTCCCGAACCCATGCCAGCACACCCCGGACACGTTTCGTGGCCCTATGAGGGGCTCCACCGAATGTCTCAGTGGCGCAGTTCGCATGCGGTTCCGCACCCATGCTGGTACACCCCTCACACGTCTCGTAGCCCCCCAGGGAGCTCCACCGAACGTCCCAGTGGAGCAGTTCGCATGGGGTCCCGCACCCATTTCGGCACACTCCTCACACCTTTCGTGGCCCCATAGGGAGCTCCACCGAAGGTCTCAGTGGCGCAATTCGCATTCGGTCCTGCACTCATTTCGGCACACTCTTTACACGTGTCGTGGCCCCATCGGAAGCTCCACCGAAGGTCCCAGTGGCGCAGTTCGCATAGAGTCCCGTACCATTTTCGGTGCACCCCTCATACGTTTCGTGGCCCCATAGGGAGCTCCACCGAAGGTCTCAGTGGCACAGTTCGCATGCGTCCCCGCACCCATTTCGGCACACCCCTCACACGCTTCGTGGCCCCATAGGTAGCTCCACCGAAGGTCTCAGTGCCGCAGTTCGCATGCCCGCCACCAATTTCGGCACACCCTTCACACCTTTCGTGGCCCCATAGGGAGCTCCACCGAAGGTCCCAGTGGCGCAATTCGCATTCGGTCCTGCACTCATTTCGGCACACTCCTTACACGTGTCGCAGCCCCACAGGGAGCTCCACCGAAGGTTCCAGTGGCGCAGTTCGCATGTGTCCCCGCATCACATTGCTGTACACTCCCCACTCGTTTCGTGGCCCCATGAGGAACTTCTCCGAAGGCCCCAATGGCGCAGTTCGCATACGGTCCCGCACTCATTTCGGCAACCCCCGCACACGTTTCGTGGCCCCATAGGGAGCTCCACCGAAAGTCCCAATGGCTTCGCATGCGGTCCCGCATCCATGTCGGCACACCTCTCCCACGTTTCGTGGACCCATAGGGAGCTCCACCGAAGGTCTCAGCGGCGCAGACCGCATGCGATCCCGCCACCCATGTTGCCACACCCCTCACACGTTTCGTGGCCCTATAGGGCGCTCCCTCGAACGTCCCAGTGGGGCAGCCCGCATGCGTCTCACCCCCCAGTACACTAGGGCTCCCAACTTCGCGCTTCGCGCTCCGCGAAGCGCGAAGCGCGAATAACTTCGCGCTCTCGCGCCGCCCCCCCAAAGGGAGAAAAGGAGGACGAGGAGGAGGGGGAGGAGAAACGAGGACCGCGAAGCGCGAAGCGCGAATACCTTCGCGCCCTCGGGGGAGCCCTTGGTACAGCGCTTCGTGGCACCATATGGAGCTCCACCGAACGCCCCAGTGGCCGCTGCCGAACGCGCCCCCTCCGCCCACTTCGGCACACCCCTCACGCGTTTCGTGGCCTCATGAGGAGCTCCACCGAAGGCGCCAGTGGCAGTGCTCGCATGCGGTTCCCGCGCTCATTTCGGTACACCGCTCGCACGCTTCGTGGCCCCATAGGGAGCTCCACCGCAGATGATGCTCACAACTGCGTTGCTCACAACTGCATACGTTTGGGTCCTTCGCCAAACTGACTTCAGTACGCGGTCCCCAGAAGTCCCGGCCCTTCCTCCAGGGCCAGTTTTTCATCCTGAGCCGTTTTTTGAAGGTCCCGAGGCCCAGGAAGGGCCCCCAGCGGCTGAACATAGCGACAATCATCCGAGGAGGTCTGGGTTTGTAGTCGCCGACTGACGCGTTGCCTTTCGTCGTCGCGCAGCCGCCGCGGCTGCCCTCGACCGGCGAGACCGGCGGCGGCGCGCCCGCCTCGCGCCCGGCGGCGGCGGCGGCGGGGCAGCCGCCCTGGGGCTGGCGACCGGGCAGCCGCTGGGCGGGGCCGGCCCTGCCAGGGGGGAGAGTTCGAGCAGGAGGTCGACTGTGGTGCCGGGTGCTCGTTCTGAAGAATCAGCGCCCCGCGTGCCTCACCTCAGCTCAGCTCCCTCCTCCTCCCTCCGCGCATCCCTGCCTCTGCACTCCGCATGTCCACTTCGGCACAACCCTCACACGTGTCGTGGCCCACAGGGAGCTCCACCGAAGGCCCCAGTGGCAAAGTTCGCATGCGGTTCCCCGCCCATGTCGGTTCAACCCTCACACGTTTCGTGGCCCCATGGGGAACTCCACCGACGGCCCTCATGGCACAGCTCGCATGCGGTTCACCGCCCATGTCGGCACACCTGTCACACGTTTCGTGGCCACATAGGGAGCTCCACGGAAGGCCTCAGTGGCAAAATTCGCATGCGGTTTCCAAGTCATTTCGGCACACCCCGCACACCTTTGGCGGCCCACCGAAGACCGCAATGGCAAAATTCGCATGCGGTTCCCCGCCCATGTCGGCACACCTCTCACCCGTTTCGTGGCCCCGTAGGGGGGCTCCACCGAAGTTCCCAATGGCAAAGTTCCCTTGCGGTTCCCCTCGCTACCGATCGCGGCCGAGAACATAGGGTATCCAATTATCTGGGAGCTCGAAACCCAGAACCCCTGCGTCATGATTTCTTCTTGACGTCAACCCCCAGCGGTCTCGACCCATTCCCTGGGACCGGGTTTCATCCCTAGCCGTTCTTTGACGGTCCCGAGGCCCGGCAAGGGCCCCCATCCCGCATGGAGAGCGCCTGCGCGAGTTCAGCGGGTGGGCGCCGGGGCGCCGGTAAAGGATGGACTGGCCGCTCAGAGGCTGGAGCCGGGTCGAAGCTGGAGTCGGAGAGATGGGAACGGGCGGATTTTCTCATAGCGTCGAGCCCCAGAAGTCTCGACCCATTCCCAGGGACCCGTTTTTCAGCCCGAGTCGTTTTTGGACGGTCCCGAAGCCTGGCAGGGCCCCAGAGAGGCCGAAGAGCAGCGAAGATCCTCTCGCCGTGATCTTCTCATTGCTCGAGGGGGGTCCGGGGAGGGGCGGGCCCCAGGGAGGCCCGGAGAGCGGCGACCAGGGCCCCTTGAGCCTTGACCGATCGGCGCGCAGGCGACGACGAGCGGCGGCGGCCCCGGCGGCTGGCCGCCCAGGCGTCGGGCGCCTCGAGCAAAATCGAGGCGGAGAGTTTCCATCGTTCGTCGGCCTCGCTGGGCCGAGGGGGGGCGGGCGGGGGACGGGGAGGGCCACGAGACCTGCTGCTTGCGGGACGGCTGGCTCCAGCAGCTGCGCATCGCCGAGGGCGTTCCACGGACGGCCAGATTGTCCCGAACGGCCGGCAGAGAGCCGAGTTG
Organism: Prorocentrum cordatum; assembly: GCA_963575745.1. NCBI lineage: Eukaryota > Dinophyceae > Prorocentrales > Prorocentraceae > Prorocentrum > Prorocentrum cordatum. Next base: position 1,035,839 of record CAUYUJ010014516.1, read on the forward strand.
TGAGCGTCAGGCCCTCAAGTCTAGCGTCTCGACAAAATCGAGACGGATGCCTTTCGTTGTCTTCGGCTTCTCTGGGCCACTGCTGCAACTTGCTGTGTGCGGCGCAGCTGGCTCCGGCTCCACCACCGCGCACCTCCCTCGATACCGTGGCCGCCCGCGGCGCCGGGAGGCGCCGAGGGAAACCAACTGCCCGGCAGCCGTGTCGCTGACCCCCCCCAGAAATCCGGCGTCTCGAAAAAATCTCGACGCAGATTTTTCGTCGCTTTCACCCTCTATGGGCCTACACTACGGGCGCATTCCTACTTTGATTGTCAATTCGGTGCCGCCGTGTTTCGATACGTGTCGCAGACGCGCCATGGGCCAGAGACAGAACTTGCACATCTCTTCCTGCGCGCGGAGCGGTGCGCGCACGAACCTCGGCCGCCGCGGCTCTGCGTTGTCCGTGTCTCGAAAAAGTCGAGACGCCGAATGTCTGGGCACGGGGCCGCCGACCGCCCGGGCTCGCGTTCGATCCTCCCCTCCCCTCGGGCCCAGACGCCCAGCATGTTGAGTAACATCGAGACGGAGGTCCTTCAGCGTTCTCGGCCCCTCGGGGCCCTGGCCTCAAGGCCGTCGAAAACGACTACTAGGATGGGGAGCCGGCCCCGGGGAAGTGGTCGAGAGGTCGGGGGCCTGTACCTCCAACAGTTCGAGACGTCATCAATGTCTGGAGACGCCCCTCCCCTCTCCCCCACTTGGCCCCCCGAGGTCATGATTTTTTCACAGCGTCGACCCCCAGAGGGCTCGACCCATTCGCCAGGGCCAGCTCCTCATCCCGAGTTCTTTTCTTGGGCCCCGAGGCCCGCGAAGGGCCCCCCCCGCCCGCCGTAACTTTTTCATGGCTCGAGGGGGCCTGTGCCTCGAAAATTCGAGACGCGTTGAAACCATAGTAGTCGGGGCAGCACAATTAGGGGGGCCAGAGTAGGGGCAACAGTACTTGCAATAGTTTCTCTATGGATGCAATCGTTTGCGGTCTGGATGGAATAGTTGCGCGTGGGTGCAATCGTGCATTTTTAGTCGCAATCGTTTACGTCCTTTGCAATAGCTCGTGCTCCCCCCACAAAAGTTCCCGCAATAATTCGCGCAACCGAACTATTGCACCTCCCGGTTCTCCCCCATTGGCGTTGCCCCCAACGTCTGGGTGCGCCTCTTCCCTCCTTGAACAGGGAACGACCGTCCGGGCATTCCTATACGCCGAACAACACATATTCTTAGAACGAATGAATGTTCTAATCGTTCCGACGGTAGGACCCCGCAGGGCAATTTGTTTAGCTTGCCCCTCGAGTTGTTCTTGTCGCCTTGGCGGAAGGCCTTCAATCGGCCTATGTTTCGCCTGCCCCTCCTCCTCGTCATCTTGCCCTTCCTTCCTTCCTTCCGACCGCTTCACGCGCGCCCTCGGGTCGGGCGGCGCGGCCGGCCGGGCCCCGCGGCGCGGCCCTCCAACATCGCGGGCTATGCCCACGGACCCCCCCTCCCTCGGGGCCGGGGGCCAGTCGGCTAGCGCCCGACGCCTGAGCGGGGGGCGCCCCACCTTGGGCCCCCCAGGGAGGGGTTGCCCGACGGCCCCCCCAGGTCATGGCGGAGTGCCGCGCGGGCAGGACCCCCGGCAGCCCCGCCGGGGGAGGCTGGGTTGCTGCCGGTGGGTACTCGGCCCGGTGCGGAAGGGCGACGATTGGACCGTTTCCAGATGGGCCAACGAACCGCAACGGGGGCGGGGGCCGGGCGAACAATGAACGGGGGAAGCGCAGGGCCCGGGGGCAGCGGGAGGGGGGAGCAGGGGGGGGGAGGCGAAGGCGAGGGAGAGGAGGGAGGGGAGGGGAGGGCGCACCCAAGGGAGGGCCGGGGGGCGACCGGGCCGGGGGCGGCGGGCCGGGGGAAGGGCCCAAAAGGGGGACCCAGGGCCCAGGGCGCAGGGGCCAGAACGGGGCCCAGGGGGCTTCCTCGGGCCCGCGCCCTTCCGCTCCGGCTTAGTTCCTCGCGCTGCCGATCTGCGCCACGGCCTGCGCGACCACGGCGCACTGCAGCGGAGCGGCGCCCAGGGGGCCACGGCCAGCGTCGCCTGCCCGCTCAGACGCCCCGGTGCCGCCGGGGAGCCGCCGTCTCGAGGAGGTGTGCCTCCCTGGGCGTAAGGCCCGCCGCTGCGGCCGGTGTCTGGGGCTGGGGCTGGCGCCCGAGCGCCGCTGCGGCTCGGCTGCAGAACCCCAGGAGGTGGGTCGTCGTCTCCTGGGATTGGCCGCAGAACCGGCAGGGCGGCACCGTCCCCGTGGCGTCCCGCACGAGCGCGCCCTGGAGGCACAGGCGCGCCCACGCGCGGACTTCAGGGAGCGAGGCGCCAGCCGCACTATGCTGGAGCGCCGTGGGGCCCGCTCCCGCCGCGCGCGCCAGCGCGTCCCGCTGGGCAGGGCCCGCGCGCCAAGAGTGCTCCTGCGCGTGCGCCGCCGCTCGGACCTGGCGGCGGTACTGCGCGCGGGCCCCGACCCCCGCTTGGGGCCCGGGCGGGTCCGGGAGGTGCCACCGGACAAGCAGCTGCCGGACGTGCTGCACCCAGGAGCCCGCGGCCTGCTCCGCGAGCGCGAGGACCTCCCGGGCCTCCACGTACCTGGGGTCCGCGAGCACTCGGCCGTACAGGCGGATCGCGCGCTCCTCCATCATCGTGGACCATCGGAGCGCCCATCCCATGTGGTGGAGAATGAGGACGCGCGGGATGGGCCCGCGCACGCCCAGAGCATCTCGGCCCCACCGCTCTTGGAGGCGGTTTAGGGTCGTCGCGACCCCCTCCGCGCGGGCGCACAGCTCAGCTCCATGCGCTTCGGGGGCGTGCTGGCAGTCAGGCCTAGGCTCAGCTCGTGGAGCGCGAAGCCGAGGTTCTCCATGATCATGGTGTGCTTTCGCCCGACTCCGAGCGCCTGCCGCTCGATTGCCCGGAGGTGCGCCTGCCCGGGTGGCGCGGCCGATCGCTGGACGCCGAGGCACCTGTACTCGTCCACGAACCCGACCCCGTGAATGGGCCGCGTGTCTGGTAGCCCCCTGGCGAGGATGGCCGTCTTCGTCGGCCCGTGCCGGAGGTGGCCTCGGTGGCGCCGCGCGGCGCTCTGGAGCGCCTGGACAATGAGGCCACGCTGCGCCCTCGACCCGGCCTTGGCCCGCGGCCCGATCCGCTTCTGGGAGAAGTGATCGAGGAGGCCCAGCCGGACCGCGTCTGTGGACGCGCCCGCCATGCAGGCGTCCCAGTCTGCATGCCCGTCCGTGATGAGGGCTGCCCACTGGTCGATCTCCTGGACGTCCAGGGTCTCTGCGTCCGTGCCGTCGCGGTGCACCCGGTATGCCGCCAGCGCCGCCGGTGGCGGGTCCAGGCCAAGGCCCACGCCGGGCGTGGCCGCGACCTCCTCAATCTTGGCCGCGTTGGCGAGGCTGTACTGGGCCGGGCTTAGCGCTCTGCCTTCGGGCATGCCGACCTGCGGCCTGAACGGCCGCGTTCGCTCACCTCGCCCCGTGACCGAGACGGTAGTGCCTCGGAGCATCGCCTCGGCCATGAGCCACTGTCTCCCGGCCACTCCCGCCCGGTCGTGCATGGCTACCATGGCCTCCGTGCGGTCCTGGCTGTCGAAGGCCTCCGCCTCGTCTGCGAACACTTCCGCGATCGGCCTCCCCTGGTGGACACAGATGGCGGAGACCTCCAGGTCCAGGAGGCTGGAGACCAGGCTGTCGCCCCCCGCTTCTTGGAGTTCGCCGAGCCCCCGCTCCATCGCCTGGCGGTTGCGCCCGGCCCACAGCTCCTCCAGGAGGCGGCCCTCCGCGGAACACAGCGCGAGGACCCTGTAGCCGCTGTAGTCCACGTGGGGCCGGCCCTCCTTGCGCTTGTGGTAGTTGTCCTGTAGGAGCCAGAGGGCGGGGACCTGGCCCAGGCGGAAACTGAGGCTGGACAGGCCCAGCAGTGCCTGCACGGCGCCCAGGTGCGCACTGTGGAGGAGGGCGTAGGGCAAGCCGCGGCACTGGGCCCCGACCCGGATCCTCCGTAGGGCGGCGCCGGCGTCAGCGAGCGTGAAAGCCTCCGCCACCTCCCAATGACCCAGGGCGCGGAGGGCCTCCGAGCGCTGGCGTTCCAGGCGGCCTCGCATCGCGGCCGCGTTGTCGGCGTCCCACTCCTGGCCCCACGGGGGGTTGTCGCGCCTAAGAATGTATCTGCGGGCCCCGTCCAAGACCTGCGGCGTCCCGATGCACATGCGGCTCTCGTCCTCCGGGTCCCGCATGACGGCTGGGAGGCCCTCGGGGGGGTCCGCGGAGTATTGCTTGAGGACCGTGGCCGCCGCAAGCGGGTTCTCGCCCATGAGGCTGACTCACCAGGCGGCGCCGCGCTTCCTCCCGCTGGGCACGGCCCCTGGCGGCCCGCTCGCCACGTAGTCGCGCCTGGGCTGCCCGCAGGGCCGCCTGCGTCTCGGGGGTCCGGGCACGTTGGTGCCGGGCGGCTGCGTCGGTAACCTCCCGGAATGCTGCTGCCTCCGCCCTGCCTGCGCCGTGCCGGCTGCGGCCGCCCGCCGCGGGGGCCCAGGCGAGCGCGGCTGCCGCTGCGACCGGGGTGGCCGTCGCCCGCCATGTCCACGCCGCCGCGCCCAGTGCGGCCCTGGCGTCCCGCTGTGGCGCGTCGAGCCAGGAGGGTTCGTTGATGCGGGCCGCCAGCTCGCTGCTGAGGGTGTCGTAGATGGCGTCCCCCCACTGCGCGAGTGCCCTGTGCCAGTCCTCCGGGTTCCTGCTGTGCCTGAGCTGCTTCTCCGGGGGGGCCGCGCCGTCGGCCGCCGACGCAGCCGTCCATGTGACCGGGTGGTGGTCGAGGTCCTGGGAGCCGAGCGCTAGCGCGCGCACCCGGCACACGCCGCTGCTGCAGCCGTGCTTCTCACAATGGGCCCCGTCGTGTACGCTAACTGCCCCGCAGTTGGTCGTCGCCGGGCTAAGCACCACGTCCAGCCGCCGCCCACGGACATGGGTGGCGACCGTCTCCGGGATCATGTGGCGGAGGCCCCGCTGGTCCATGGCCGCGACCACCTGGGCCTCGATGTCGCTCCCCGGGTTGAGGTCCCCCGCCATGTGGATGCGTCCGCCGTGGCGGCGGCCGGCGGTCTCCTGGGCCCGGTCGTATTCCCTGAACAAGCGGCCCGCGCACTCCGCCCGGGCGTCCTCGTTGACGCCGCGTTGCCGGGGCGGGATGCTGAACCCGCGCCAGTACTCGTCTGGCCCCGCCTGCACCCAGCAGGTGCCGGCCCCCGTGGACCAATCCGGGAGGTGCGCCACCGTTCCCGCGGACTCCCGGTGGATCAGGGCGACGACCGCGCCGAACTGTAGCGTCCGCGGCCCGTGCAGCACGTGCGGGAACCCCGGCAGGGCCGTTGCGAGGTCCGTCTCGGGGGGGCACCGGCAAGATATGCCAAAGAACCATTCAGCACCGAGGGCCCCCATCACGGCGCCGATGTCCTCCCATCGACGGGGTAAGATGGCTGTGCCGCCTCCAATCTCCGCGCCCCCGCTGAGGCCAAAGTTCAGCATCCCCGCCGCGGTGCCCCGCGCCGGGCGCGACGGCCTCGGGGCGGGTGGCGCGGGGAGGGCGCGGTGTATCTGCCGGCACGCCGCGGTCAATCTCCGCGCCAGCGCCGTCGTGGCTGGGAGGTGCTTTCGGCCGGGCTGGCCGCTAGCGCCGGGCCCGCTCCAGTCGGGGGCTGCCCCGAGGAGCTCGGCGAGGCATTCCCGCCATGGGGCTGGCGCTGTCGGCCGGAAGGCTCGGAGTGCGCCCTCGAGCTGGGCCGTTCGCTCCGCCAGCGCCTGCTCCTCCGCGCGGCAGAGGTCTGCATCGTCCCGCTCGGTTGTGGCGGCATCGCTCCCTGGGGGGCACGCAGAGGTCAGCGCCGCGACGACCTCTCCCCCGAGCGAAAACCCGCCGTGCCCCTCCGGTGGCGGACCCTCTCTGAGTGGACCCCGTACCGCACACTGATGGGGTTCGTGCTCGCCGTCGCGTGGAAGTCGCTCGCCCGCCGCTCCTGGCCGGTGAACTCGTCCCGGAGCAGGCGCAGGGCTTTGTCCGCGCCCCCCGGGGAGCCGGTGCCAAGGCGGACTCGGGCCGCGCCGTCTGCCCAGATCTGCACCAGGTTGCCCGTGAAGAGGGCAAGCGTCCACGGGATGCTGGTGTTCGGGGGGGCGTTCTTGACGCCGATGTGCCTGTCCAGCACATCCCAGATGCCGGATGTCCCGGTGCCCTCGAAAAGCTCCGCCGCGCCGAGGACCACGATGGAATCTTGGTGCTGCTGCTCCCACAACGCCCGTTGCTCGAGCTCGGTCCGCTGGAGGCGCTGCGCCGCCCGCGCTGGATCCAGCTGGCGGCCCGTGAGCTGGCCCTGCCTGGTGTTGCCCGGGTCGTACTGTACGTGGGACTTGCGGAGCATCTCAAGGAGGGCCGGCCTTTGCGTCCAGGGCCCGTCCACGCGGGCCCTGCCGTCTGTGGTCCTGTGCCAATTTAGCGTCAGCCCCAGGCCTCGTACGTGGACGCACGGGACGGTTGCCGTGCACTTCCTCGTGAGGTGGGCGTTCCCAAGCGCCTCCCCTGGTTGTGAGGGGTCCGCCACGTACGTGTCGACGAAGATGCCAGCCTTGGCCAAGCACTCGAACCACTGCCACACCTGGTCCTCGATCGTGTCCTCGTGGGACCGGACCGCGAATGCCACCTCCATGGCATCCGACGCGGCCGCTGGCTGCCACCCCGGGAGAAGGGTGTCCTGGAGGTACGCCAGGCGGGGCCGGGCTGGCCTCTCGGCGCGCAGGCGGGCCCAGCGGCCCTCGTCGGCGGCGAGCCCCGTGTTCGGCGCCCGGCCGCTCGGCACTGGCTGCCCTGCGCGCGGCTCCGGCAGCGGCCCGCCGCTGGTCGCCTGGGTGCCCCGCGGGGGCTGGCCCGCGGGCGCCGAGGCCCGCCCCGCGGACGCTGCCGCCCCCGCCCTCAGCTGAGGCTGGGGGAGCGGGGCGCGCTCCCTCGGGCCGTGCCCGCCTGGTGGGCCGGGGGGGGGCGTGCCTTCGAGGTCTCCTCCGTTCTCGCTGTCCGTGTAGAACCCTATGTTGAGGGGGTCGTCGTCGGCTCCTCCGGCGGCCCGGCCTGCCCTGGCGGGTTCGCCGTCGCACTGCCGCGGGCCTCGCTCCGAAGCCGCTGGAGTTCGTGCAGCCGCGGCCGGTGCCTGGCTACCCCTTCCTCGTCGCCCTCATCCTCGAGCGCCTCCACCAAGTGGCTCAGCCTGGAGATCTGGCATTCCAGGCTAGGCGGCGCGGCGATGCCCGCCGGCGGGGCGCCCTCGGGGGCGGCCCCGGCCGCCCTCGGCGGCGCCTCCCCCGACAGCTGGCGCGGGGGTCCGGGCGCAGCGCCCAACGGGGCGGGGCCGGGCGCCGGCAGCGGCATTGCCCTCGCTTGCGTCGGGGTATGCGGCGGCGCGGCCCGGGCCGCCGCACCTCCCAGGGCCGCGCCGTGCGGCTGCGGCTCCGCAGGGAGCGCGCCCGGCCCGGTTGTGCCGGGGTCGCGCACGGTGTAGTCCACGAGCTCCGGGATGACGTACTTGGTGCCCGCCGGGGACGTCACGCGCACGGTGCCTGCCCGCACTTGGAGGCCGTCGTGGGACTGGTCTGTGGCGAAGATGTTCACTATCTCGTCCTTCTCGTCTCCCCTCCTCCTCCTGCTCGTCGCCCCTCCTCCTCCTGTTCCTTCTCCTCGTCCTTCTCGTCTCCCCTCCTCCTCCTGCTCCTTCTCCTCGTCCCTATTTTCCTCCTCCTTCTCGTCCTCCCCCTCCCCTCTTCCTCCTCCTCCTCCTCTTCCTCCTCCTCCTCCTCCTCCTCCTCCTCCTCCTCCTCCTCCTCCTCCTCCTCCTCCTCCTCCTCCTCCTCCTCCTCCTCCCCCCCTCCTCCTCGCAACCCTCCTCGTTCTCTCTTGCTCTCTCTCTCTCTCTCTCTCTCTCTTTTTCTCTCTTTCATATCCTCCTCCTGCATGTTCTCCGCGCGCGCCTCCGCTGCCTCGTAGCTTGGGCAAATCGATTTTCCCCGGCGCCATCGCCGCCGCACGGGCGCGTTCTCCGACGGCCGGCCGGGCCCCGAAGCCGTCGGGGCAACCCTTCGGGCCAGCGCGTTGGGACAACCCCGCAGGCACCGAGCTAGTCGCGGCCGCGCTCAGGCGGGAGGCAACACGACGTCCAGCACTGCCGCGAGCTGCTCCGCCTCATCCCTGGGGTCCGCCGCTCTCCTGTCGAATTCTTCGAGCGCTTTCCGCAGGGGCGCCGGCGGCTCGCGCTCCAGGAACTTTCGCGCGGGCGGCCGCAGGATGCCACCACTGCTCGTCCGACATGCCCGTGCGACTAGCGTCCTCATCCCTGGCGCAGTCGATGGTGACGCCCTTGCGCAACGTCTGACCCTGCGACCGAGTGGAGGTCAGGTTGGACGCGTGCGTCAAGGTGAACCCCGAGCGGCGCACGACGTGCGGCCCCGAGCTCTGCCACGTGAGCTCCTGCTCGCTGGGCCTGAACATGAACGATCGACCGCCGGCCACGGCAGCCCCAGCGACCCCGTCGTCGCCGCCGCCGCCACCGCCGTCGTCGTCGGCGTCGTCGTCGTCGTGGTCGTCGTCGTCCTGCTCCTCATCCTCGTCCTCCTCCTCCTCCTTCTCCTCCTCCTGCTGCTCCTCCTCCTCCTCCTCCTCCTCCTCCTCCTTGTCCTCCTTGTCCTCCTCCTCCTCCTCCTAGGGGTTTGTCGGGCCTGACGGGTATCTCGTGAGGCCCCCGACCGAGACGGAGCGATGAAGTGAAGACGACGATGACGACGGCGGCGGCGACGACGCAAACGCTGACGACGACGACGACGACTAGCTTCTGCCCCAGACGCGCCCCTGGATGGGTCCGAAAGCAAGTTCTTGATCGTATGGATTTTCAATGCCTTCTGTGCCTCCGTGCCTTTAAATCGCCCGCGAAAGCTCGCATCCCCCTCGGGGAGCCGAGCAATGACGACAGTTACCCGTTCGAGTCCAACAATGGCGACAGCTAAGACAATCCGGAGATTCGCTCGGATTCGAACGTGGTGCTGCGGGCCCCACAGACGAGGCTCCCGCCTCACTAACGACGAAACTCCCGCCACGACGAGGCTCCCGCCTTGAGAAGTAGGCCTGAAGAACCCCACAGTGACAACAGCTACAAATTTCTGATGACTCGCTCGGATTGCCAACATGAGATACGGCGCCATAGGGAGGGGGCTCCCGCCTGAGACTTCCTCGCGATCCAGTCACAGACGAGGCTCCCGCCTGAGACTTCCTTAACCAAGATTCAGGAGCCCCAAAATGATGACAAGCATAAGTTTCCGATGGTCCGCTTGAACTGCCACCATGAAGTGCGGGCCCCATTGGAAAGGGGGCTTCCGCCTGAAAATTCCGCACAGTTCACTCACAGACGAAACTCCTGCCTGAAACTTCATCCATACTCAGGCTTGAGGAGCCCAAAAATGACGACAACTACAGGTTTGAGGATGTCCCGCCTCGGAATACCAACAGGAAATGCGGACCCCACAGGGAGGGGGCTCCCGCCGAAGACATCCTCGCAATTCAATCACAGACGAAGCTTCCGCCTGAGACTTCCTCCGTATGCAAGCCTGAGGAACCTCAATGTGACGACAGTTACGCGTTCGAGGATGACCCGCTCGGATTGAAAACATGAAGTGCGGGTCCCATAGGGAGGGGGCTCCCGCTTGAGACTTCCTCGCTGTTCACTCACAGACGAGGCTCCCCGCCTGATACGTCCTCCATAGTCAATCCGGATAAGCTCAAAAGTGAAGACAGTTACAAGGTTGATGATGACCCGACTCGGATTCGCACATGTTGTGCCGGCCCCATTGGGAGGGGGCTCCCGCTTGAGACTTCCTTGCAAGTCACTCACAAACGAAACTCCCGGTTGATACTTCCTCCATATTCAAAGTTGAAGAGCCCAAAAGTGACGACAGTCACAAGTTCGATGATGACCCGCTTCGGACTACCAGCGTGAAATGCGGGCCCCACAAGGAGGGGGCTCCCGCTTGAGACATCCTCGCAATTCACTCACAGACGAGGCTCCCGCTTGGTACTTCCTCCGTGTTCAAGCTAGGGAATGGGTGATGACGAAGTGATCAGTAAGTGAATTGTGATGATGAATGGCTGAATGATAATGAGTGAATGAGTGATGATGATGGTGATGAGGATGCTGCTGATGATGATTGATCGGGTGATGATGAGGGTGATGATGGGGCACTGATGATGGGTGATGACAGTGGTGACGATGATGGGGGTCGATGACAGATGGTGAAGATGATCGATGGTGTTGATGATGAGAAGGGCCGGATACGTGAGTGAGGCGGAGAGGGGAGGGTGGCGAGGTTCCTGCGCGGGTGGTGTCCAGAGAAAATTACTCCGACGAAAAGACCCCGCATGAAAATCCTTTCGGCTAGTCTGGAAATAACCTCCACTGTCGTCCTCGGGATTAGTGAGGCGCCCTTGTAGTCTTCTCTGCGTCATTTTCATTCTCGCCCTGGCGCAGGGCCCTCACCCGCTCCCCGCGTTGCCCTTGCCTCGCCCTCCTGCTGTTTGTTTCGTCACCCACCACCCCTTCTCCTGTCTATTGCAAGAGCGCGCGCGTCGATTTTCCTCGCCGCCGTCGCCGCCTCGGCCACCGCGGACGCATTCCCGAATGGCCGCGTCGCGCGGCCGTTGGGACGACCCCGCGGGCCAAGCCGTTGGGGCAACCGCGCGAGCCGCTGGGGCGCGGGAGCACGCCGTTGGGACAACCCCGCAGGCACCGAGCTAGTCACGGCCGCGCTCATGCGGGAGGCAGCACGAAGCCAAGCTCTGCAGCGAAACCGATGCGGCCGAGGATGGGTTACCACCCCCGGCCCGGACGCAAGGGCCCCCCCCTGCGCCCGATTCGGCCGACGATGGGTTACCACCGCCAGCCCAGAGACAAGGGTTCTCCCCTGCCCCCGATTCGGCTGACGACGGGTTACCACCGCCAGCCCGGAGACAAGGGTTTCCCCCTGCCCCCGCTTCGGCCGAGGATGGGTTACCACCCCCGGCCCGGACGCAAGGGTTTCCCCCTGCGCCCGGCCGCAGTCGTCGTCCTCACCTCCTGTTCCGTCTCTTCCTCCTCACCTGATGGGTCGGCCGAATGGCCCTCTGAAGAGCGCATAGGGAGGGGGCTCCCGCCTGAGACTTCCTCACAGTTCACTCACAGACGAGGCTCCCCGCCTGATACGTCCTCCATATTCTGGCCTCGGGAACCCCAAAATGACGACAGTTACAGGGTTGAGGGCGACCCGCTTGGATTAAAAACATGAAGTGCGGGTCCCGTAGGGAGCGGGGCTCCCGCTTGAGACTTCCTCGCAGTTAACTCACAGACGAGGCTCCCCGCCTGATACATCCTCCATATTCAAGCCTCGGGAGCCCCAGTGACGACAGTTACAGGGTTGAAGTGACCCGCTCGGATTAAAAACATGAAATGCGGGCCCCATACGGCGGGGGCTCCTGCCTGAGACTTCCTAACAGTTCACTCACAGACGACGGCTTCCCGCCTGATACGCCCTCCATATTCAGGCCTCGGAACCCCACAGTGAGGACAGTTACAAGTTCGAGGATGACCCGCTCGGATAAAAAGCATGAAATGCGGGCCCCGTAAGGCACGGGCTCCCGCCTGAGACTTCCGCACAGTTCACTCACAGACGCAGCTCCCCGCCTGATACTTCCTCCATATTCAGGCCTCGGGAGCCCCAAAGTGATGACAGTTACAGGTTCGAGGATGACCCGCTCGGATTAGAAACATGAAGTGCGGGTCCCATAGGCAGGGGGCTCCCGCCTGAGACTTCCTCAGAGTTAACTCACAGACGAGGCTCCCCGCCTGATACGTCCTCCATATTCAGGCCTCGGGAGCCCCACAGTGACGAAAGTTACGGGGTTGAGGATGACCCGCTCGGATAAAAACGTTCCGTCTCTTCCTCCTCACCTGATGGGTCGGGCGAATGGCCCTCTGAAGAGCGCATAGGGAGGGGGCTCCCGCCTGAGACTTCCTGACAGTTCACTCACAAACGAGACTCCTGCCTGATACTTCCTCCATGTTCAGGCCCCGGGAACCCCGACGTGACGGCAGTTACAATGTTGAGGATGGCCCGCTCGGATTATAAAAATTAAATGCAGGCCCCATACGGCGGGTGCTCCTGCCTGAGACTTCCTAACAGTTCACTCACAGACGAGGCTCCCCGCCTGATACGTCCTCCATATTCTGGCCTCGGGAGCCCCAAAGTGATGACAGTTACAGGTTCGAGGATGACCCGCTCGGATTAAAAACATGAAGTGCGGGTCCCATAGGCAGGGGGCTCCCGCCTGAGACTTCCTCGCAATTCACTCACAGACGAGGGTCCCGCCTGATACTTCGCCCGTATTCAAGCTAGCAAATGAGTGGGTGAGTGAGTGAGTGAATGGCTGAATGAGTGATGATGATGAGGATGTTGCAGATTATGAGTGAGTGGGTGAGTGAGTGTGTGATCGAGTTATGGCCAAGGTGATCAAGATGGTCTGTGTGTGAATGAATGTGAGTGTGAGTGAGTGTGTGTTCCTGCGCGGGGCGTCCAGAGGAAACAAGAACCCCACTTTGGATGTGGGGAACAAGAACCCCGCTTAGCATGTGGGGAAAAACAAAAGCAAGGTTCTTAGAATATGCAGCCGATATCTTAACCCAGCATCTGCTCAGCCAAACATGCTCCAATAAACTATCCTTTGGTGGGCCTCTGGGCAGGCCGGGACGCTTCGCCACCCTTTGACCTCCCCAGGCCTCCGACGTCATGATCTTTTCATGACACCGGCCCCCAGAGATCTTGACCCATTCCCCAGGACGAACTTTTTATCTTGAGTCGTTCTTTGACGGTCGCGAGGCCAGGTGAGGCCCCCAGAGCCCGAAAATAGCGGAAAACCCCCCGTCGGGATTTTTTTGATGACCGCGGACAAGAACACATCCCTGACCGCGCAAGTCCAGATATGAGAGGGGGGACGCCCGAGCCGCTCTGCAAAAGCGGAGCGGCAGCCCACGAGCGCATCCGAGCATCTGTGTGCGGTGCGAGACGGATCCATGCAGACACCAGTGTCGCCGACGTCTGGCCCCCAGGAGGGTCGCGGGTGGGCCGTCGGCGGGACGCGCGGGCGAGGGCGAGCACGGGGCGCTCCCCGAAGAGCCCCCCCGCCCCCCCAGGGGGGGCCAGACCCAGACCCCCGACGTCATGATTTTTTCATGACGCGACCCCCAGAGGTCCGGACCTATTCGCCGGGACCGGTTTTTCATCCCGAGTCGTTTTTTTACGGTCCCGAGGGCCGGTAAGGGCCCCCAGAGGCGGAAAATATGGAAAAACCTTTCGTCGTGATTTTTTCATAACTCGAGGGGGTCTGGGGAGCTCGGCGCCTCCCGCGGCGTCGCCCGCGCAAGGCGCGCCCGGGCCGCCGCGCCCCGCCGGGCGGCCCGGCGGCTCGGGCGCGGAGAGCTCGCGGACCTGGCCGGGGCGGCGTCGCGACGGCGACGAGGGCCGGCCACGCGCAGAGGGCCGATTTTCGCAGGGGCGCCAACCTTCGCGCTCTTCGCGCTGCACGAAGCGCGGATCACTTCGCGCTCTCGCGCCAGTCCCCAGGGGAGAAGAGGAGGATGAGGGGGAGTCGGAGCCGAAGCGCGAAGCGCGAAGAACTTCGCGCCCTCGAGATTCGCCGGCCCGCCGTTCGGCACCCCGCCCGTTCGCTCGGCCCGGGGGGAGCGACCCGCCGCGCTGCTGGAGCGGGGTGCGGGCGCGGGCAGGGGCCGCGGGGGGAGCCGCGCGAGTCGGGCTTGGAGGCCCTAGTCGGGTCGCGGAAGCTTTCCTCGGCCACGCGCACAAAGGGGTTTAGGGGGGATGGGGGAAGGCTTCTTAGAAGCACCGCTGCTTCTTAGACGGCGCGGGCCTTATCTGTAGATGTGAGGCCGACGCCTTTTAAGAAGCAGCCCTACTTCGAAGAAGCCGTTCCCACGCCCCTACCTCCTTGTGCGCGCCGCCAAAGCGAAGAAGTCGTCACCACGCCCCCTACCTTCTTGTGCGCGCAGCCAAAGCGAGGTCGACTTCGACTACGGTCCTCGGGCTACAGAAGAATCTCGACGGAACCCTGAGATCCTGGCGTCGCATTTTTTTCGAGCCGGGCGTTTTCGCACAGTTTCGGGCCCCGGGACCCGCACATATCGATGCGGCTCGAAAAAAGGAGCGGACGGACGGCGGTCCGCGGCTTTGGTCGTGTCGCAGGGTGCTGCAATCTTTGTCGTTGTCGGATCTCAGGGTCGATGACGAAATCGACGCCGACCCAAATCTCTTCGGGTCATGTAAACATCACGACAGAAAAGGAAACGCCATTTTCGGCCTCTGGGGGCCCATACCCGGCCTCGAGGCCGTCTCAGGATGAAAAGCTGGTCCCGGGGAGGGGGTCGAGACCTATGGGGATCGACGTTATCAAAAAATCATGACGTCGGGGGTCTGCGTTTTCGGCATCTCAGACCTCTCGGGACGCAATGCAACACTCATGACCTCGGGAGTCTGGGGATGTCGGCGTCGACGGCGACAGCGACGACGCCGTCGGCGACGAGGCTGACGTCGACGACGATGACGGTCGAGGGCCTGGGGCGCGGACCCACACAGCTGTTTTACGTCGCGGCGCGGCAGAGGCAATCCGCTCGCGCGCTCTGGTGGGCCGGGCCAAGCCACGGCACCACGTGTCTGGCTGCGAGAGGCGGGAAGGGGGGGAAGAGGGCGGCCGCGAAGGGCGGGAGGGCGGGGAAGAGCGGACCCAAGGCAGCCGGCGTCTCGGTCTCTTCGCGGCGCGGCCCCGCGACCTCTCGACCACTCCCCAGGGACAAGGTCCTTCATCCCAAGTCGTTCTCGGCAGCCCCGAGGCCCGGTAAGCGTCCCGAAAAGGCCGAAAACCCAGACCCACGACGTCATGATTTTTCCATCACGTCGACCCCCAGAGGTCTCGACCCATTCCCCAGGACCAGTTTCTCATCCCGAATCGTTTTTTTGGTGTTTCTGAGGCCTGGTTAGGGCCACCCAGACGCCGAAAAAAGAAGGCCTCTGCCCCCCCCCCCCCCCCACCACCACTATCACTGAGCCAAGTACCCGAAAGAAAGGGTAGGCAGAAGAGTGCGCGATTGGCAACTCGTCAGGGGAAAAAAAGGAAAGCGTTGTGCAGAGCAACTGCGCGCGCCAGACGCACGCTGAAAAGGCGGACCTGGCCAACGGCAGAGGGGGTCCTCGCCTCCTTCGATCCGACGTCGCAACATCATGACAACTTTTTTGCGACACTTCTGCGGGCCGGATCGACGCGTGAAAGTCCTGGGGCCCGAATCCAGGCGAGGACGCCCAGTGCGAAAAACTGCGACGCCTGGATCTCAGGGTCCTTTCCCTCAGATCTGGGCGTCACATTTTTTCCGCACTGGGCGTTCTCGCCAAGCTGCGGGACGGGGACCCTCACAGATCGATTTGGACGGAGAAGTGCCGCAGAGAGATGGATGCGAAGGCGCTCCAATCGTGAGGTTTTCACGATGGACGGGAAGCTTGCGGGCATGACCGGAGGCTGGGTGGCTCCTCGTCCCCAGACTTCGGCCTTGTTGTTTGTATATGCGGAAGATGTTTTCTCATATTTTGGCGTCCAGGAGCCAATGTCGTTCCCAGGGACCATCCAACGTGAACCTGGAGCTCAATTCTTCCCCTGGGGAAGAAATCGAGATCAGGGGGTCCCTCGGATTTGAAAATTATCCCAGTGCGACCCTACCTAGGAGTTGGAGCATTTAGGAAAGCAACATGTGCATCTACACCGACAGCTACATTTGCATCTACACCTGCATCTACATCTACATGCGCTATGCTATGCTATGCTATGATACGGTACGCTCGGCTGCGCTGTGTTATGCTATGCTATGCTATGCTATGCTATGCTATGCTGCGCTATGCTATGCTATGCTATGCCATGCTATGCTATGCTATGTTGCTCTATGCTATGATATGCTGCGCTATGCTATGCTAGGCTAGGCTATGCTATGCTATGATATGCTATGCTGCGCTATGCTATGCTATGCTATGCTGCGCTATGCTATGATATGCTATGATGTGCTATGCTATGCTATGCTGCGCTGTGCTATGCTAAGCAATGTTATGCTATGCTATGCTGCGCTATGCTTATGATATGCTGTGCTATGCTATGCTGAGCTATGCTATGCTATGATATGCTATGTATGGCTATGTCATGCCATGCTATGCCATGCTAATGCTGCGCTAAGCTAAGGCAAGTTAAGCTATGCTAAGCTAAACTAGGATAGGTTAGGCTAAGCTAAGCTAAGCCAAGCCAAGCTAAGCGAAGCTAAGCTGAGCTAAGCTAAGCTAAGCTAAGATGATATCAGTTTAGCTAAGCTAAGCTCGGCTAGGCAAAGCTAAGCTAAGCTAAGCTAAGATGAGATAAGCTAAGCAAAGCTAAGCAAAGCTAAGCTAAGCTTAACTAAGCCAAGCTAGGGGAACCCAGGGGGCGCAACTGGGGGAACCGCGGGGCGGGGACTGGGGGAACCGCCCGGGGCGATTTCCACTGCCCGGCCCCTTTAAGCTAAGAGAGTAAGAACCCTTCTAGGCAGAGCCTAGGTAGGGAATCAATCCATCTGATGCCTGGGTCTTGGGGACATTCAGACCTTGGGACACCTCTGGACGACGTCGGTCGTAGTCGTTGCTCCGTCGTCGTGGTCGTCACCATCGTCGGCGTTGTACTTGTCGTCCTCCTCCACCTGCTCGTACTGATCGTCGTCCTCGTCCTCCTCCTCCTCCTCCTCCTCCTCCTCTTGGACATTCTCCACCTCATCCCTCTTTCCCTCCTCCTCCTCCTCCTCATCGTTACCCGTTTCTCGTCTTTCTCCTCCTGTTTCTACTGGTAGAGGGTGGCCACATGAGAGAGGCTGCTTTTGCTTTCTCAACGCAACGGTCGCTCCTTCTTCTTCTTGTCCGCCTCCTGCTCCTGTCTTATGCTTCCTGCTCACCTCCTCATTCTGACCTCCCTCCTCCCTCCCCTCCTACTCTCTATGCTCTTCCCACTATCGACTCTACCCTCCTCCGATCTATTCCTCTTTCCCCTCTTTCCCCTCCTCCTTCTCCTTCTCCTTCCCCGCCCTTCTTTATCTTCCTCCTCGTCCTCATTCTGCTGCTCCTCCTGTTCTTCTTTCTCCTTCCGTCTTACGATTCGCAAGAACACCGCAATTGCCCCCTCCAGTGAAGCCGGTCGGAACCGCCAACACTATTCGCATATCCTCCTCCTCCACCTCGTCCTCCCATCCCGCCTCAGCCTCCTCCTCCTCCTTCTCAACCTCCTCCCTCCTCCTCCTCGTCCTCCTTTTTCCTCTTCAAGCTGGTGCTTGGTGATGGAGTTGGGACTATGAACTGCAACTGGCCAGGGCTCCCGCAGAGAATCTGGGCGAGCTTTTGCCCATGAGCGATTTTGTAAAGGTTTTCCGCCCTCCAAGACTGTTCCCAACTGGGCGAAGGCCTAAATCTTCATCCCTGCAGTCCCATCCCAGCGTCTCGGCCTTCGGAGTCTCGGCTGCAACGGTGCACTCGAAAAGTCAGCCTTTTCCGCTTGCACCTCTGTTTCCTCCTCCTCTTCTTCCTCCTCATCCTGCTTCTCCCACCCCACGGCTTCCAACAACACCAACGTTGCCCCCTTAGGGATGCTGCGTGAGACCGCTCGCGCCATTCGCATCCCCTGAGATTTTTCGGGGTTCGGGCCCCAAGGAAAGCGCGTGGGATTAACGACGATGTTCGCATACCCTGTGACTTATTGAGATTTGCGCACTTCCAGCTCCACGAGCCCCAAGAGGACCGCAGGTGCCCCCTTCAGGGAGGCCGCGTGGGGCCGCTGGCGCCATTTCACACACCCTGTGACTTATCTTTGTTCGGGCCTCTCCTGTTCCACGAATCCCGAGAACGACAACTTTACCTCCTCCAAGGGGGCCGCACGGGACCGCCGACGCAGGGTACCCTACACACTGTGATCTCTGGGTCTGGTCTTCGCGGTCATCTTAAAGATCGGCATCGAGATCCAGTGATGCCGATCAAGGGGATAAAGACATGTTCCGGGCTGGCAGGCCTACGCTGGTCCGCGCACGCGCGCACGCGAGCACACAAGAGACAGCCGCGCGCACCCACTTGCAGTCGGTCCGTCGGCCACCGCTGCCATCGCCCCGGGGAGGCCGCGCGCCTGCCCACTGCGGGCTGGCGCGCGAGGCGCGCCTGCCCCTCGGAGCGAGGCTCTGCCGCTCGCGGCGCGGGAGGCGCACGCGCTTTGTGAGCGTTGCGGCCGCGCGCGCGGTGGCGCGGCGCAGACAATCGAGCGGGGGCAAGCGCGCGGCCGAGCGCACCCACGCGGCGGGGGGACCAAGGATCCGCCCATCGGGGATCGACCGGGTCACTCGCTCTGGGCTGGGACGCGAGCGGAGTGGGGAGCAGGGGAGAGGGGGCGAGCGGCGGCAAGTGGAAGCGGTGTGCAATGCGTGGTGCAAGAAGGGCGCAGCGCGGAAGTGTAACGGCGCACCGATCGGGTGGAGCGGTCCGAGCACACACGCACAGAACTAGATAAGAGAACACCTGCTCGCACGTATTTGCAAACGCGCGGACACATACACGTGCACCCGCGCATGATTTGCTGTGCGCCTCCTCCCTGCATTCGACGCTCGCGTGGAGGCCGAAGGCAACGCGGGCCTCCTCGGCCATGGTTTTCAACTCGACCTGCCAGCTGGACTCCCAAGCCTGCAGCCTCTGCTCGAATGCCTTCTTCCGGCCGCGGGCATGGACCCTCCCCTTAGAACATATTAGAACCTTTTTCCCCTCACTGCCTCCGAACTTCAGCCCTGCATGCGTCCCCGCCTTCGCCCTCTCCCTGCCTTCCTGCCCCCCACGCTCCCTTGCTTCCCTCTCCTTCCTTTTCCGACCTGCCGCCGGCTAGGAAGGGTGGACGTCTTGCTAAGTCTTCCTGGGACTTTGAATCTCTATTATTGGGGTTGCGAGTCCCCACGCCAGCCGGAAAACGCACCTCCCCGACTGAATATACACTGTCCCGACGGAGAACACACTTTCTCATCCCGACAGAAAATGCACCCACTGGAGTCTGATTTCTCTGATGCGACAAGTGCCCGCGTGGCCTGAATGCACGCACGCGCGCAAGGCCATGCGTTCAGCAGGACGTGTCGGCAAAACCTATGGAAACAAAAAGGGGGGGGGCAATTTTGAATGAAGCTGGAAATGCGCGGTCTGAATGCGGCTGGCAAGCCAAGGGCCCATACAATACCCCCTACAAGGGGTAACCAATAGATGCTCTGGGAGAGGAGACTGCCCACGATCATTCGACCAACGAAGGGCTCGCGCGTGTTGCGTTTTTTTGCGTGTGTGTGTGTGTGTGCGTGCGTGCGTGTGTGTGTGTGTGTGTGTGTGTGTGTGTGCCGTCCCTTCTTCCTCTCGGCCGTCACCCCCTCTTTGCCCGCCGGCCAATTCGCTAGTTAGTGCCCCTTTCTAGCTTCTCGCTGGAGCGGAGTTTGCCGCCTCGCCGCTGATAAAAAAGTGTGTGTGTGTGTGTGTTTGTCGGTGCGTGCGTGTGTGTGTGTGTGTGTGTGTGTGTATGTAACGTGTGTGTAACGTGTGTGTGTGTGTGTGTGTGTGTGTGTGTGTAACGTGTGTGTGTGTGTGTGTGTGTGTGTGTGTGCGTGCGTGCGTGCGTGCGTGCGGGCGGGTCGCGCTATGTGTCGCGGGTGGGTCGCGGGTGAGTGGCGGGGTTGGTCGCGGGGTTGGTCGCGGGTGGGTCGCGGGTGGGACGCGGGTGGGTCGCGGGGTTGGTCGCGGGTGGGTCGCAGGCTGGGTCGCGGGCTGGGACGCGGGCGGGACGACGACAACAAACACCAGCAACAACAACAATAATTTTAAGACTGTTCGCTCTTATCTGCCCGCGTGCCATTCAACACGTCTGTCCCAAACCTTCGATACCCGCCCTCTTCGTCTTCGATCGTACCCCCTTAGGGGTATATTTTTCGAACCTGCAACGTGTATTTCGTGCAGCCCCTGAGGCAGGGGAAGGGAGGACGGATGAAAGGAAGGGACAAGGGGCAGGCGGGTTGCTGCTGCATAAATTGCGAGGAAGTCTCGAGCGATAGAGCGATTCCCAAATGAATCGTGAGGAGATCCACAGCGAGAGCGTGATTCCTGAATGTCGAGGGCGTGGCGTCTGAATAATTGAAAGGAGGTCCCACGCGAGAGCGCGATCTGTGTACATTGTGAGAAGTCCTGCGCGAGAACGCAATTGGGAATACATTGTGAGGAAATATTCGGCCAGAACCAATGCTCTTGTTGCTGCTGCTGCTTTTGTTGTTGTTCTTGTAAACCGTGGGCCAGGGTCTCAGTTTGGTGACAATTCAGCTTCCCTTGTAAAAAAGGTGCGAGCCCCGAGAGAAGCACTTTAATAGAAACACATAGAATTGTTACCAAACAGGGGGGATCAACAACCATTCATTATCCTTTAGAAATGAGACTTCGATCCGCGCCGCGGAAGCCCACACCAGCCACGCACCCAAGGACTGTGAATGACCGTGCGGCCCCCTCACTCTGACTTCTCCCGCTAGACGGACCTTTTCCGCAAAACAATCGCAGTCCCGTGTAACGAAAAGATGGTGCCACTGAAATGCTCCGCACAACCCCGCTAAGTGAGCACTTTCGGAACTTATCAGAACTGTACGAATGATTTCAAAGAGTCATTTAAGCTCACGCGCGACTTACTCGGTCACCTGCCCGCCCTGGAGCTTCCTCTAATGCAGGAGGCAAGGCTTGCGAGGCCAGCTCCAGAGCCCTGGCGAGTCCCCTCGCCCTTCCGTTCAGGAGGGATGGGTCGACAATTCCACTGCGTATTCAATGTCTGGAACGTGTTGTGACGTTTGATGCAATGACCCCAGAGGCGGCATCGCTGGCATGCACGGGTGTCCCTGCAAGGGGGACCTGCAATCCGAAGAAATACCGCTGACATCGGCGGTCTATGATCCATCTCCCTCGACGTCACGGCTCTATCGATGCCCCCAGATGCGACACACCAGACAGTGCTCATTTTGAGTCAGCGAAGGTCATATTCTCACTGCACTTTATCGCGGCTCTGTGTGCGTGCATGGTCGCCTCATGGCACAAGAAAGCAAATGGAAAATAAACAAACGATGCCGCGGCCCGGTATCCTGCGGCACTCGATAAATAAACAACTGGAGCAGAGAAGGCGGCTGCCTAACCCTGTAGGGTTGGCTGGCAGCGCCGCGCTTCTGGTGCGTTGTGCTGAAAGGCCTCTCGGTCTTGCGTCGCCTTCCTGGCCCCCTTCTGCACGGCCAATATTCGCCACTCGACTCGCTTACGCAAGTGCGCTGTCGTACCATCGAGCGATAGTGGTGCAAAAAATGAAAGGACGCGAAGCTGGCCCACCTGTTTTGCCCTGAGATTTTTCAGAGCCCGTGGGTCCTATCTCAGCGGGGCAACCGCGAGGAAGCCGAATTGTCTAGCAAAAAGTTAATATGCATCAATAAAGGAAGGAGAACCCACCACCGTGCCGACGGCACATTGAGGCATATTGGAATGCCTCTCAGCCGTCTGGAAGTGCTTCAGTGATCTTCCAGGGGCGAGCCCCCTCGGGGCGCCCAAACATGAACCTCAGAGGTCCGCACGGGTTTCCCACATCGGCGCTGGACACCACTCCCCGGCGCGCGGAACGCGCCGAGGGCGGCGCCGGAGGCGCCGCCAGGGGGCCCTATAGCGCCAATCCGAGGAGTCCGCGCGGACCTCGTTTTTTTTTTTTTTTTTTTTTTTTTTTTTTTTTTTTTTTTTTTTTTTTTTTGTTTTTGTTTTTTTTTATTTTTATTTTTTATTTTTTTTTTATGTGTGTGTGTGCGTCATGGTTTGTCCCCCTGTCAAGACGGCCCAGGACTGGCCCCAGCACTCCAAGAGACCCCTGCGAGGCCGCCGGCTGCCCCCCGTGCGCTCCGAGAGGCCCCGAGGAGCTCCCCGCGCGGCCCCCGAGGGAAGTGGTGCCGCCCGTGGCCGCCCCGTGCGCTCGCAGGGGCTTCCGAAGCGTTCTCCCGGCGGCCGCCTCGTGGCCGCCGCGTGGCCTCCTCGCACGCGGGCACGGAGTCTCTGGGCTTTCGTCCGGTGGCCGCCCTCGCGCGCCTCGTGTCCGAAGCCGCACGATTTCGGAAGACACGGCTCAGACCGTACATGTAGTTCACCGTCCTTCCTCCTCCCTCGTCGTCGCCTTCGTTGGCGTCGTCGTCGTCGTCGTCGTCGTCGTCGTCGTCGTCGTCTTCGTCGTCGTCGGCGTCGTTGTCGTCGTCGAAGTCGTCGGAGACGTCGTCGGTGTCGTCGTAGTCGTTGTCGTCGGTGTCGTCGTAGTCGGTCTGAAGAGGTTTTGCAAACCAAGATGCGGGTGGGTGGGTGGGATGTTTGCGCGAGCAGTGGAGATGACGACTTCAAGTTCAGCAGAGTGGGTTCACACCGCATAGCTTGCCCCACACAGCTTGAAAACCGTGTATTGCCCCACGTGTCGGAAACATCCAGAATGCAAGAGCTCGTCGCTTCGGGTCCACGCAAGCAAGCATTCCTACTTCTCTTTGTTTCTCATGCCTGTCTGCGCACAGCCTATAGCTTCAGGACAGCTTCGGAGTGGCCCAATCAACCTGAGCTATTGCGTGAGACGGCCCCAACATCGGGTCACATATTCCACCACCAAGATCGCACCAAGACGCTTCCGAGAGGTGGGACCCGTCCGGGCAGCCCCAAAATTGTTGTACGGGGCTTCTTCGGAAGAGTTCGATGAGAAGTGGGACCCGTCCGGGCAGCCCCAAAATTGTTGTACGGGGCTTCTTCGGAAGAGTTCAATCGAACCATCACGCCCAAGAATGCCCGAAGACCCCCAACAGGCATCAAATCACCCGACAGGGTCCCAAGACAGCCCCAAGACTTGGTGGGCCCAAGGAAATGCGCAAGCAATGCAGCACTAGTCGTGTATCTCCACGTCACGCTGCAGCATCGCAGCGCTGCTTCCCAGGCGGCCCGAGAGGCTGCTGCCGAGCCTTTGGGGTGTGCTCGGGAGAATCATCGAACCCAAGAAGGCCAACGATCGCACTGGAAGCACGCAGGATTGCAAAAAAAGGATTGCAAAAAAACCAAGGTTTTTTTGCAATCATGGTTTTTTTTGCAATCTTGCAATCCTTCGTTTTTTTGCAATCCTTCGGGTTATGCCGGACCTGTTCGGGAGAACTTGTTAGGACGATGGGTTTGCCGCATGCAGCCGGATAACGACACGACAAGGAAGCGGCTCGAGGATGACTGTGGCAACCTGTCAAGAGCTGAAGCGCCAGTGGAGGCCCACAGTCCAGCATGGATCAGCACGCGCCCCTCGTGGTCACGCTGCCACTGACTCGACCAAGTGCAATGCTTTAGCCTGGACCCGACTGGTCTTCTCCAGAGCGACCTGCACCCGGCAACTGACGAACAAAGAGACTGCCATGACATGATGAGGATTGTCTGACTCCTCTTCGCCGCCACATCTCTCACGCAGTCTGTCAGCCAGCCGTCTGATCAGCCTGACGTCCTTGTGGCAGAGCTGGGCAAACTCTGGGGAGCTAGCAGTGCCCAATCCAGCCTCGATTCTCTGCGCGAGCGTAGCCAGCACCGACGTGGCGGCGTACACCTCCCGCTCCTGGCAGGAGTCGAACTTCAGCAGCACGGCCTCGACCAGCGCGAACCCGAAGGCGGACACCCGGGGCCAGATGGCGGGCGGCGAGAACATGATGAGGTGCGCAAGAAGGGCCACGACGTCCCTGTCCTCGCCCTCGCCCAGCTGCACGAATCGCGCGACCGTCTCGTCGACCAGCCCCTGGATCGCCGGCGCCCGCGGTGGCAGCAGGAAGCTCAGTATCCGCCCTCTTATGAGGTCGGCTGGCAGGCTGCCCAGCGAGTGCCCCGGCAGGGTGTCGCGTTCTCGGTCCTCCGAGGCCGCCAGGAGAAGCAACCTCGTGCTCGGCCAGCACGAGTCGTGCCACCGCAGCAGCCTGGCCAGCCAGGCCAGCAGTGCGGTCACCAAATGAGGGCTGCTCGCGAGCAAGGGCGCTATGGCGTCCAGGTAGCCTGGGAGCACGTTGTCGCTGCTGCGCATGGCGAGCCCCCTTGCATGCCTGTTAGTGTGGATCACCTGCAGGTACGAGTTCAGCATCAGGGCCGCGATTCTCGCGTGACACCAGGCTGGAGCCCCCGCCAGGAGACCCGGGTCGAGCGGCAAGATGCGGAACGCGTTCTCCCGGCTGACCCGAACAGGAGGGGGAGGAGGGGGAGGAGGAGGGGGAGGAGGAGGAGGAGGAGGAGGAGGAGGAGAAGGAGGAGGAGGAGGAGGAGGAGGAGGAGGCGGAGGAGGCGGAGGCGGAGGAGGCGGGGGAGGCTTCCCGGCTGACCCGGTTCAGCATGCTGCGCACGGTGCGGTCGAAGAGCGCGAAGTCTCCGGGCACCGCCCCCTCCGCGGTGAGCAGCCGCCTCCACCTGGGCCCCCAGTGCGCTGCAGGCGGCTGGCCTCTCGGGGCCGCCGCCCCCAGGCGCCGGCGGCCCCTCCCGACGACGGGGGGCCCTTCCGCGGTGGCCGCCTGCATGCCTCGGCGCGCGCGCGCGCGAGGCACAGCTCCGGGCCCCGCGCGGCAGGCCAGCACCCGCGCGCCGCGCCACGGGGCGGCCACCCGGCGGCAGGAGAGCCCGAGCCAAAAAGGGCTGCGGGGCCCCGCGGCGCCGTGCTCCTCGGCGCGGCCGCCTCGGCGAGTGTCGTCGGGAGGGGCTCACGCGCGCGCTCGCTCGTGAAGGGCGGGGCCCTGGGGGTCGGGGAGTGGGCCTCGGCCTGGCGTGTTTGGTGCTGTGGCGCTCTGCAGGACTGGCTCCCGGACCAGGGGGGGGCAACGATGACAGGCACCTCGTGTGAGCTCCTCCAGTCCCTGCCCCGTTCCCGGACGCGTGGGCGTTGGACTTCCTCAGAGGCGGTCTGGGCGATTGCCCGGGCATGCGCCTTCCTCTGGAAGACCACGCCACGTGAAGACGATGGAGGAGGAGCACTTGGCAAGCAGTTGGAGAATACCTGACGTTCAGTGCCCTTTAACCCTCCCATGGGTCCAGTTATATTGCTTCGATCAGTGTTCTCTAGGAGCTCAGAGCGTCAAGCCCACCTTGTTTCCCCCCCCCACCTCCCCCATCGGAGAGGCTCTCGCCCAAATGCTCTGCCGAGGGCGGTGCTCCTGTCCTTTTGGTCGACTGGCCCTGCCGGGCCTAACTCAGCGGGGCAAATACAGAACTGCAACATCGAAACGACGCCCGCCCGAGTTGTGATGATGCTGATGCTGCTGATGGTGTGTTTCCTCGTGAGCGCCGGGCCTGGGCCCGTGACGTGTGTTCGGTGGCTCTCTGGGACCCTGCCTGCCCCAGATGTGCACTTGGTGGCGTAGCGGGTGGAGCCTACGTGCACCCATTACGGGCAGACCTGGGCATCGCAGCAGCACCCGCCCAGATCGTGCAGATGGATCGCCCAAGCCGTGCCGGCCTGGCCTCCCAGACGGCCTGGCTACGCCAAGGCCGACCTCCCCCGGGGCGTGCGGAGGCCGCCGCTCCTGTCCTGCTCCCCCCCCCATGCGCCTCCCTTCCTCGGGCCCCACCTGGAGCGTCATTCTCTTGGGGTCGGGGCGCCCAGGATCGGGCGGGGGCGAGAGCAGGCCGGCAAGACCCCACCACTCCCGGCTCCTCTGTCACGGATCGTGTCGTCATCATCGTCGTGTGCAGTGCTCTCACGTTGTTCTTTTGTCTGTGTGCATGCGTGTCCACCACTGTCTCATCCGCATCGGGAGTTCGAACAAAGCAGGAGGAGCAGCAGCAGCAGCAGCAGCAGCAGCAGCAGCAGCAGCAGCAGCAGCAGCAGCAGCAGCAGCAGCAGCAGCAGCAGCAGCAGAGCAGAAAGGGGAGGAGGAGTGTGGCCATCCTTCTCCTCCTCCTCCTCGTTATTTCCCTCCTCCCTCCCTTTTCCTCCCTCCTCCTCCTCTTCTTCCTCCTCCTGTCGTGGGTCCTCGGGTAGCACCCAGATGTGACTCACTTTTCGCAGAGTGCTGGCCCAGCTGCTAGCGTTGCCAGGGTCAAGCGAGCAGGTTAGGCCTCGTCTTTTGGGACTTCTATCAGAGGCTGGTGCCACTCTGTTTGAATCCCACGAGGAGGCGCTCAAAGGCCTTAAGGCCCTTCAGGTGCTGGAGGCCCCTCAGGACCCAAGTAAGAAATCTTCGGTTTTTGTGGCCCTGGCGCGAGAGTGTCAGGCTCGTCTAGATGCGGATGCGAAGCGTACGAAGCGGGAGCGCCATGATTTTTGCAAATGCTCGGTGCAGCTGCAAGGGGCAAGGAAGGCTCACAAGTTTTCCAAGGGCCCAGCTCCAGCTGCTGTCCCCGCCTGGGGCGACGACCTAGATAGTGAGGGAGCCCCCCTGGCAAATCAACTGGCTTCGAATCATATCCTTCAAGAATGGGCGCCACTTTGGGGCAGCGACCAGAGACGTGGAGAAATCCACCAAGCGTTGTGGGATGTCCAGGACCAGCTGCCGCCGATCACGTCAGAACAAATGCTGTCGGCTTGCGAATTGGTTGGGAAGGTGAAGGTTCTCGGGTGGGACAGCTTTCATCCTCGATTGAGGCATCAGCTGCCAGCAGTGTATGCCCAGCGCTTTGCGGCTATATTGCATGCGCGGGAATCCGACCCAAGGGTCTCCAGGCTTCGGCTCATGTTAATCGTGTTTCTCGACAATTTACTGGGGGTGTGAGGCCAATCGGCCTCCTGCCCTTGTGGGCCAGGCTCTACTCGCGAATTCGGCATCAGAATTGCAACGGGTGGGAGGGGCCCCACGGGTGCAAGCTGTTTTGCGGTTGAGACAGTGCGTCGGCGTGCGACAAAGGTGCGTGGCTCCACGTTGCGTTGAGCTTATTTGCTAGGATGCGAGGGCTATCGATGGCCTCGGCGTTTCTGGACCTTCGTAAGTACTCTGAGAACAGAGGGCATGCGGCCTTGAGAGAGGCTGCGCGCGAGGTAGGTTTCGCTGACAGGCTGCTTCGAGGGCTCTGTTGCAAATACAGGGCTGAGAGGAGAGCAGTGTTTCAGTCGATCACGTAGCATGCTGTGCCTGTTAATGGGACGGCTGTTCCCGGTTGTTCCTGCGCCACCTCCCTTGCCAGGGTCATGATCCTCAAGACAGCAGCTGCCAATCATCCGATTGTTACAATTCGCAGTTTGATAGATGATGTTTCGTTTCAAGCTTTGGGAGGCCCATCCACGGACGTTCAGAAACTTCCCAAAGCTTTCCAATGTGTCTCGGGTTCTGTGGTGTCCAGGGGCCTTCCGATTTCCTGGAACAAGGCGGAATACCTCGCCTCGTCGAGTCAGGTTTCCGAGGACCTGGAACCACATTGGGACCTGGGGCCTGATGCCAGACGCTTTATGCACAGAGATTTAGGAGGCGATGCCACAGACGGGAGATTGTTCCGCTGTGAAACCAGTTAGCTCGTTGTAAGGACTCTCTCCATCGCGGGAAGCCTCTGCGTATTTTCCAATATGGAGGAGCGCGCATCGGAGCTGTGCACAGGGGAGGCCCTACGGCGGCGGCGATGTGGGGAGCGAGCATTTCTGGCATCCCAAACGGTCGCCTCACAACGTTGAGGGTTCAAGCTGCGAAGGCCCGGGCGCGACTTCCTCGAGGGGCCTCACATGGACTTCTTCTGGCAGCCAGTCGGGCTGGTTGGCGCAGAGATCCCTTGGTTTTCACGACTGTTTATTATCTAACAACTTTTGCTACGGTGCTCTGGGTAGGCCATTTGTGCAGAGCAATCCTGGAGGTGCTGCTGGTCCAAGCTCAATCGCACCCGAGAACGTGGGTTTCGGCTACGGATCCAAAGGGGTTGGGTAGGGGTTGGGTGGAGCTTTCGAGCGGTGGCGGTTGTCATGGACGACCGGGGGGGAGTGAGACTTGATGTTTTATTCGCCTGGTTTCGTTGCGCAACTGGTGGCCTACTCGGCCCGCCGAGCGTCCGATCGTCGAGCCCTGCTCCTTCCGGATAAAGACGGCCCGTGGAACTCCGAGTTCTTCTGGAGGCCAACTCTTGAGTTTCTGTTTGCTAGCCATCCGGTGATTGGAGTGAGCACGATCAGAATATGATTCGGGGCCTGATATGGGCCGCGTTGGAATCAGGTTCAGATGAATACGCACCAGCCTTCGTTTCCTGGTGACTGCACGTTGTGTCAAGGCGGTCACGGGACCTGTTTTCACAGGACCTTTTTTCTGTCAAGCGCTCGCGCTGTGGCGGCGTGACAACCTCCCAGGCCCAGTAGAGCGTGCTAGCAGAAAAGAAAGGTTCAGAAGGCGCCCCCCAATCGGCGCGAGCGCTTCGCCAGAAATATGTTTCCCGACACGTATCCGTGTTTTCGTACACCTGCGTTTTTGTTCGGGTGGGAAATCCATGTCAGAGGGGTCTGGTTTCCGTGCAAACTGGATGGAGGGTTTGTCTTTGTTTACGGTTCTGGCTTTGAGGGCGGTTTCCCCGAATCGGTGCGCAAAGTGGGCAACTGTCCTGTATGATTCTCAGAGGCGTTCCCCGGGAGCGATTTATGGAGCCGTCCCGCGCCTTTTTAGGCCTCCGCAAGTAGCCAGAGACGGGGACGACTTTGCAGTTCTGAAAGTTTCGAAGCTTGGTTTCGGGCAGTTCTCGGTCTTGTGTGACTGCAGAGTAACCCCCAGCTGTTGTAAACCTGCGATGGCGCAGGCACCTTCTAACGCTCGAGCTCACTTGTGGACTAAGGTTCGCTGGAGGATTTTGGTGCGTCGGCCCTTCATTCATGTCACGGGCCACGCGACTTCACGAGACGAGGAGGTTGGAAAGATCTCGCCGTTCCACCGCGTGGGCAACTCTCAGGCGGATGAGTTTGCCAAGAAAGGACCGTTGCAGGCCAGAGCTGTAAAGGCCGACGTGCTAGCGTTGGAAGGGTTTCGTGCTGTAGGGAAACAAGTTGCTAAAGCTGTTGCTTGATGCACAGCGATGGCAGTAGACGCGGGTCAACGTGATCATCAGGACTTTTAGCACCCGAAGCTGGTGGACTGAGGGGAGTGGCTTGAGGAGTGGGATCCCGAGGCCCCTGCCGTCCCCGACTCTCCTCCTGCCGTCGACCTCCCTCCTGCTGCTGCTGCTGCTGCTGCCTCCTCGTCCTGTGAAGGGGCTTCGGCGTGGGCCCGAGGCGAGGCTGTCATGGCCCAGGGTTTGCTCCGGCAACGTCCGTGGAAGGCCAATGGGCACTGTGTTTTGGGGGCGCAAGTCCCTGGAAAAGACCTGGTCTTGTTTTGTTCCTCGTGTTGGCACCACGCGGTTCGTCGAAACCAGAGAAGCCTCAAAAGGCCATGTAATGGCCCCCGTGAACTCACGGGAATGGCCGCCTACTCGTCCCGTCTGAGGCTGCTCATCCCTGCCTGCATGCTTTTTTGTCGGCCAGGCGCGCTTCCTATCTCCAGCTACCCGAGCGTGCTGGTCCAGCCACTTTGGAGCGGCGCCAGATGAGGGAACTGAAGTTTCCCGTCCCCGTGTGCGACCGTTTGTCGAGCAGGAGGCGCCCACGAGGATGGAGCTTTCTTCCGTGCTGTTCGCTTTCGGGCCGAGCCTTCGAGAAGAAGCGGAGGATGTCGGCAGGCGCGACCTGGAAGCGCGCGCCGCGGCTGCTTCTCGGAGATCCCAAGGGGAGCCAGGCCCAGAAGGCGATTCATTTTTTTTTTGGGGGGGGCATCCTGTCGGTGGGCCCCGCGCGAGGTGGCGCCCCTCGTGCGGGGAACAAAACGTTTTCCTCGGATGGATGCCCCCTATCCCGTTTTCCTTTTTTCCCCGTGACGCTTTCCCTCTATGGGCAGTGCAGCTGCTCCTCCTCCTCCTCCTCCTCGTCCTCTTCCTCCTCCTCTTCCTCCTCCTCTTCCTCCTCCTCCTCCCACCCTCCCGCCGTCCTGCCTCGTCAGCTTTTACTCCCCCATCTCCCTTCATTCCTTCCCTTCTACATCACTATTCCTCGCAAGTGGTCCCAACAAAGCATTCTCCTATTCCTCCTCCTCAATCCTCCCCCTTCGTGTCTCCGATCCTCCTCCTCGATCCTCCATCCTTGATCCCCGATCCTCCTCCTCCACCTCGCTCTGACCCTATATCTCCCTCTCCCCCTGTCTTCCTCGTTTCTCGCCATGGTTGGCTGATATGCCCTGCCAGAGCACTAACGCAGGACGAACTACTTTCCTCTTGTACCCCAAATGACGGCGACGACAAGCCGACCGACCGACGACGACGACCGACCGACTGGCGACCCACCTACCGACGCGCCGGCTGCCCCACCGACAGGGAAACTCTCTCCCCCGTAGAATCATAGTATTGGTCTGCAGATCAACGGCTTCGTGGATCTCAAGTCGTTTGGGTCCGAGAAATTATTTGGATCCAGATGGTCTCGAAGATTGCTTCCGATGCTGCTCCAAGAGGTCCGCAGAGAGTCCCAAACGGGCCCTCAGGTGGTCCCCCAGCCTCCAAAGGATGCCCTCCAGAAGCCCAAGATCATTGAAGCATCTTTTGGTGTTCCAGTGGTTCTCGCCTTGACGCATCTGCGGCTTTCGATGGGCCCCGTGGTGGCTCCAGTATGGCCCAATAGGGACCCGGACGGGCCCCAAAAGGGCCCGAAGAATCCCAAAAGCGCCCCGAGAGACAATTGTCGAGGCTCCTGGGGGAGGGGTTGCATTCGAGAACTTCCTTTCTTGCTCGATCGTCTCCAAGATTGCCCCGATAGGGCCAGGAAGGCTCCCAAAGGGCCCCAGGAGAGCCCCTGCAGGGGCCCACGAGAGATAGGCATAAACGGTTTCTACATTGGACACGACTGCAAGCCATAAGAGCGACAACCAAGGGCGTGGTAGGGCGGAGCTGGGGGGGGGACCTGAATGGTGGAATGACTGTCGGTCTGTCCCGCCTGCGCACACGCTTCCAGTGAGCGGCGACGCGCACTGCCAGACAACAGGGCGGACGAGGCCCACGGGGGGTCCGAGGGGCGGCGCGCTTCACGCGCGGTGGGGCGCCGCCGCCATCGGTCGCACGACCACCCAGCCAGCGTAAGCAAGGGAGGGACGAGAACTACTCCAGCCACCCAGGACCCTCGGGCACAAGCGGGCGCACGCCCGGGCACGGGGATGAGGATGAGGAGGATGAGGAGCATGCGGAAGAGGAGTAAGGGACGGAGAAAAGATCCCCGAAGTCAGAATCCATCGCACATTACGCTATGCTTGCGTCCCCGAGGCCATGACCCCTCCTAGAACACACGATGCTCGCGCCCCCGGACATCTATCACCCAACACCTTCGGGTATTACATGATTCCCCGAAGCCAGAATGCCTTGAACATTACACGATATCTGCGTCACCAAGGCCACTATCCTCCATAAATTACACAATGCTCGCGAACCCGAGGCCACGGCCAATATTAAATCATGCAATGCTCGCGTACCCGAGACCACGGCCCCTCATAAATTACACAATGCTCGCGTCCCCGAGGCCACGATCCCTCGTACATTGCGCCACATTCGCGTCCTCGAAGCCATAAGCCAGTCCAACTAGTATGATATTCGCGTCATCGAAACCACGATCACCCGTACATTGCACAATGTTCGCGTCTCCGAAGCCACAGTCCTTTGTAAAGTGTACGATGCTCGCGTCCCCGAGGCCACGACCCCCAGTACATCATGCAATATTGGCGCCCCCGAGGCCACGACCCCACGTACGTTGTAACATGTTTGCGTCCTCGAAGCCACCATCCATAGTAAACTACGCAACGTTCGCGTCCTCAAGGCCATAAGCCCTGGCAAATTGCACAATGTTCGCGTCCTCGAGGCCACGCGCCCTCGCAAATTAAGCAACAATTGCGTCACCGAGGCCACGGTCCCCCGTGAATTACGCAGTGCTAGCGTCCACGCAAGCTACGCCCTTGATCACCATCACCATCATCACCACCACCACCATCACCATCACCGTCACCATCATCATCAGTATCATTATTATTATCATTATCATTCTCATTATCATCATCAGCGCCCGCAGCAGCATCATGAGCAATATCTCCATCAGCATCACCATCGGCGTCAGCATCATAATGTGGTTGAAGACGGCGCCAAGGCATCCTGATCTAGTTTTTATGCATCCTTTCCTGATACAAAGGGGGGCCCGCGGCAGGGGGCGAAGACCTTACGGATAACAAGAAGACGAACAATAACAACAAACATATTTGTTTTGGCCTTCAACGCCGCGGAGGCAAGGCTCTACGTGTCCGCTCACGGAGGGCGTAATGGTAAAAGCAAGAGCAGCACAGACAATTTCAACAAGAGTCCGCCACCGTGCCTCGGGCACGTAGTGGAGTTCCCCAGGGCTCATGCAGCCCTGAGAGGTTCAGAGCTGACGTTTTGCGGGCCTGGGCCACCAATTTCACAAGGATTTCTGGGGATTTCCGGTGATGTCTGGGGACTTCCGAGGGTTCCCTTGGATTCCTCGGGCGTGTCGCGCGCGTCCTCGGGTAGCGCAGCCGGCCAAACATGGGCCCACAAAGCGCCCAAGAGGGCCGAAGATGCCTCCGAGAAGGCCCAAGAGTGCGCCAATACGCCCAAAATGTCCTCAACACGACCCAAGAGGGTCCAAAGACGTCCCATGAGTGTTCCAAGAGGCGTTCCAAGAGGTCCCCAAGAGGCAAACATGATTGATTTCCTTTAGGTTTTTGAGAACTTTTGACCTTCTCCCCTTTTCGGCTGTCCGACGCGCCAAGACGGCCCACGAGGCCCCCAAGATCGCCCCAAGACGGCCCCAGAGGCCCCCAAGAGGGCCCCAAGACGGCCCGAGAGGGCCCCAAGACGGCCCAAGAGGTGCCCAAGACGGACCAATAGGCCCAAAGACGGCCCCAAGAGGGAGCCCAGATGGGGAACCCGAACGGACATTTCGAACCCTCGGCCCTGAGAGCCTCGCAGGAGGCCCCAAGAGGCCCCCAAGAGGCCCCCAAGAGGCCCCCAAGAGGCTCCCAAGAGGTCCCAAGAGGCTCCCAAGAGGCGCCCAAGAGGCTCCCAAGAAGCCCCAAAACTGCTCCCAAGAGGCCTCCAAGAGCGCCCCGAAGAGACCCGAAGAAGCATCCCTGATAACCCTGACCCAGAACCCAGGCACAGTGGCGGGATGGGCCGAAGGCCACTAGGTACTTATAGTAAGGACACTATTAATAATCAGAAGACGACGAAGGCGGTGCTTGTCGATGATCAGAACTTCCGAGCGTTCTTGGACCTTCTGGGGCCTCTGGGGGCCTCAGGGGGACCGTCAGAGAACTGGGAAGACCTCCAGACGACGTCGGCCGCCCTCACCGTCGCCGCCGTCGGCGTCAGTGGCCACCCGCAGCGCCTTGCTGCTCTCCTCGCGCCACCTCCTCTCGGCCGCGAGCGCCTCGGCCATGTCCGCGCGGAGCCCTGCAGCATGGGGGGTCGGGGGCAGGCGGCGGGCGCCGCGGCGGGCGTCTCCCCGGACCCCCGGAGACCTCGAGCGGGGCCGCCGTCTTCATGCGAGCGACGACCAGCAGCGGCTCTTGCGCGAGATGGCGTGGCGACCTTGCGCGGTGGCTTGCGCGGGGCCGCTGGCGCGGCACGCTGCAGTGGAAACGGGGGCGCTTACGCGCGACCTTGCGCGAGGAGCTTACGCGCGAATGTCGTAATCGACCTCCTTTTTCTGCGTCGCCCGTGTGGCCCCCGAGATCCGGGCGTCCCAGGTCTTGTCGCTCCGAGCTGTCTGCCTCGAGGGTTGCCGCAGGAGGACTCGGCCGAGGGCCCCAGTCGTGATCCTGCGCGGTGCTGCACCTCGGCGCGTTGAGCAGTGCAAGGCTGAATTACCCCAGTCCTCCACTTCGGCGTTCAAGTGCGAAGATACCTTTCCGATTCGGATTGTCCATTCGTTCCTCGGGCCACCAATCCTCCTGAAACATTTTTGCGTGAGAGGGCCCTCCAGAGATCTCGCCTCCTTCCCGGAGACGGGCAATTTGTCCTGGATCGCTTTCTGATCTCCCTGGGGCCTCAAAGGCGGCACAAACAAAGGCCGACGTGGGGGAGAAATGCGGCCTTGAGTTCCTGAGGCCGCTGGAGATCTGGGGAGGCGCGGGAGAAGAGCGAGAAACGCACGGGAGGTGGGGGGCGAGGGCGTGGTGCCCGAGGCCGGCGGGCTGCGACAGCGGCGCGCAGCCCATGGGGGGGGCACTACGCCGCCCAACCGCCCAACTGCTCGACGGTGCTCTGGAACGGAAGCCCGCGAGAAGCCCGGCTGCTCGACGGCGCTCCAATCGCCAAGCTGCTCGACGGTGCTCTGCTCGTCCGATGGCCCATCGGGCATCGGCCACTCCAGCGGCGCACGGCCTGGGGGCCCCTCGCTCTTCGGCGAGGCCTCGCTGCCATGACGCCGGCACCAGGGACGAAGACCTGCAGTGTTTCCCGCCCGCCCTCCCCCCCCCACCTCTCATGTGGCAGCTAGGGCAACGGGATCTATCCACATCCACTGCCCCAGGCTTGGCCCTTCCTGGGTCCAGCAGCGGTGTAGACGCCCTCCTGGCATGGCCAGGGAAGCAGATCTATATATATATATATATATATACACAAGACTGCAGTGGCGCTTCGCGCCATGCACCTTGGTCCTTGAAGTTTGGTATGCAGGCGGAAATGGCAGGAAGGTCAAGCCGACAATTTAGCGATAACCCTTTGCTGCCTTTTCTGACATCGCCGTTATAACAATGTTGTTCGTCATCTTTCCTCCATGCATATTTTCCCTCATTCTCGCCATACCCTGGGCATTCTCCCCATCCTCCTCAGCTCTTTTTGCAGAGGCTCCTCCTTGGAGAGCCTCTGGGGGCCTCACCAAAGCTCTCAGGCTTTCTTAAAGCCTTCTGGAGGCCTCCTGGGTGTGTTCTGGGGGCCTCTGGGGCTTCCTAAGGCCAACCTGCCTCTAACCGCGAACTCCCTGAACGCCCCAGTCACGATTTGGAATGCTTCGGAGGGTGTCGTGGGGCCATCTTGGGCCGCCATGGTGCTCTCTTAGGGCCATTTTGGACCCCTGTTGTGCCGTTTTGGGGCTCTCTTGGACTGCCTGGAAACCCTTTGGGATGGTTGTGGGGCGATTGTGGAGCCTCCCAGGCGGCTTCGGACGCCTAGGAGACCGCCGTCTTGGAGCGTCGGGAAGCCGAAAAGAGGAGAACCCCAAATGCACCAAAAACCGACATAGAATCAACGATTTTTCCCTCTTGGAGCCTTCTTGGGGGTGCTCTTGGAGGCCTCTTGGTCCGTTTTGGAGCGATCTTTCGGGGTATGACGGCTTCGGTGTCCCCCCTGATCGCCCTGGGTGTGCTG
This sequence comes from Prorocentrum cordatum, assembly GCA_963575745.1. Classification (NCBI taxonomy): domain Eukaryota; class Dinophyceae; order Prorocentrales; family Prorocentraceae; genus Prorocentrum; species Prorocentrum cordatum. The sequence goes on from CAUYUJ010014516.1 coordinate 1,071,461, forward strand.
CGAAGGCTTGGCAAAACGCCCTGCGAGGCCCAGGGGGCCGCTTCGAGGCCCGTCCGGAGGGTCCCAAAGCTCCAGATCCCGGGGGTCCGGTTTTAGGGGGGGGGGGGACGGGTTTTCCCCCGCCCGGGCTTATAAAAATATAGGAAGAGGAATATATATATATATATATATATATATATATATATACATATATATATATATATATATATACACGGCGCTCTTGGGCCCAGGACTGGCCAGGCCTGGGCCGGTGGATGTGTATAGAGCTCGCTGCCCTGACACAGTCAACCTGTACAACAAGGACGCACGACGAGGATGCAAAGGGCCTTGGAAGGCCACGCCGACACTTCAGCGAGCGGGGCGCGGCCAGCGACAGCGGCCAAGGATGGGCCCTATGGAGAAAAAACGAGGGCAACCTTGGAAAGTTGCTCATGCTTACTGTGCGGCTTGACTGCAGAGGAGCCGAGACGAGGCCCTCCCGGCATGGCCCGGGAAGCACTTGCGGCGCTCTCGGGCACAGGCGCGGCCAGGCCCTGGGGCAGTGGACGTGTATAGATCTCGCTGCCCTGGCAGAGAACCGAGGAGAGGCCCGAGCACCAGCTCTCGGAAGCTCCCACGGGTCTCTCGCGTCGGCGCCCGGTGGCGCCGCCCGCGCCGCCCCCGTGGGGCGCCTCCGCCTCGCCCTGGCGCGGGGTGTGTGGGGAAGGGGCGGCCAGCGCCCGACCTCAGAGATCCGCGCGGAGCTTCGAGAGTCTGTGCTCGTGATGGGCCGACTTTTTTGTTATCATTGCCGTAGGTAGGGGGGAGGGGGAGGGGGAGGAGGAAGAGGAGGAGGGGGAGGAGGAGGAGGAGGAGGAGGAGGAGGAGGAGGAGGAGGAGGAGGAGGAGGAGGAGGAGGAGGACCTCACCATGTTCCCTTCTCCCCCGTCCTACCTACTGTAGTGGTGGTGGACAAGTGGCCCATCAGCTCGTGCCTCTTTTTTGGATCTCGACTCGGGCCGTTCGCCCCCGTCGCGGCCCCCAGCGAGGGGGATCGCTGGTTGTGCACAATATGGACCCGCAGAGATCTAGAGCCCTTCCCAGGGGCTGGTTTCTCATACTCGGTCACGTTTCTGACGGCCCTGGGACCCGGCGAGGGCACTGGAGTTTGAAAGAAGCCAATCACCTCCTGTCGTTTTTGTTGCATGACGCGAGGGGACCGCCAAGCAGTTTTCAGGATCGATCCGGGGGACTCTTCCAGGATCGATCCCTGCGCCCAGCCGTGGCCACGAGAACCTCCAGAAGCGAGCGAGCAACCAACCTCGCCCACGTCGTCGTCGTCCTCCTCGGCCTCATCCTACTACCCCTCGTCGACTGTCCTCTTCAACCTCCCCCGACCTCCGTAACCTCGAAACCTCGGCGGGGGGCCGCCCACGCCTCGGGGATCCACTGACCCGGGTCAGTGCAGACCCGGATCAGTCGGGCTCTGCAGGCTCCTACAAGATCCTGCACGCAAGCCCAGGCCACTGCACCCCTGCAGGGCCCTGGCTCTGCAGGATCCTGCCAGACCTGGCGCTCTGACTGACCCCCGTTTGCACTGACCCCCGCCTCCTTGTTGTTGGATCGACGACGGCGCCCCTGAACTTTTCTTTTCTTATGAGCCGTGCGCTGATGACGCGCCTGCGCACACGTGGCGGCGCAAGCCCCAAGGTGCGTAGCAATGATCCACTGCTGACTCGGGCCCTCCCAGCCAGCGGCCTCCTCCGTGCGACGCCCGCCCACGAGGCGCCCACGACCGGGCACCAACCGGGCACCTGGCGAAGCCTCGACAGGCCAGCGGTGGCCGCGAGAACCTCCAGAAGCGCCCCCGGCCCCCCCTACCCCCAAAACCCCTCCCGCCCACCCTCAAAGCCTCGAAGCCTCGGAGCGATCTTCCCTCGGCGCGAGACATCGGACAAGGGCCCCCTGCTGCTGCTGTGCGCGTCCAGGCGATGGCGCCTCGCCGTCTGTGGTTACGAGGACCTCCAGCAGCCTCCCCACCCCACCTCGGGGCGATTTTCTCGCGGTGCGAGGACCCCGCAAAAGGAGACCACTGCCGCCCGCCTCCAGGCGACTGCGTCCCTCCGACGAGCACCTCCAGAAGCGCTCCCCCCCCGCCCCCCCTCCCTCGCTCCCCCCCCAGCCCCCAAAGCCTCGAGACCTCGGGGCGATCTCCCCGCGGCGCGAGGAAGCCCAACAAGGGGGAGGGGGGGGGGGGGCCCTGCCGCCCGCCTCCAGGCGACGGCACCTCCGGCCAGCGCGGCACCCCGCGCGGGGGCGACACCAGCCCCTCCTCCCGCCACCGTGGCGGCCGCGGCGGCATGCCCGCCTCCTCACCTGGGGGGGAAGGGGGGGGAGGCAGGAGGGAGGGGGGAAGGGGGGTGGAGGAAGGAGGGAGGCAAGAGGGGGGAGAGGAAGGGGAGGGGGTGGAAGAGGGACCACAGAGGACGAAGGGGGGGGGGAAGGGGTGAGGGGCAGCTTGCGCGTTGAAGCTCTCCTCGGCCCTCGAGGTTCGGAGATCGAGGCCCAGACTTCCAGGGGACTGATTCTTTCAGCCGCTGCGTGTTTTCATCGATGTCGGCATCTGCAAGGCCATCCTCGGGCTCCTGCTTGGCCACCAAGCGCGGATCTGGGATGCCGAACTGCTCCCGGGGAAGGGGCGGAGCGCTTGGGCCGCGGACTGAGAAAAATCATATCGTCGGATGCCCGCGTTCGAGACTCGATGATCGAGGCCTTCGCGCGCGCTCGGATCTCCTTGACTTTGGGCATACGAAGGCCTCCCGCAGACCCGCAGGGACGTCCAGAGACCTCTGGAGATCTCCGCGGGACCTGCAGGAAACCACGGACACAGACACCCGATGGGCTCAAACAGAAAGTCCGCGGGACCGACAGATCTCGACCCGTTCTCGAGGGAGAAATTTCCGCCCCAGATCAACACTCTCAGAGCCCGAAATGACGGAAACACACTTACGCATACGCAGCACAACGCAATCGTGGACAAGAGGGGGCGGGCACGGGGCGGGTCGCGGGTGGGTCGCGGGTGAGTCGCGGGTGGGTCGCGGGGTAGGTCGCGGGGTGGGTCGCGGGCGGGTCGCAGGTGGGTCGCGGGGGGGACAACGACAACAACGAGGGAACGAGGACACTGAGGACCTATGGGGATCTGAACCGCGGCATTCTTGAACTCCTCGGACCCTTTTTTGACCAGGATCCTCCCCTTGTTCGTCCTCTGGATGCTCCTTGCCCACGCGGATGGCGTCGGCGACGGCGGCCGCGGCGGCGGCGGGGCAGAACGAACGGAGAAAAGTAAGACACCGAGCGTTGGGAGGAGCAGGGACATCAGGATTCGGCGGCGCGCAGAGGGGGGTAGGGGGAGGGAGGAAGGGAGGGAGGAAGGCTTCTTAGAAGCAGGCTGCTTCTTAGAGGGCGCTGGCCTCACGTCTATAGACAAGGCCCGCGCCTTCTAAGAAGCAGGGGTGCTTCTAAGAAGCCTTCCCCCCTCCCCCTGTCCCCCCGCCTGCGCGTGGCCGAAGGGTGCCGCGCGTAACGATGCGATGAGTGCTACGAATGCAAATGCTCAGCGATGCTGCAGCCGGCGCGGCGCGCCCCCCGTGCCACCGCCCCACGTAGCGGCGCGCCCACCTGCGGATCATGCCCCGCCCTTCTTGGGGTTAGTAAGGGATCCTTACAGTCGGACCTGAGCAAGAAAAACATCCCGCAACAACATGAGACTCTCCGCTGGCCAAAACACAGAACATCCAAGGGTACCCTCCCCAGGATGCACAACATCATTCAACCAACAAACACGGAGAACATTAAGGTACCCTCCCCGAGCCAGTTGTAGTCAGGGCTCCCTGTGACAAAAATCTTGAACGAAGAGCCCTCCCTCACATTGGGTGTCGCTGCGTGCATATACACATTCGGATGCGTCTGTAGACAAAGTGGCCGGTGCGTTCGGCACAGGACAAGGTCGGAGAAAGGGTATATCCGTTTGCGGTTCGGTCCTCTTCCAGAACAGGTTCCACATGGTATTCTAAATCCCGAGCGAGGAATCCGTATTCAAGAGCCAATAACCAGGCCCTTAGGAAAGGAACCGTATTCAAGAATCCTTAGCACGGATCAGTCGAGAAGGAAACCTGACTAAGGAACCCTGAGTGTGGAACACTCACCCAGGAACCCTCACTAACAAACCCTTGCTAGGTGCTTCTCTTGAGAGATGATATCGGTGGACGTCCTGAGCCGCATATCCGCCTGAAAGAAACCATTAGTGAGGAAGCTCTTCAGCAAGGCACCTTTATGAGGAGTACTTGTCAAAATGCCCTCGGGAGCAATCCTTAGGAATAAGGAAGAATGGGTAAGAAGCCAGTAATAAGGAGTCTTCACTAAAGAAATAATAATCAGCATCCCCAGTTTCTCACAAAGAAATCCTTCATGAGGAAATCATTAGCCAGAAAATCTGGATCATCACCTCGTAGAAACGTCTTCTTATCTTATCGCGTGGCCGCGTCGGTCGCGCCAAACTAGCTGGCCGCCGTGCGCGCGAGCATGCGCGGCCTGGCGCGCCGCAGAGATGCACCAGGCAACGCCAAGCACTCATCGCAATCGACGCCGCATGGTTTTTTTAAACCAAATTGCGGGTGGGTGGTTGGGATGTTCGCAGGGGCGTGGGATTTGCCAACTCATTTGAAAAAGTCAAGTGCGCCACGTGTATTGCACCACGTATACTGCACAACATAATGAGATTGCACCACATAGATTGCACAACTTACATTGGACAGTGTAGACTCTAGAAACACGCTGCTCGCGGTCTGCACTTGCTAACATAAACTAAAAAGAGCTGGCGCTCCCCAAGCAACAATCCCTCGTACGTTACCACAGACAGGCGAGGGATGCTTACGACGATGATGAGGCCGATACAGAGGGGTTGTTTTTGATGACGATGGTGAGGATGGTGGTGATGATGATCATGGTGATTGTGATGATGAGGCTGATGATGAAGGATGGTAATGGTGAGAGTTGATGGTGGTGACGATGCTTATGTTGTTGATGATGATAAGGAGGCGGAAGAAACTGAGGATCTGGCCTCGATCTGCATGGAGGGAGGGGCGGTGTATTTACTCTGGTCCGCCTGCTGGGGCAGAGAGGCACGGCGGACGCAAGGTGAGGCTTGCCGGCGGTGCGCGCGCCCCCGGAGCCACACTTATCCGGGCGCGCTCCGACGTCGGATGCGCCAGGAGGGTAAAACTAAAACAGGTGCCTGCCGCGGCTGCGCCGCAGAAGCAAATAGACACCCAGGAGGGCCCGAATATGCCCCCAAGAGGCCTCTAGGAGGCCCCCGAGAGGCCTCCCAAGAGACTCCCAAGAAGCTTGGCCCCAAAAGGCGGCCAAGAAGCCTCTGGCCCACGACCCAGAAGCGGTGGCGGGACGCGCCTCACTCGCCGGCTACATACAAGAGTGACCCCGGGCAAGAGTGACCTTTGGTGCGCGGCTTCAGGGGGGCCCTGGGGGAATGGGGCCAAACCTAAGCGCGCAAGCCACTGCTATCGCATCCCACTCAGCGATCGGGAAACCCCAAGTGGGCCCGCGCCAAAGGCAACTCCAGCGAAGAGGCCCTCTCACGTGCAGCCGAACTGGCAGATGCAAGAAGCGACTCCCGCGGCCGCGACGCGAGAGCAGAGACCGCGCGCCCAGCCGAGCGGCGGGCGGGCAGCAGCGCCACGCCGCGCCACGCCGACGGCGCCGCCTCTTGGGCGGCGCGGGTGCGCCGCCGGCAGTGCACGGCCTCGCCTTTTGGAGGGCGCGGCTGCGGCGGCCAAGGCAATGGGCGGGCGCGGGTGTCCTCTCCCCGCGGGCGGGCAAGGGCGCGGGCGTTGGAGGCCCCTGGGGCCCAGGCATCGGGCATGGGCCCATGGGCCCTGCCTCCTTCTGGCGGCCTCTGGCGGCAGCCAGCGGCCCGCGGCGGTCTTCGGCGGCGATCGGCGGCCCTTGGTGGCCTTTGGCGGTGATCGCTCGACGGCCTTCGGCCACCCGCGCCTTCCTGCCCTCCCTCTGAGAGGCACGCTCCTGGCACGCTTCTACTTCTCGGGTGGTACTTGCGCCGCAACTGCCCGAGGCGGTTGCCGCCCCACTTGCGGCAACCACCCCCCGACTTGTGCCTTGCTGGTGGCATCAGTGCCACGTTTAAGCCACGGCGTCCGACCGACTACTTCGTGGTAGCGGCGGTCAACGGGAGCGGGCTCCTGCTCAGATCGGGGGCAGGGAGCCCCTTGACGCGGAACTCCTCTTCGAGCTGGTGGCGGTGCGCCCTCTGGTCAGCAGGCTGGGGCCGACGCCGGCGCCTCTGGCCGTCGAGGTGTCGGTGGCGGGCCTATACTTCCGCATCTCCTGGACAATGTGCTCCTTCAGCCGAGGCTTGCTGATCTCGGCCTCCTCCAGGAAGGGCAGCGTGGCGACGCAGCTGGCCTTGACCTCCCTGTGGCGTTCCCTGACGTCGGCGAAAATCTCGTGGTCCAGCAGCTGCTCCGCGGAAGGCCGCTTTTCTGGGTGGAAGCACACGAGCTGCCGCAGCACGTCGCAGTCATTGGAGTCCGCCTGAGGTATTCTCTTATTGAACCCTTCTCCTTTCCGGCTCGCGAAGCTCAGCAAATACTTCTTCGCCTCGACGTCGTCGACCATGTCCACCTCGGCTTCAGTCGGCGTGCCGATGACGTCGAAGATCATCTCCAGCTGGTCATCCTTGGCATGCCGGTGCGCCCCCGCGGCTGGGACCGCCAGTTCCTGTCCGTTCCCGTGGGGCGACAGCGGGAAGCACGCGGTGCCCCGGAAGAGCGGGCCGCGGTCCTTTGGATCAACTCCCTCGCGCATCCCCAGGAGCTCGGCGTAGATACAGCCAGCGGACCACATGTCGATCAGCTCGGTGTAGTCCCCCCGCATCAGGATCAGCTCTGGGGCGCGGTACCAGCGCGTCACGACGTGGCTGGTCAGATGCCTGGGCGGCGGCCGCCTCGCGAGGAGGCTCGCCTCCTCCCTGCAGGCGCCCTCACCGCCCACGGCGCGGGCGAGGCCGAAGTCGCAGACTTTGACGCTGCAGCCGATGTTGACCAGGCAGTTGGCCGGCTTCAGGTCCCTGTGGTAGATGCCCGCGGAATGCACGTACTCGGAGAAAGAAGAAAGAAACGCCAGGAGCATTAAACTTTCGGAGCTCCGCGCGGACTTCTTGGATCGGCGGAGCGCGCCAGGGGCGGCGCCAGAGGCGCCGCCAGGTGGGCCCAGCGCCGATCCAAGAATATCATAGAAATCCGCCGGGACTTCAGACAGTTTATGCCGATGTTTTTTTCTTATTCGACTTGAGGCCGCAGAGCAGCGTCCACAGCATCCGGCGTAGGTGGAGTGGGCTGAGAGACGTGGCCGACCGGCACAGCTTCCTCAGGTCCGAATCACAGAGTTCCATCACCACGTAAAGCTCGTTGAAGTCCGCGAGGCCGTCGCCAGGTGCGAACACGTCGAGGAGCTGGACCACGTTCTCGTGCCTCAGCAGCGACAAAATGGCCACCTCGCGCAGAGTGCGCCTGGCGTCCGTGGCGTCATCGAACAAGTGGTCCGTCCTCTTGATGGCCACCCTGCCGCCCCGCTCGGCGTCGTGGGCCTCGCAGACGCACCCGTACGAGCCCTGGCCGAGCCTCTCGATGACCTGGTAGCGCGAGGGCATCCTCCACTGGCAAGGCCTGGGGATGCGCACGGGCACTGCCGAGGCAGCCCAGGCTGGCCTCAAGAGGCCCTCAGAACAGTCTGGGGGGCGCGGAGCGCCCCAAGGGCACCACCTCGAGACCGCCGCAGACTACTCGTGGGGCCTGCCGATGACGGCCGGGACGACCTCGTCTGGCCGTCTGTGCGCGACCCCAACCCTCAGATCCGACGGCGCGAATCAATTACAACATAGCAGTAAAACCACGATCAGAGCACTAGACCCCATCTTTCTGCTCCATTCTTGAAGCCGGATCGATCTGTGAGGGTCCTGGGGCTCGAAGCAAGGCAAAGTCGCCCGTTAAGAAATTGCCACGCCAGGATCTGAGGGCCCCAAGCCGTACGATCCTCCATTGCCTCTTCTCTCTGTCGCTCGCCTTCCAGGTCGGGGCGGGGGGGGCGCCGACCCCGCGGAGCCCGCTGCCGCAGAACGCGCAAAAGCGGTGCTCGCTGCTGCACCCGCTGCCGCAACTCTGGCACGTCGTCGCCCCCGGCTGCCGCGCCTCGGTCGGGGCGGCTGGGCGGAGGGGGCCGAGGCAGGAGGACGAGGCGGCCTGGAGGAGGAGGAGGCGGCAGAACAGGAGGAGGAGGAGGAGGAGGAGGAGGAGGAGGAGGATGAGGAGGAGGAGGAGCAGGAGGAGGAGGAGCAGGAGGAGGAGGAGGAGGAGGAGGAGGAGGACGAGGAGGAGGAGGAAGCGCGGGAGTAGAAGGGAAAGAAAACCGGGGCGGGCGGGGGCGCTGCCCCGGTCGGCCTCTCCGAACGCGACCTTCTTGCCCTCGTCAGCTCTTCGCTCGCGGGCGGCGCTGGCCTCGGCAGGGCGAAGGAAGAACGACACTGGCGCCGCCATCGTCGGGGAGAAGGGGCGGGTCCTCGCAATAATGTGGCGCCGTTGCCTCTCGGCGTCGTCTTCCGTGCGTCTCAGCGCGTCCAGCTCGGGGAGGCGTTGTGAACCTCCTCGCAAGGGTTGGTCTTGCCGGAGGCGTTGGTGCCGCTCCTCCTCCTCCTCCTCCACCTCCATACCTGTCGTACCCCCAGACGTGTTGGTAGGGCGAGCCGGGCGTTTGGTTTAAGATTTCCTCACCATTTGTGATCCTGACACTTGAAATTGGCTACAATCTCAAGGATGGGGGATGGAGTTCAGGTGGCTTCCAACATGTGGCTCTCGCCCAAGCGCGGCACACATGTACATTAAACGTCAGCAGATGTTTCAAAGCTAGAAGGTGATTCCTTTTCAAAGCGTGACTCTCGCTTAGTGCCGCACAATTTCAGACAGATGGAAGGCGGTTCATTTGCAACATGTGGCTCTCGCCTTAGCGCCGCGCACTTTCGTCCCAAAAACCTGCAACAGTTTCAAGGGTTGAGCACAAGTGGTTTCCAACATGTGGCTCTCGCCTCAGCGCCGCGCACGCTCGTCTTTCACGCAACAACATAATATCGAGGACTACTCTTTCTCAACATGGGTTCTCGCTAGAGACGTCGTGTAGCACAGCGCTGATGCAGGGTAGCTTTTCTTCACAATGGAGCTCTCATCTGAGACTTCCTCGGAGTTCAATACCATAAGGGTAAACTTGTGCAGCAAGTGCACGGAGTGGATGTTCCTTCTTTGATAGGGGGATCTCACCAGACACCCCGTTCAACTGTATGATCATAGCTTTTGTAATCCCGACTGCGAATCAGACGGATGCAATGCAGTTCCTTTTCACAGCGGGGCCCTGTCCAAAATGGCAGGTCAAATTGCGAGGGTCTTTCAAGGGGCACGCTTCTTGAGGTGAAAAGGAAACTCTGTAGGGATGCGTGAGGAGGGGACTTGGGACGGGAGGGTGTATCGACTATACGCAAGAATGACCCTCGGTAATATTGACCTTTGGTACGGGCTTTCGCTACTACCGCATCGCGTTCGGCGATCGGGGAACCTCATTGGGCCCGCACCAAGGGTCACTCCGGCGAAAGGTCACTCTTGCGTGTAGTTTAGTGTATTCCAGCATCGCTGATGCAAGTCGGTTTACTCTGATCCTCCTCCTCCTCCTCCTCCTCCCTCCTCCCTCCTCCCTCCTCCCTCCTCCCTCCTTTCTCCTCTCTCTGCTCCCTGTTTCCTGCTTCCGATTGTCGGGCCGCGCCGGTCTCGCACTCGCACGGCGCTCCCCCCTCCAGGGCCACGCCGGCAGAGAAGCTGAGAAGCATCGCCAACGCGCCGCGGTGAGCCTCGTGTGGCAGCTCCTGGGCGCCCAGCGGCCGCGGGAAGCCCTCGTTCTGGACCCCACAAAAGGACGTGCGCGCCCAACCACGCACATGAATACGGCCCCCCCCCAGTCCGCGAGACAAACCTCGTGATACGAATGTTCGCGAAATGCGTACGTTCGAAAACATCGCGGGTTCATTGACGTGTATGGCCTTCTTTCGCTCCTGACTTGTGGGAGACGCCGCCAGTAGGGCAAACGCCGCGCCCATCCCGAGAGATAGGCAGCGGTCCACGGAAGCAATGCGCCAGCCCAGGAGGCCCGAGCGGTGAACTTCCGTCCACGGGAGGCATGAGCGCGGGGAGGGACAGAGAGGGGAACAGTGGAGAGGAATGGTCGCCAGGGCAGCAGCAGGATGAGGGGGGAAGGAAGGCGGGCGCGGGTAGATCGGAAATCTCCCGCCCAGGGTGCAGGTCAGGAGACTAGCCCAGGGCCACGGCCTGGGGGGGGCGCGGGAAAGGGAAAAGAACAAGGCGGGCCGAGGACAGGATTCTGGACCTGGGGCGAAGAAGCGTGGTTCAGGGGCCGACTCCTCACGCGCGGGAATGCGCACAGCACTTATGCGGCTGGTGACGCCCTGGCCCCACAGCCGCCGCGTCTGCCTGCGGCGCCGCCCCCACTGGAGCGGCGCCGAGGTGAGGTCAGCGCTAGGGGAGGGGGCCCATGCTGCTGCGCCCTCATGTCAGCATTGGGCAAGGCCGCTGCCTCAGAGGCTCCGCCGCGCCGCCGCGCAGGCGGCACTGGGGCGCAACCCCAGTGGGGTCACTGACCACAGGCCCCTCGAAGCCGCGCCCACGCCTGCACCTCCTCCGTCATGCAGCCCGCCGCGGCCAGGAGGCGCCTCCCGGTGCCCTCCTGCTGCCCGCCCTGGGGCGCACCGGCGGAAACGCTGCCAGTGCCACGGCGGCTCTGCGACAGCTCACGCAGCCGGCGGCGCACGTGGCCCCTGGAGGCCCAGCAGTAGGCGCCGCCGGCCAGCCCTGCTGCGGCTCTGGGGGCACCCTGGCGCCTGCGGATTCCGAGGCGTCTGGGCCGCCCAGGACCCGTCGACGTGCTCCGAGACCTCGAGGGCCGCTTGCGCCTGCGCGCAGCAAAGGTGCCCCTTTGATCCTGGCCCACAGACTGCACGCGGGTCAGCGGTAGTGTGTGGACCACCGCTTCTGCCACCCCAGGGTGTCCATGATCTTGACCCAGGCAACTCCCTCCTGACCCTCGTCCCCTCTGGAGGCTTCGAAGGTCTTCAGCGTTGTGGTTCTCCATGAACCAGGCGGACCCAAAACCAGAACAGATCATCGGACACCTTCTTCTCCTCCTCCTCCTCCTCCTCCTCCTCCTCCTCCTCCTCCTCCTCCTCCTCTTCCTCTTCCTCATTCTCCTACTCCTACTTCTACTCATACTCCCACTCCTCCTCCTCCTCCTCCTCCTCCTCCTCCGCCTCCTCCCGTCCTCCCCCCTCCTCCTCCTCCTCTCCTCCTCCTCCTCCTCCTCCTCCTCCTCCTCCTCCTCCTCCTCCTCCTCCTCTCCTCCTCCTCCTCCTCCTCCTCCTCCTCCTCTCCTCCTCCTCCTCCTCCTTCCTCCTTCTCCTCCTCGTCCTCCTCCTCCTCCTCCTCCTCCTCTTCCTCCTCCTCCTCCTCCCCCTCCTCCCCCTGCCCCTCCTCGTCCTCGTCCTCGTCCTCGTCCTCGTCCTCGTCCTCGTCCTCGCCCTCGTCCTCCTCCCCAATCTTCCGATGTCGCGATTTGTTCAATTCGGAGCTCCCAGAAGTCTCAACGCTTCCCTAGTAAGGGCAGCTATGCCTCCTGAGTGTTTTTTGATGGGTTCGAGGCCCGAATTTGGCACTGCAAAGACACACAATGGCGAAACCTCTCCATTTGTATCGAACCGCCGGATGTCTGGGTCCTCCTGCTGCTGCTGATGCTGCTGCTGCCCCGCCACTGGCCGAACGTATGGCTTCCCAACCCTCCTGTGGTGTTGGGTCCTCGTTTTGAAGAGACAGCACCCCGCGTTCCTTCCTCCTTCCATCCTCCTCCTCCTCCTCTCTCCTCCCTGCGTTTCCCCCACCCCATACAGCGTTTCGTTGCCCCGTGGGGAGCTCCACCGACGGCCCAAGTGCTACCACCCGCATGTGTCCCGCCCACTCAGTATAATTTTCGTGGCTCCATAGGGAGCTCCACCGAAGCTTCCTGTGCTACCGCCCGCATGCGTCCCCCAAATACAACGCTTCGTGGCCGAATAGGGAGCTCCACCGAAGGTCAAAGTGCTACCGCCCGCAGGCGTCCCCCCCCCCCCCCCCCAGTACAGCGTTTCGTGGCCCCATAGGGAGCTCCACCGACGGCCACAGTGCTACCGCCTGCATGCGTCTCCCCCACCTAGTACAACGTTTCGTGGCCCCATAGGGAGCTCCACCGACGGCCCCAGTGCTACCGCCCGCATGCGTCCCCCCCCACAGTACAGCGATTCGTGGCCCCATAGGGGGCTCCACCGACGACCCCAGTGTTACCGCCCGCAAGCGTCCCCCCACCCAGTGCATTGTTTCGTGGCCCCATAGGGAGCTCCACCGACGCCCCAGCGCTACCGCCCGCATGCGTCTCCCCCACCAGTACAGCGTTTCGTGGCCCCATAGGGAGTCCACCGACGGCCCCAATGCTACCGCCTTCATGCGTCCCCCCCCACGCCAGTACAACGTTTCGTGGCCCCATAGGGAGCTCCACCGACGGCCCCAGTGCTACCGCCCGCATGCGTCCCCCCCCAGTACAGCGCTACGTGGCCCAATAAGGAGCTCCACCGACGGCCCCAGCGCTACCGCCCGCGTGCGTCTCCCAAACCCAGTACAGCGTTTCGTGGCCCCATAGGGGGCTCCACCGACGACCCCAGTGTTACCGCCCGCAAGCGTCCCCCCACCCAGTGCATTGTTTCGTGGCCCCATAGGGAGCTCCACCGACAGCCCCAGTGCTACCGCCCGCATGCGTCTCCCCCGGCCAGTACATGGATTCGTGGCCCCAGAGCTCCACCGACGGCCCCAGCGCTACCGCACGCATGCGTCCCTCCGCTCAGTACAGCGTTTCGTTGCCCCATAGGGAGCTCCACCGGCGGCGCCAGTGGCACCGTCCGCATGCGTTTACCCCATCTATGCGTCCCCCCACCCAATACAGCCTTTCGTGGCCCCATAGGGAGCTCCACCGAAGGTCCCAGTGTCACTGCCCGCATGCGTCTCCCCCCCCCCCAGTACAGCGTTCCGTGGCCCCATGCGGAGCTCCACCGAGGGTCCCAATGGCACAGTCCGCATGCGTCTCTCCCGCCAGGAACAGCGCGTTTTGGCCAGGGAGCTCCACCGAAGGCCCCAATGGCACAGATTGCGTGCGTCTCTCCCGCCCAGAACAGCGTTTCGTTGCCTCATAGGGAGCTCCACCGAAAGCCCCAGTGGCAAAGTTCGCAGCGTCTCCCCTCCAGTACATTGCTTCGTGGTCCACAGGGAGCCCCACCGACGACGATGCCCACAACTGCAGATGGTTGGGTCCTTCGGCAGTTTTATTGTTCCAACACGGGACCCCTGGAAGTCCCAATACTTTCCCTAGGGTCCATCTCCTCATCCTGGGAAGTTTCTTGACGGCCGTGGGGCCCAGTGAGGGCCCCTGGATGCCGAAAACAAAAGTTAGCCCGGCGAAGGACCCAACCATATGCAGTTGTGAATACCGCAGTTTTAGGTATCGTCTTCGGTGGAGCCCCTTTATGGGGCCAAAACGCGCTGTACCTGGCGGGAGAGACGCATGCGGACTGTGCCATTGGGACCCTCGGTGGAGCTCCGCATGGGGCCACGGAGCGCTGTACTGGGGGGGGGAGACGCATGCGGGCAGTGACACTGGGACCTTCGGTGGAGCTCCCTATGGGGCCATGGAAGGCTGTACTGGATGGGAGGGACGCATGCGGGCGGTAGCACTGGGGCCGTCGGTGGAGCTCTCTATGCGGCCACGAAGCCCTGTATTGGGTGGGGGGGACGCATGCGGGCTGCGACACTGGGGCCGTCGGTGGAGCTCCCTATGGGGCCACGAGGCGCTGTACTGGGTGGGGGAGACGCATGCGGGCTGCGACACTGGGGCCTTCGGTGGAGCTCCCTATAGGGTCACGAGGCCAATTCTGTGTGGGGAAACTCATGCGGGCTGCGCCACTGGGACCTTCGGTGGAGCCTCCTATGGGGCCACGCAGCGCTGTATTGTGGGGGAGACGCATGCGGGCTGCGCAACTGGGACCTTCGGTGGAGCTCCCTATGGGGCCACGAACCGTTGTACTGGGTGGGGGAGGCGCATGCGGGCTGCGCTACTGGGACCTTCGGTGGAGCTCCCTATAGAGCCACGAAAAGTGTGAGGGGTGTGCCGAAGTGAGGGGGGTGACGGGAGGAGGGGGAGGAGGAGGAGAGGAGAAACAAGGGGCGCTGTCTCTTCAAAACGAGGACCCAACACCACATTATGGTTGGGGGAAAAAATGCTGTGACTTTTTCCCTGAACAGTGCCTGCACTTAGGGCTTCCTTCTCACGTCACACCGGAATTTCCTGGATCCAGCGAAGACTTTCCACGTTGCCGCCAATGGCCGCCTCATGCGTTGGGTGGGCTCGCCGGTGATTCACCACGTTGCTGTCCGTGGCCGCCTCGTGGCCGCCTCGTGCGCTGGGTGAGTCTGGCGAGGTTTCACCACGTTGCCGCCCGTGGCCGCCTCATGGGCGCCCCGTGCGCTGGGTGGGTCCGGCGAAGTTTCGCCACGTTGCCGCCCATGACCGCCTCATGGGCGCCCCGTGCGCTGGGTGGGTCTGGCGAGGTTTCGCCACGTTGTCGGCCGTGAGCGCCTCGTTGCCCCCTCGAGCGCTGGGTCGGTCGAGCGAGGTTTCGCAACGCTGCCGCCCGTGGCCGCCTCGTGGCCGCCTCGTACGCTGGGTGGGACTGGCGAGGTTTCGCCACGTTGTCGCGGCCGTGGCCGCCTCGTGGCCCCCTCGTGCGTTGGGTGAATTCAGCAAAAGTTCGCCATGTTGCCGCCCGTGGCCGCCTCGTGGCCGCCCCGCGCGCTGGGTCGTTCTGGCGAGGTTTCGCCATGATGCCGGACGCGGCCGCCTCGTGGGCGCCCCGTGCAGTGGGTGGGTCCGGCGAATCGTCGCCGCGTTGCCGCCCGTGGGCGCACCGTGCGTACACTGCATAGCTCCGACGCTCACGCCACATTTTTTTTTTTTTTTTTTTTTTTTTTTTTGTAAAACAAAGGTCGACTCCTGCACCCCCACTGGGGTCATCGATTCACCTGGGGATAAAGCAATGTACATTTGATTCTGCTGAATGGTTCGTTTTCCATATGGGCTCATGCCATCCCAGCCCAACTAAGTATCTACCCCCTTCATCCCGGTCAAACAATACTATGCGCGCGCACTCGTTTATGTAACACTGTAATTTTCCTGGGGCCCATGGCCAAGCAAAAAACACACAGTCTCCACACGCGCAAGCACGTCGAACTCATACCAAACACATTCGTATTCTAATCGTTTTTGGTTCTGTACCGGAGATGCTGTATTTTTCTTCCCGCGCGCATATTCTTCTGAAGCTGTAGGGATAGCATCCAATTTTAACAGTATCGTCCAACATCTGCGTTATCATGCCACCACGCGGTTCGTCCTCGTTGATTTAACGTGCGCCCAATGCACGAACCCGTATGATATGATACCATGCGCGGGCCACACGCGAGCGCCGCCACGCGCGCCTCGAAATCCTTTTCAATACCACGGTCTTCGAAACATTTCAAGATATAACTCTTCACGACATATAAAACACGGGTTTTCAACAATATGTTTACCAGGTTGGTTGCGTTTCCGCGCCCGCGCACTTCCTCACCATCATCGTCGGCTTCGCCACCGCGTCAACGCCTGTTATTCTCATCGTCAATCGCCGCTACTGCCGCCGTGATCAGTTAATCAATGTCAATCACGTTTATCACGGACACACAAAGTCAACGTCGCCAATGTCGTCACCAGCGTCAGCGCCATCATTGGCCTTGCCGGCGTCATCTTCCACCACCATCGCTATTTTCATTACCGTTGCTTACCTTGTCGAAATCATCATGGTACTGCGCCCACCCGAATCACCTACCCGCACTGAAGTGCCCTCGCGCCAGCGCCGCCTTTGCGACGCGGTGGGAAGTTGCCTTCCGTAAGCGCCATCGAAGCCGCGTCGGTTGTGCCAAATTAGATTGCCGCTCTGCGCGCGAGCTTGCGCGCGGTAGCGCAGCCGCAGAAATGAGCCAACCAGCCCATAGTAATCGCCGCAATCGCGGTCGCGTGGGTTGCACAAGTGAAACCGCGGATGGGAGGGTTGTGTGATTGCGCGAGCACGGGGGCTGACGACTCCAAGTTCTGCAGGGTGGATTGCACAACATACTTTGCACTTCGCAGCGTATACCGGATGGAATGCACCACGCAGCTCTCACCGCATACGCTCAATACGGTGGCTCGCACCACGTGGACTGAACCTCGTGGCTTGCACGAAATAGTTTCCACACCATATATGGCACCGCGTGGATTATCCGCAATTTCGTTTAAAACAACAAATCATGTTTCAAGAACCCTTCGCAGACAAGAACGACCGGCCCAACGTACACACGCGCGCGCACATGTCGACATCTTTTCTGCCCGCGCTTGATAGTTGAAAAAGTACGAAGAAGACATGGCCCCACCACGCAGTGCATCCGCGTTGATCGAACATGCGCTCAACGCACTAGGCCGTGTCAAATAATGCCATGCTGGCCGCACGAGCGCGCCGCCACGGGCGTGCGCGCGTGTTGAAATCGGTCCAAATCCGTTCTATTTCGAAGCATTTCAAGATAGGGCCCTTCAAGAACATATGACAAAACAAACTGTCGAACAACATGTCTTCCAGCGTTCTTGAAACTCCGCGCGCGCACATTTTCACCATCACCCTCACCAGTGTTGCCGCATCACGCCATCGTCATGGACAATCGCTGATTATGCCGCCATCGCTATCCAAACGCATCCTTCATCGACACATGGACATCACCATCGTCATCCTTGTCACCAGAATCGGCGTTGTGATTGGCCGTGCCGTCGTCATCGTTAATATCGCCACCATTATCGCTACTAGCATCATCGTTGCCGTCGTTGTCGACGTCATCATGATACCGTGCCCGCCCAGGACACCGACCCGCATTGAAGTGCCCGCGCGCCAAAGCGGCCTCCGAGACGTGCTGGGAGGTTGTCATAAAACCAGCTGGCCGCTGTGCGCGCGAATTTGCGCGCGCTTGCGGCGCAACCGCAAAAATGCGCTAGTCAGTGTCGAAACGTTACCGCCATCGCGGCCGCATGGGTTGTGCAAAACAAGTTGCGGATGGGAGGATGGAGTGAAAACGCGAGCCGTGGAGGTGAAAACTCGTTTATGAACATTCGTTATTTGCACCACGTATATTTGCCGCGTAGCGTACCCTGAATAGCTCGCACTGCATTTCTTGCACCACATTTGAATGTACCCAATCTTCTACACCACGTAGCTCAACACATATACGGCACCTCGTAGCTTGCACCGCATATGTCACACAACATATAAGTAATCACACACACATATATAGACATGAATATATATATATATATATATATATGTACATATCCACACATATATGCATACATGTATGTATGTATGCATGTATGTAAATATGGAAATGTGTAAACATGTATATGTCTATGTATGTATGAAAGTGTGTGTGTATATATATGATCCGGTTTTAGAAAAGAATTGGACGCACCCCAGGTTTATCGCTCCCTTTTCTCCGTATTTCAATTTACATATGAGTTTGCCCCATCGTCCATTGTAAATATGAACTCGTACCATCCCAGCCGAGCTGGTATCACCCCCCCCCCGCCATTCTCTGCAAACAACTATGCGCGCACACTCGTTTATCAAAAACCAACAATTTCCAAACATCCTTTGCAACAAATGGGACGAAGTGCGCGCGCGCGCGTCGTCGCGCACGCGTGCCGAAATCCTTCAAAAACGTCCGGTTTAATAACGATTTCGAACCCGAATGTTCAAACCACATTCAAAAACACAAGGTTTCGCAACATCCGTTATCAAGAAAGGCTTGCGCGCGCGCTCTTGCGAATTCTTGAGAAATCCATGCGGTTTTCAAGATCGTCGTGGAATTCTGCCAAATGGGCCTGTGGCGTCGCATGCCGACATCATTCGCACGCCCTTGCGCGCGTGCTGGGGGGGCCCAATCCGTGTCAAGAAAAACAATGCGGGGCACTCTCGTGCGTCAGCCGCGCGCGCGCATGTCGAACTCTTTCCGAAACCTCCATCACCGACGCGAGGACGCCGTCATCGTCGCCGGCGTGATCAGCATCGGCGCCCGCGCTGGTCGCGCCTTCGTCGGTGCGAACATCGTCATCAGCATCGCAACTATCATCATCGCGTCTACCGTAGTCGGCGTTGCCATGATACCGCGCCCGTCGCCGACTCGCAATGAAGTGCCCGCTGGGATGCGCCCAGCGGTTAGCGCCACCGCGGCCGCGTCGGTGGCGCCAAACTAGCTGGCCGCTGCGCGCGCGTGCTAGGGTTGGCGTGGCCGCAGGAATGCGCCAGCCAACGCCAAGCATGCATCGCAATCGCCACCGCATGGGTTTTGCAAACTACGTTGCGGGTGGGTGTGTGGGATGTTCGCGTAAGCAGTGGTGGTGGTCAAGCGCGGTGCAGGGCAGCCAATTGCACCCCATAGATCACACTACATAGCTTACACATCCACAATGCAACATTTCACTGCTTGGGATTCTCAATGGATTGGAGGTCTGGGCCACTGGCCTGAGGGTCCACGGTGGCGCCGGTCATGCGCTCCGCCTAGCGCGCCGCGGCGCGGCTAGCGGCCCCGAGGGGCGCGGCGGCGGAGAAGTGCGACCGAAGCTGGAGGCGGCCCATGCCGAAGCGGCTGCGGAGAGAGAGAGAGAGAGAGAGAGAGAGAAAAAAAAAGACAGAGAGGCGGACGAGGGAACCATCACCTCCTGACTCCCCTCTGGTCCACAGCAGGGGAGGGCGAGAAGCGGCGGAGGCTCGTCGGGTCGGACGAAGAATGGAGTTATAAGGAAGGGTTAGCGAATCAGCTCACGTGACTCGACTTCCTGGGAACAAGGGCTCGAAAGTTGGGCCAGGAGCCATGGCCACCGCGGCGCCCAGCCACGGTGGCGGGAGATTTTCGGCGGCCCCCGCGCGGGGGAAAGCAGAGGTGGTAGGCCTTCCCAGAAAGCTCAGAACGCCTCCGCATTCGAAGCTTTCACGGAAGCCACAGAGGGCTTCTCAGCAGGCCAGGGGGCTTCTCCTGAAAAGCCTGGCGGTCTTCTGAAAAGACCTGCCCCCTCTCCCCCTCTCACTTCCCTCCTGCGCGCCATCGATCGTGACTCAGGACTGCGCCGCCTCGGCTAAAAGAGGTATGTGATCCGCAACTGGAGCGTCACTTCCTGGGGTCACCACACTGGGTTGTTGGGCCCACCACTACAGCAACAACGGTTCCCGCCTGAAGTTCGCAATCCCACCAGGCTCTGAGGGCGTAGGTGGTCTAGCGTGCCTTGTCTTCCACCTGCCCCTCTTCCCCGTCGGGGAGGGGTTTACCCCTCCCCCTACCCCCTACCCTGGACCCGGACGGGGGTCCCCCGAGGGGCTGGGGGGCCCAAGATGGCCCAAGATGGTTCCAAGAGCGCCTCGACTAGCCCAAGATGAGCTCCAAAATGGCTCAAGATATCCCAAACTGCCTCAAGAAGGCTGGCTCCCAAGGCCTCAAGATGGCCTTGGGAGCCAGCCTTCCAAGGCCTCAAGATGGCTCCAAGAGGGCCCAAGATGGCCCCAAGAGGGGCCCAAGAGAGCCCCAAGACGGCCCCGAGAGCGCCCAAGAGCGCTCCAAGAGCGCCCCAAGAGGGGCCCAAGAGGCGATTTTCGGCACTCTAGACTGGCGGCGGTAATTCGGGACCCCCTTTTTTGATCGATGTCCTCCAAGATGGCCCGAAGAGCGCTCCCAAGGCACCCAAGAACGCCCCAAGAGGCGCCCAGGCGGCCCCAAGAGGCGCCCAAGAGGCCCCCAAGAGGCTCCCAAGAGGCCCCCAAGAGGCTTCAAGAGGATCACCGAACCACCCAAGCTGCCCCCCAGACGTTCCAAGAGGCCTCCAAACAACTCCCACGATACATTCGAGGATGCCCTTATGTTTGTCCTTTGTTCCTCCTCCTCCTCCTCCTTTTCCTCCTCCTCCTCCTCCTTATCAATACTCCTCCTCCTCATCCTCCCTCCTTGCTCCTCTACTTTCCCCACGTCGGACGGTTTCCCCCGCCCTTTGTTCTTCTGCATGCCCCCCCACTTCCCTGATCACCTCAACTCCCTTGGGCATCGTTTCTGGATGGGCTGGTGGGGATATACGAATCGTCAACCATTTATTCAAAAATCGCAATTTCGCGCGGGACGTCCCCGCACGTTATGCAAGAACCGCGCTCTCGCGTGGGACTTCCTGGCAATTTATTCAGACGCCGCGCCCTCGACACTCAGGAATCACGCTCTCGCTTTAGCCTTTCTCATGATTTATTTGGGAATCGCGCTATCGCTCGAGTTCTCCTCGCGATTCATGCAATACTCACGCTTCAACAACACGCCTTGCCGACCTGACCGCTTGGGCCCGCCTTCCCGACCCGTCCGTTCGGATCTACCCGCACGATGGGCCCGTCTGGTTCTACCACATGTTTTCTGCTTCTAGTCCCCCTCCTGCTAATCCCGTGCTTCATCCTTCTCCCTCCACCTTCCATCCGTCGTCCCTTCCCCTGTTTCAGGGGTTGCGCCAATTACACGCGGCAGGTAAGGAAGATATACCCCCAGAAGGGGTACGCTCGAAGACGAAGAGGGCGGGTGCCGAGGGTTTGGGATTTACGTGTTGAATGGCACGCGAGCAAGTCAGAGCGATCAATCGTAAAATGATTGTTGATGTTGTTGCTGCTGCTGCTGTTGTTGTTGTTGTTGTTGTTGTTGTTGTTGTTGTTGTCAGCCGCCCCGCGACCCACCCGCGACCCAAATCCGCCGCGGCCCACCCGCGCCGCGATCCACCCGCGATGTTGCTTCAACCCAGTCGGCGCCTGCGGCCGTCCGATCCACCCACGTTGCTATCAAAACTGAAATCGGAGCCTGCGGCGGGACGTTTGGCTTTGGCCTTGGAGAGGAGCATTGTGCGCCCCAGCCCAGGCGCCCCCTCACTAGTACACCCAGCTGCAAGGGACTACAGTCATCGTGCTACCACAACGGACGCTGAAGACGGGACGGAAGGGTTTTTTTCTGGACATGGCGAGCCCCGGCTTTGAAGAGGTTCCTGGACCTAGATCTAAGGAGCGGGAAAACACAGACCCGTCCGAGCCCCAAGTGGTCCTTATATCAACGTCTTGACTGTAGGCACATGGCTATTATTATGTTCTTGTGTCCACGTACGGGGGGTACGTGTATAAGTGTGTATACATCTGTGCGAATGCCACACCCTATCCCCCCGAGCGCAGTGGGCTCGTAGAGAACGGGGATCCATGAGGATCAGGCCCCGCTGCGCAAGGTGCCGCCCAACGCTTTCGCCACAATCGTCGGCCCTGTCGGCTCCACCAGCCGGCCATCCTTGACCGGTGGGGGAAAGGCCACCTCGGTCCGAGTTTCCGCGCCCGCGCGCTTCGGCCCCACACCACCTTCTCCCGCCTGCCTCGCCTTCGTGTTCCTCGTGCTCCTTGTCCTCCCGCCTTCGCTGTTCTTCTCGCCTTCTCCGCCTCCTCCTCCTCGTCGTCCTCCTCCCTCCTCCTCCTCCTCCTCTTCCTCCTCTTCCTCCTCCTGCTCCTCCTCCTCCTCCTCCTCGTCCTCGTCCTCCTCCTCCTCGTCTCCCTCTTCCTCCTCGTTCTCCTCATCCTCTTTCTCCCTCTTCGTCCCCATTTCCTCCTCCTCCACAATTACATAATGTGAATACTACTCTCCTTTCCTGATGACGTCTGGAAGATGTCCGGCCCCCCCTCCGCGTAAGGTTTTTTTTTGGCATAGAAGACTCCCCGGATTGGGTTTTCGCTTCGGTTTCTTTTCGAAGTGCTGCTCCCACTGAAGCGCGGGCCTCTTTTTCGGGCTTCCGCTCGTTCCGAATCGTGCTCCCACTGCAACGATGGCCTCATTTCCGCGCTTTCGCTCGTTCCGAATGGTGCTCCCGCTGCAGCGCTGGCCTTATTCGGCGCTTCCGCTCGTTCCGAATCGTTCTCCCGCTGCAGCGTTGGCGTCATTATTTCCAGTGCCATGCCACGGCATGCAATGCAATGTTATGTTGTGTTCCGCTGTGCGATGCCATGCCCCCAAAGCTAGAAAATGCTCCCCCCCCCAAAAAACATCGGAAGTGACTACACATTCGGTGTTGATTTGTTGATTTTCTGGGCCGCAGAAGCCCCCCCACTTTGGGGCGTCGTCGTTTTCAGGAAGGAGCCCCCTTTTTGCTTTGATAAGGCGATGTTGAAAGCAGAGCCAGCGGGTGCTCTCAATCAGCCCCGCCTTGTGTGGAGCTTATCGGGGAGTCCAAGGAGCTAGACATGGAGCCACGACTGCAGACCGGCCCAGACCTCTGGAAGACGATTCACTTACCCTCAAAAGAAGCCGGCGCCATGCCATGACACGCTGTGCGGTGTTGTGTTCTGCGCCGCTGTGCGATACCATTCTTTGCGTTGCACTGCTTTGTGATGCAATTCTTCACTACGTAACGCCACGCCATGCTATAGCATGCTACGCTCTGCCGTGCTCTTCTACGCCCTGCCATGCCGTGCTCTACGATCCATCGCGCACCCTCTCGCGATCATTGCCCTGCTCGACATCCGACTGTGCGAATAGGGAGAATATCTACGCCATGGTAAGGGATGGGAGGGAGGTGTAGGACGTCAGATGTGACGCGAGCGCACCTAGCTTGTCCCCCTCCCCCTTCCCCTTCTCCTCCTCCTCCTCCTCTTCCTCGTCCTCCTCCTCCTCCTCGTACTCTCCCCTCCTCCCCCTCGCCGTCCTCCTCTTCCTCCTCCCTCCTTCCTCCTCCTCCTCCTTCTACTTCTCCTTCTCCTCCTCCTCCTCCTCCTCCTTCCCCCTTCTCCTCCCTCCTCCTCCTGCTGCTGCTGCAGCTGCTCCTCCTCCTTCTCCTCCTCCTTCTCCTCCTCCTCATCCTCCTCCTCTTCCTCCTCCTCCTCCTGCTCCCCCTCCCCTGATCACCGTGCTCGTCGCCGCGCCCGCCCGCGTCCCGCGGGGAGCGCTGCGGGGAGCTGCCGTCGTCGCTCTGCACCCCCTTCAGCGTCATCCTCCGCCCCTTGCTGGCGGCTCGCGCACGGGGTGGGTTGGCGAGGGCTGGTGGCGCGCAGATGGGAGTAGGGGGAGGGGGGAAGGTTTCTAAGAAGCAGGGTGCTTACCATAAGTGGGGACCGCCACACAACGGTCGCCGCAGCTCTGCGAGCTGCGTGGTGTTCTCATACGCCTACGGCAGGTCCGTGCCGTGTCGACCCGGGCGTTGGTTCCTGACACCGCGCTGGATCGTTCAACCTTGAACGATCGGCCGTCTCCGCAACGTCCGATCGTTCCACATCGATCGATTCTGGGTCGCCGGCGGCGTTCAACCTTGAACGCCCGCGCTGGGGTCGCCGCTGGTCGACACGACGCAAACCTACCGTACGGATTGGGGACACGGATTGGTTCTTCCCCCAGGGTGCTTTTAAGAAGCCCTTCCCCCTCCACCTACCCCCCTCTGCGCGTGGCTGAGAGGGGGGGCGGGGACCCGTGGCGGCTCGGGGACCACAGATGTCGAGGTCCCTGCGCTTTTCTGCGGCCTCTCTCGGCCCCTCGAGGCCTCCGCGGACACCAGGAGCGTCTCGGGAGGGCTGACCCGAGAGGGCGCAGGAGTGCCTGCGAGGAGTTGGGGCAACATCTCTGCAGGAACGAGCAGCAGCTGCGTAAACACAGGCCGTCGGAGGTCCGCGCGGATTTCTTAGGCCGTCGCTGGCCGTGCGAGGCCCTCCGGGGGCGGCGCTGGAAGCGCCGCCAGGCGGGGGTCCGGACGAGCCAGGAGATCCGAGCGGCCCTCAGAATGTTTATGCTAATGCTCTCATTTTGGCCCTTCGGCTCCTCTCGGGGGCGGCCCACCTTCTCGAGAAGGCAGCCCCGCCCCCCCCCCCCCCCCAACATGCGCCTTTTCTTTTTTGTCCAGAGATGTAAGTCCGCGGTCCCCAGAGATCTCGACCCCTTCCCTGGGGGTGCACTGGCCCGGGTCAATGCAAGCCCAGGTCAGTCGGGCTGCGCTGGATCCTGCAACACCCTGCAACATCCTGCAGGATCCTGCGCGCTAGCCTGGGTCCTTGCAACCCTGGCTTTGAAATATCCTGCAAGATCCAGCGTTCTGGCTGACCCCCGTTTGCATGGACCCTGTCTTAAGGCTCCCGATCCCAGGGGTGCGCAAGGTCACGTCCTGGATCCATTTCTGATGGCGCCCTGGGGCCCGAAAACGGCCCCCAGAGAGGAGGGAAAGCGCCAAGACTGAACCCAACATATATACATATGTATGCATGTATTGGTATATGGATTTTATACGTATATGTAAATATACGTATGTATGCATATGCATATGTATATGTATGTATGCATGCATGTATGGATGATTGCATACATGCATCCATGTATGTATGTAGGTATGTAGGTAGCTATGTAGATTTAGATGTCTGTCTGTCTGTCTGTCTGTCTGTCTGTCTGTATGCATGTATGTATGTATGTATGTATGCATGCATGTATGTATGTGTGTACGCACGTATGTATGTATGTAGGTATGTATGTACGTACGCGTGTGTATATATGTATGTATGTTTGCATGACAGTATATATGTATATATGTATGTATGTCACGTATGCATGCATACATGCATGCATGCATGCATGCATGCATGCATGGCTGCATGTATGCATACATGTATGCATGCATGCAGGTATGTATGCATGCATGAATGTATGTATATACCCATGCATGCACACACTCATGTATACATGCACATACGTGTATATACAACTATATACATATATGTTCGTCTAGATATACATTTGTATACATATATGTACATGATATGTATATGCGTGCGCATATGCTAATGTATACAATATGCATATGTTTGTTATATATATAGATATGTATATGTTCCCTCTGGAATATTCTAATCCGGATCCCCCACCTCCCGTACATAAATTCGATCCTGGGCGCTCCCACCAACGTGGGGGCCTTAGCAGATTGGGGGGTACCCTTGGTCCTCCACGTGCCAGAGCGGCCTCAGATCGGCCCCAAAGGGCGCCAAGCGAGCCCCCAAACGGCGCCACGACGTCTCAAGGCGTTCCAGAAGGCGGCGACGATGATCCAAGAGGGCCTCAGGACAACCCCAGGGCGCTCCAAGATGCCCTCCGATGGCCTGCAGACGTCCCCAGGACGCCCCAAGAAGGCCCCAAGACGACCCCAAAGAGGGTCCCCAAAGGCAAACATCGTCACAATCCACTTGGTTTGAATATGATTTCCGAATTGTCGCCCTCTTGATCTTCATGATGCCCCAGACGACCCCGGAGCCTGCCAAGATCGCCCCAGGACGGCCATGAACCCGCCAAGAGGGCCTCAAGACGGCCCTAGAGACCCCGAAGAGGGCCCCAGGAGGCTTCCAAGGACTCTGGGACGAACCCAATAGGCCTCCAAGATGGCATCAAGAAGGGCACAAGAGGGGGAGCTCGAACCGACCTTGCGTGGCATCCGCGCCACGATGCCCCCCGAACACCCAACAGGCCCCCGAGGCGCCCCCAACAGGACCCAAGAGGCCCCCAACAGGCCCCCCAAAGGCCACAAAGAGGCCCCGAAGAGTCTCGGTAGAGAGGATTCCAGGCGGAGTCCAGAGCGTCGTAGTTCTGCCGAACCACTTTCGCATTCGTTGCGATCCCCGACCCCTCCAAGAGGCCCCACGGGCCTTCCAAAGTGAGAGCCCCAGGAAAGGCCAAGGGAGCCTCGAGTCTGCCCAACAGGGTCCCCAGCGGGGCGAAGACGAGTCCCGCTGTCGACTGCCGACGCCGTTGTCCCGATTCGCCCCCGATTCTGTGGCGACTTCGTTGCGACGCTTCCGATTCGGTCCAAGCAAGCGCCGTGGTTGCATCGAACCACTTTCGCGCCCGTGGCTGCTCCGGTGCGCTTCCACTTGCCCAAAGGGTTGGCGCCTCTTGGGGCGTTCTCGGGGCTCTCTTGGGCCCTCTTGGGCGCCGCTTGGGCGGTCTTTGGGCCTTGGGCCCTCTAGAGCTGTCTTGGGGCCGTGTTGGGGTCGTTTTGGGGGCCTCTTGGGCCGTCTTGGGGTGATCTTGACGCCTCTTGGGCCGTCTTGGTGCGTCTGGAAACCAGAAAAGCGAGAAGACCGGAAACATTGAAAAACACACAGGGCAATCAACGATGTTGGCCTCTTGGGGCCCTTTTGGGAGGCTCCTTTGGGGCCAGTTGGGGCATCTGGGGGGCTTCTTGGGCTGTCGTGGGGCCTTCTTGGGCATCTTGAGGCTTTCTGGGCGATCTTATGACTCCTTGGATTGCCTTTGGTCTTATGGCAAGGCCCGGCAAGGCGCACTGGGAGGCGCGGCGGAGGCGCGAGCGAGCCCTCGAAGTCTGTTCAAAGACCTTCCCGGGACTGGGGGGGACCGCCCGAAAGGTATGGGGGTGTATGTGTGTGTGGGGGGTGGCGGTCATCTGGGGGGGTGTTCTCCATGCAGGATGTATCACTATAGGAATATGCACATACACGACTATTATCATTTATAGTGTCTGTCTGTTTGTCTGTCTGTCTGTCTGTCTGTCTGTCTGTCTGTCTGTCTGTCTGTCTGTCTATGTGTATGTATGCATGCGAATGTATTTATGTAGGTATGTATGTATGTATGCATGCATGCATGCATGCATGCATGTATGTATGCATGCATGCATGTATGTATGTGTCTGTATGTCTGTATGTATGTATGCATGCATGCATGTCTGTCTGTCTGTCTGTCTGTCTGTCTGTCTGTCTGTCTGTCTGTCTGCATGTCTGCATGTCTGCATGTCTGCATGTCTGCATGTCTGCATGTCTGCATGTCTGCATGTCTGCATGTCTGCATGTATGCATGTATGCATGTATGCATGCATGCATGTATGCATGCATGTATGTATGTATGTATGCATGTATGAATGTATGTATGTACATTTGTATGTATGTTTATATGTATATATATACATACACATATACACATATATATATATATATTATATATATATATATATATATAATATATTATCATACGCACCTCTCCGATATAATAAGAGCTCAGAGGCGATTAATGCATACGCGCCGCGTCGTTCGCGATTTTTCTTGCCGTTTCGCTAGGGACATCCTCGAAATTCTGAAAATGGGTGGCACCCCGATCACAGATCGTGACGTCAGGGTCCAAAAACACCTGGGAATTTCAACATTTTAACATAAAACCTTCAAAAACACAGTGTAATTTCAATGATTTTGACCCCGATTTTCAGAGAATGGCGGTTTCGCCTGAGACATCCTCCCACAATCGAGCCTTGAAGTACCTTCTGGTACCCCAGACCCCGCCTCGGAGCCTCCTGGGGGCCTCCTGGAACCTCCTGGGGCCTCCCACGGCTTTCTGTACCTTCTGGTACCCCAGACTCCGCCTCGGAGCCTCTGGGGGTCTCCTGGAACCTCCTGGGGCCTCCTGGAGTCTCCTGCGGCCTCCTGGAACCTCTTGGGGCCTCCTGGAGCCTCCTGGGGTCTCCTGGGGCCTCCTGACGCTGCCTGGGGCCTCCTCGGGCCTCCTGGGGCCTCAGAACTACATGCGCACACAACGACACACATCACACCCAACACATCACACGCTAGACAAACATAACACACACAACACCTACAACGCACAGGAAACAAACACAACACAGAACACACATCACACACACACACACCAACACAACACTCACAATCCTGGGGCCTCCTGGAGCCACTTCCGGTATCCAAGTCGGGCCTCCTGAGGCTTCCTGGCGGGCCCTGGTACACACATCGCAAGGAGTGGCAACCCCACTTGCGCTCGAGTGCGACCTCGCTATTGCATTTCACTCCCAGCAGCTATCCTCCTCCTCTTCTCCTCCTTCCCTTTCCCTCCACACATTGTCTGGTGAAACAAATCGGCTGGTGGGAATCCTCGCAACTCTGGGTTCCGAGATGCCTTGAGCTGAGGTGGCCAGGCCACTTTCGCCTGAGACATCCTCGCAACACTGACCTCGGAGAGGCATTGCCCTTGTCGATCCTCCTTCTCGATCCCCAATCCTTTGGGGGGGCTCTTACTCGATCTTAGATTCTTCTGCGTTCACCTCCTGCCGTCTTCCCCTTCTCTTAGGCACGCCCTGGCGGCGCCGCCCCAGCTTCCTCTTCTTCATCTCCGATCCCGCCGTCATGGTGTCTTCCTGCTTCATGCCCTTCTATTTTTTGTATGAGCCTGGGCACACACGTACCACTTGTGTGTATATATATGCATATATATATATATACATAACAGGTACACCAGATTTTACCAGCTCGCTGCGCTTCGCCTTTCAAAATCTGGGTCGCATGGCGCCAGGGAGGCGCGATGAGATCGGTTGTCGTCACAGCCGCGGTGTGTTCTGGCCATGGAGACCATGGAGCAAACAGGGCTGATAGGACCCAGGGAATTTTGCAGCTCAAAGAGCTCAGAGGGGGTCTCTGCCGTCATGGGCCCCAGGGGCTCGGAGCCCCCATTCTAGGCGAGGGGTAATGCTGCCGATGCGGCTCCAGGGGGTCATGAGACTCATAGGATTCACAGGCCTCATGGGGTTCGTTGGGGTCATGGGACTGTTTGTGCACATCGGGCAAGGGGCTCATAATGCTGATTGGCTTTTGCAGAGGTCATGGGGGTCATAGGGGCCTCATGGTGCTTATAAGGGTCCTGGGGCTCCTTGGAATCATCAGCTCTTGGGGGCCATTGGGCTCATAGAGCTCGTTATGCTCCTGGGGGCCATAGGGCCCCCAGGAGCATTGCGAGCTCCTTGCTCCTCTCCTTTCCTTGTGTGCTTCTCCCCCAGGAGAGCGGGCTTCACCTGCGGCTCTGAATGGAGGATTCGCAATGGGGCACCTTCGGCCGTCTCGTGGCCCTCATGGGGCCCTTGTGATCCGTCTTCCTGGGAGGATCCGCAGAACGCTACGTCACCACATGTGTGCCGAATGTCCCCTCACATGGACCGCACCCCACATGGAGCTCCACCGACGGTGAAGAGCCAACGTGTGCATGCCGCCTCACCGCTCCACCGACGGTGAAGAACCAACGTGTGCATGCCGCCGCACCGTCCATGGCGGCACACCCGTGATCCGGATTATGAGTTGGGGGGGCCCTGCGGAGTCTCGCGGCGTGTGGGGGCGAAAGCTCTGGAGGTGTTAGGATTCCAGGTCTCACAGGGCTGATGGGGCATCATAGTGGTCGTAGGGCTTGTGGGGCCGACAGGCCTCCCATGGCAAATAGGGGTATGGCCTCTCGGGGCTCTCGTGGGGCTCCTTTGAAGCTCTTTTGGGCTGTCTGGCGGCCCTCCTGGGCTGTCCCGGGACCCTCTTGGGCCGTCCTGGGGGGCTTGGGCCGTCTTGGGGCCCTCTTAGTTCTTCTTGGGGGGCTCCTGCGGCCTTCTTGGGGCTCTCTGGGAAGCCTTTTGGTGCTCTTTGGGGCCGTCTTGGGGCTCTCTCGGGTCGTTTGGAGCCCTTTTAGGCTGTCTTGGGGTTCCCTTGGGGACTTCTTGGGCCGTCCTGGGGCGATCTTGGGGGCCTCTTGGGCCGTCTTGGACGCGGTGAATGCCAAAGAAGCGGATATGCTAAACATATACGTTTTCCGAAGGAAATGGGACGATTTTAACCTCTTGGGATTCTTCTTGGAGGCCTCTTGAGGCGTCTTGAGAGCACCTTGGGCCGTCTTGAAGCCACCTTGAAGTCTCTTTGAGCGCTCATGAGCGGTTCTGGAGCGGTCTTGGGCCGCCTTGGGGCTTTGCGGGGCCGTCCAGGGATGGCCGGGAGAGGCTCCCGAAACCGAAATTCGAATTTGACGTCGGTGGGAGCGCCCAAAACCGAATTTATGTACGGGGGGTGGGAAGGTCAAGGAGGGGTTTCCGCTATAATAATATTCGAAGAGGAATAACTCCGCCCGAAAGCTAGGAGGGGCGCAGAGAGGCCTCCGAGAGGGTTCCGCGCAGATGGGGTCGGAGGATCGCGCTGCATCGTCACTGCATCGCCAGTGCATCAACGGTGCATCGGCGATACCGTCAACCCGTATAAGAAGGATGCCTGGTGAGGATGCAAGGGCCTTGGAGGGCCATGTTAACGTCTTTCGAGCGGGGTTGGCCAGCGAAAGTTACCAAGGATGGGCCGCAGCGACAAGAATGCAAGGGTAGCCTTGGATTGTCGCTCATCCTCACTATGCGGGTCGACTGTACATGGGTGGTGCATTGGCGACGTCGGCGATGCATCGGCGCCGAGGGCGTGGGGAAATTCTGGCTCCACATCAAGCCGCATCGTCGATGCGTATCGATTCTTCCACCCCAGGACCACATTGGGGGAGGCCTAAACCATCGTCCTGCAACCTTCGACCCCCGCCTCCCGCACCCTGCGCGTGGCAGATGCCACCGCAGCGGCGGCCGCTGGTGGCGCAGCCGCCGCCGCGGCCGCGGTGGCACCTGCTGCGCGGAAGGCCCGGGAGGCCCAGACCCCCGACGCCGCGGTTTTTCATAGTCTCGACCCCCAAAGGGCTCGAAACATTCCCTCGGACCGCCTTTTGATCCTGAGGACGGTCAGGAGCTCTTGCCTAGCGTGTCGCGGCGGCGGCACCGGCGACACGCCATGTCCTGCGAGCGGAGAGCATGTCACTCCGCTCCGCGGGGCGGGAGGCTCGGACAGGCTCGGGACCTTGACGCTTGGGAATGGAGACGTGGATAACGTGTCGCGCCGAAGCGTGGTGAGCCCGAACCCTGCGGAACGACACGCTATGCCAGAGATCCCGACCGTAATTTTCTGACGGCCCCGAGGCCTGGAGAGGGACCCCAGAGGACGAAAACAGCGGAACACCTTTCGTCTTGACCTGTTCCTGACTCGAGGGGGTCTGGGGGGTAGAGATCGAGGGTGCTCCCTTCTGCTTTAGAAAGAACGGCATAGATATAAACTTTCCGAGCTCCGTGCGGATTTCCCAGATCGGCGCCTGAGACCCCTGGCGCGCTCTGGGCGTCCGCGCCAGGGGCCGGCGCCAGAGGCGCCGCCAGGGGTCCCAGGCGCCGATCCGAAAAATCCGCACGGAGCGCCCAACGTGTCGAAACATGGCCACAAGAACATGGCCACAAGAACGTGGCCACAAGAACGTGGCCTCTGTATGCTTACAGTCGAAACATGGCCACAAGAACGTGGGCCAAGCGAGCGCGAGCCCTTCCTGCGAAAGGCCAAGGCCCCGATGTAGGTACCCGGCACGCGGAGCATTGCAAGGTGGAGAGGCCAAACACGAAGAACGTGAGGGCACCCATCCAAAGACGGAGCGGTTCTCACACCTCGTGCCAACTGTATGCGACTTTGCTTTCTCTTCGATGCTCGTCGCCAGCGACCTTGCCGTCTGGAGAGACAACCGTCACGGCCGGTGCCGAAGAAGCCGGCGGCGCGCCCCGGCGCTCGGGCACCGCGTCGCTCTCCCGGCCGGCACCGCCCTCGAAGCTCCCCGCGCGAGGCCCCGCCGGCTCCTGCCGAGGAGCGGCAGGCAGGGCACGAGCGCACGGTCGGGACTGTCTTGGCTCAGCGTGTCGCGGCGGCGGCGATTCTCGGTATAGTCGGGCCCCGCCCCTGCTCCTCCTCTGCGGCCCCCCTCTTCTCGCCCTCGCCTCTTACGCGCTCTGCGCCCGCCTCGTCCCGCCAGTACCGACCTTCGCGCCCGCGTCCGCGTCCGCAGGCGCTGCCGATGCAAAAGTCGCGGCGGCGGCCCGTGCGACACGCTGTGCCTTGCGGGCGGATGCCGTGTCGCTCCGCTCCACGGGGCGGGAGGCTGGGAAAGGCTGGGAACGTTGACGCATGGGGACTGGGTCGTGGTGTCGCGCCGATGCGTGGAGGGCCAGAACCGGCGGAGCGACAAACTAGACAAACGTTCCCGACCGTGAGCTTTCGGAGGCCCGCGCGGATTTCCGTCGGAGGCGGCGATAGAGCGAATCGTCCAAGGGGGCGGGGGCATGCATGCAGTTAATTAGTCATCCAGGGGCGCCTAAGGATGCAAGGGCCTCGGAAGGCCACGTCGACACTTTGCGGGCGGGGCGTGGCCAGCGGACGCGGCAAGGGTGGGCCGAAGGGGACGGATGCAAGGGTAACCTCGGCAAGTCGCTCATCCTTCCTGTGCAGGTTGACTGTAGCGCCGAGGTCGGCGCTGGGCCCCCCACCCGCCCTGGCGGTACGTCCATCGCCGCTGCTGGCGCGCTTCGCGCGCGAGGGGGGGGGGGCAATCTTGACTCAAGACATCCGCGCGGACCTCCAAACAGTTGTGCTCGTGTCGCCTTTCTTCCCTCGACTCCTGGCCGCCACCCCTCGGAGCCTCATCTTCGTCCTCGTCCCCGCCCTCCTCGGCCTCACCGAAGTGGCTCTTGCCGACGAATCCCGTGGGCTTTCTGCTCTGCACTCTCGACTGGGACTCATCGTCTTCGCCCTCCTCGGGTTCACCGAGGCGTTTCTTGCCCACGAACCCCGTAGGCTTTCTGCCCTGCGCCGTTGACGGGAACCTGTGGAACTCCCGGCCTGGAGGGGGGCCTGCTGCTTCCACGCTCTCTCTCGGTCCGAAACGGACGGCCTTAGGTGAGAGCCCTTGGTCGTTCCGCGTTGCTGCACCGTCCTCATCCTCGTCTTCGTTCTCCTTGTCTTGGTCCTCCTCGGCTTCGAGGCGGCTCTTACCGACGAACCCCGTGGACTTTCTGCCCTGCACCCTCGACTGGGACCTGTGGAGCTCCCGGCCTGGAGGGGGGCATGCTGCTTCCACGCTCTCTCTTGGTCCGAAGCGGACGGCCTTGGTCGAGAGCCCTTGGTCGTTCCGCGTTGCTGCACCGTC
Organism: Prorocentrum cordatum; assembly: GCA_963575745.1. NCBI lineage: Eukaryota > Dinophyceae > Prorocentrales > Prorocentraceae > Prorocentrum > Prorocentrum cordatum. The sequence continues at coordinate 1,104,634 of CAUYUJ010014516.1, forward strand.
CTCGACCTCGTCGTCCTCGGTGTCATCGAAGAAGTCCTTGGGAACAGACCCTGCGAGCGCCCCTCGCCCCCCGCGATGAGCTGAGGCGCCTTCGCCCTCAGGGTAGGCACCTGCTCCGACGCCAACGCCGTGGACAGACCTCCCGGGCCCTCCGCCGCCCGCTCTCAGTGCTGCGCCTCTTGGGGATCCCACAACCGTGCGGAGACAAACTGCGCGGTAACCTCGGAATCCCCAAATACCTCACCGCATGGTCCGTCACCGCACGGTCGTCCGAGACGTCCTCGGAGTTCGACCCGAATTTCCAAAACCGTACGGTGATCCCGAATCCCCACCGACTCACCACGCGGGGTGGTCACCACAACGTTTTGGGGGCCCCCGAGCCTCCGTCGTCGTCCTCGTCCTCCTCGTCCCCCGAAGAGTACTCGACCATGCTCTTGCGGCAACTCGCCCTCCGACCGGCCAGCACCTCTCCGACATCGCCCCCCCACAGCGGGGACTCGCCTGGGCTCCCCTCGTCGCTGTCGTCCTCTCGGGTGCTGCCCGAAGTGCCCCTGGCCCAAGGTGCCCCCAGGATTTCCAAGGAGGCCCCCATGGCATCCAGAGAACCCCTCACCAGGCCCAGGGCCTCCAAAATGGAGCGCAAAGCTGGGGGCTCCTTAGGCCAGGGGCACCTTTAGCAGCCCCCGATCCTCGCTGCCCCCGGCGCCCTGGAAGAGACTCGCGGGGATGTGGCCCGTCGGTGCCCTCGCCCGCCTCTCGCCGCCCGGGGCGCTCCCGCCGCCCACGGCGGCACCCGCTGGCGTCGGCGCGGAGACCTCGCCGCCGCCCCGGCCCCCCTCGCCCTCGGAATGCTGGGGGAGGCTCCTGCGGATGCAGCCCGGGGGCGCACCGGCAGGGCTGGCCTGCGGCTGCCTGTGCAGAGGAGGGAGGCCCCCCAGGAGGAGTAGATGGGGAGAGAGGGAGGCCCAAGGCGGGGCCCTGAGATCCTGGCATCTCAATGTTTTGGGGCTGGGCGTTCTCTTTTGCCGGTCTTCGGGCCCCAGGACCACCACAGATCGATCCGGCTCAAAGAATGGCGTACAAGGGCGGGGTCCGGGGCTCCGGTCGTGACTTTGTACGATGCCTGGATCTTTTCGCGACGTGGGATCGAAGGGGGGGCAGGGAGACGGGAGCCCCCCCAGGGGCGCCCGTCCCTCGGACCCCCGCCGCTGGCCTGCCGCCCTCCCATCTGGGCTCCCCGGGCTCCCTCCGGCCTCTGCCCCTGGCCGCCAGCGGCGCCCGAGACGGAGGGCTGGTCCTGGGCGGGGGCCCGATGCCGTGCCGCCGCAGCCGAGTCGCCCCCCCGAGCTCGAAAGGGCAAACGGCGGTCAGAGCCTCCGGGGGCGCCGCAGGCTCTCCGCGGAGCACTGCTCAGATCTGGGGCGGGGCGGCTGCGCCATCTCTCGCTGGAAGGGCCGTCGGGCGGGGAGCCGCGGCAAGGCTCGGCCCCTCCGCCAAGCACTCGTGACACCTTCGCTTCGGTTCGGCCGGTGTCCTGTACAGTCCTGTCAGGTCATAGCCCTTCCAACGAGGCGCTTCGCATCACAATCAAGGTACTGCTCTGCAGTGAGCTTGGCTGGCTCTGGGATCGTGGTGGGATGTGAGCGTGCTATTTTATGCAAAGGGTCGTGGTCGTGTGTCTTGAAACCTGAACAGACAAGAACTGGAAGCGCACCTCTGTCCACGAAACTTGTCAGACGACGTCGGGTTGAGAACGTCAAGGAGACTCAGAAACTTACCGCAGACGACCAACACAAATATTATCGGATCATGGCGTTGGTCAGCCGCGCTGTTCTGCCGTATTGGTCTGCCATGCTGCTATGGTCTGCCGCGCTAGTCTGCCGTGCTTCAATGGTCTGTCATATTGGTCTGCGGTGATCCCGTGGTCTACCGTGCTTGTCTGCCGTGCTCCTCTGGTGTGCCGTGGTGGTCTCCGGTGCTGCCGTGGTCTGCTACGTGTGCGTGCTGGGTGTGTGCTGGGCGGGCGGGTGGGGGGGGGGAAGTACGGTGTGCGTGCGGGTTGCGTGCTGGGCAGGCGGGCGCTCACGAGAGCACCTCGCAACGCTCGAGCCAGAACGCGAATAAGCAACGCTGTTGTGCAATGCCAGTGGTGCTGATCTGTCATGCTTCTGTGATCTGCAATGCTCCTGTGTTATCTGCCGTGTTTCTCTTGTCTGCCGTGCTCAAATCTGCCATGCTTCTGTGGTCTGCCGTGCTCCTGTGATCTGCCGTGCTACTGTGGGGTCTGCCATGCTCCTATGTGGTCTGCCGTGCTCCTGTAAGGTCTGCCGTGCTCCTGCATGATCTGCCGTGCTCCTGTGTCCTGTGTGGTCTCCCATGCTCATATGGTTAAAATTAAAGTTAAAGACGGGGCCTTCAAGGCACAGGGAAGGAAGAAAACGGGGACAGGGCCAGGCGGGACCAAAGTTCCCGAGAGACGCCGCGTCCCAAGCAGAGCGAGCCACGCGTGCCTACTCACAAGGGAGCAACAGGCGCTGGCGGACAGGCGGGAAGGCCTTCAATCACTCTCCGACTCCGAGCCGCGGCGCGCCAGGCGGCGGCGGACCCTGCGGCTCACCAGGCCGCCGCTAGGCGCGGCGCTCGCGGCTGCGCGCTCTTCCTCGGCGGTCTCACCCGCGCCGAGGGCGCCAGCGCTCGGGCCTGGCCGCTGCTGGGGCAGGCTGGCAGCCGCCGCCTCCGCTGCCTGCGCTGCCGCGGGAGCCGCTGGGCCGCTGCCGGAGCTGCTGGCCGCGGCTGAGGCTCCGCCTGCAGGCTCCGCCTCCATGCCGAGCCACTCCAGGTAGGGATCCTGGGCGTGTCCTGGCACTGGCCCTTCCGAGCGCAAGGCAGGGATGCCCTCAGCTCTCACTCTCTGCTTGTCCGCCCGCGGCCTGCCTCCAGGATGGAGCCCTCGCTCCCGCAGGCTGCGCTGGTTCCTGCCTGACTTGTTGGTCAGGTAGCTGGGCCCTGGGCGCTGCACCTTCAGACGAGACTTGCCTCCCGCGTGGCTGCCCAGCACCTTATAGGCGCCACGCTTGGTGCACGCGCCGATCCCCTGGGTGTCCTCACCTTCGCCCGCGCAGGCATAGCTGAGCACGTGCCTCAGGGCGCTGAAGGCGACAGCGGTGGCCGAGAGGGCGGCCGCGCTGCTCCCCGTCGAGCGGCCGTCCCCCAGGCGTGGCCGCATGGCTGGAGCGCCGCCGCCGAGGGCCTCACCAGCCTGCGGGGGCTCCGCTGCCGCAGCTGACTGCGCCTGGCCGATCCCGCCAGCAGGACGGAGCCCTTCGCTGCTCCAGGCCGAGCCATCGAAGTGCTGCTTGCCGTTGTGCCTGCCCACAACAACTGGCTGTCGAAGTCTCCAGATACGCATCGTCCCGAGTGCGCTGGTAAAGGAGGCACCTCGTGCGTGCCGCACCTTCACGTGCCGCTCGCTTCCTGGCCCGAGCGGCTGCCCGATGGCGTCCCCGAGCAACAGCCGCAGCAAGAGGGGGCTGCAGTAGAGGTTCCGCCTCTCATGGCGGTTGAAGGCCTGCAGAGCACACGAGCTTGCAACTGAGCTCATCGCCCGAGGCTCGAGGAACATGGGATCGAACTCATCACCGAGGTCCACGACCACGCTCCACGCCGACTCGAGGTACCAGTCGACGCTCCCCTGGGCCCGCGCCGCTGCGTCGACGGGCGAGGCCCAGCGCATCCCAGTGGCGGCCATAGCGCACCTGGCTGCTGCCGCCACCAGTCCCTGAGCCCGAGCCCTGAGTGGCTGCTCGGCTGGCTGCTGCGGATCCGCCATCCTGGCCATCGCCTCGGGATGCCCAGGTGTGCCTGCTCTGCCCATGGGGTCGCTCCACTCGCTAGCGCCGAACCCGAGGGCCCCGATCGCGTTCTCCTCGGCGTCCAGGAGGATGAGGAAACAGCTGGGCTCTGCAGCGTGCTCTAGGTACCTGGGCGGGTCGATGACGCCTATGCCGTGGAACTCCATCAAGTTGCCCTCGCCGACCTCGGCGCGGCCACGCCCGTGCAGGCGCAGGCCCGCCGCGCAGGTCTCGCTAGGCACTCGCTGGCCCTGGCTGCGCCTCTCCGACGCAGCTCCCAGCGGACCTGCCAGTAGGGCGAGAAGCCAGAGGAGCCAGGTCCACCGTCGGCCACTCGCCCAGCGCCTTGCCGCTCCGCTCGGCTTGGCCTCGCTCCGCGGCTGGCTGTGGCTGCCAGGGGCCACCGCCGTCAGCGAGATCGCCATCGTCGCTGCTGATCTCCTCCATGGGGCAGGACTCCTCCCACGGCGCACGCTTGGGGGCCACTGGGGCCCCCTCGAGCTGCGCCCGCACGGCCTCCATCTGGGCGCGAATGGCTGCCCGAGCCACCTCGAAGTTGCTGGAGCCCCAGGCCTCTGGCAACTTCTCCAGCTGCACGAGGAGCCCTGGCACCTGGCTGGCTCCTGTCCACTCGGCTGCGCGTTGGCGGCGCAGCGCCTCCGCCTCCTCGCGGGCTGTCTCCTCGAGCACCTGGAGCGCGCGGCTCGCCTCCTCAACCTCCGCGTCGAGCTCCGCGAGCTCCTCCTGGGCCTTCTGGAGCTGGGTCTCGACGGGATTGCGCGCCTCCAGCTTTTGCTCGAGCTCCAGGCGGGCTGCCCGGAGCCGCTTCTCACCCTTGCAGATGGCGTTCGCCTCCCTGTGGAGCCGCGTCGCCCGTGGCAGGGAGGAGGCCTTCTGCTCCGCTGCCGCCTTTTGGGCGCTGACCAGCTCGGCGCGCTTCGCCTCCAGCTGGCTGGCCACGACGTCGGTGAAGCAGCCGTCCACTCCGTCAGGCGGCTCGGCTTGCAGCGCCTCGAGCTGCTCGACTGCCGCCTGGAGCCTCTCGATCGCCGTGGCGCCTCCGCCGCTGGGCGTCCCGCTCGCTGCCGAAGCCGCGGTCTGCGACTTGGTGGAGGCTGCCCGCGAGGCCGCGCCGCGGGCCTGCCTCTGGGCACGGCGCCCACGTGGCTGATCCACCCAGCCGTCCTTGTCTGCCTTGGGCCTCGCCTTGGCTGGGGACGCTCCCATCGCCCAAGGCGGGGCCGCATGCCCACAGCCAAGGCACGAGGCGCGCCAATCCCAGTTCCACCCTCCGCAGCTGCACATCCAGTAGGACTTGCTGCGCCTGCTGCTGCCACCGCCACGCGGGGGCCTCGCCATGGCCACTGCCGCGCTGGCCGAGGGGCTGCGCCTCCGCGCCGCGAAAGCAGGGAGCTGAAACACGAAGTGCACTGGCCCAAAGCGCGGAGACCCTCGCGCTCAGAGCGCCGCGAACGACTCGCGGTCGTCGGGTTCTCAGAGGCCTTGAGCCACAATGGCTACGGACCATGCTCATATGGTCTGCCATGCTCCTGTGTGTTCTGCTATGCTTCTGTGGTCTACCGTGCTTCGTCGGGTCAACCGTTCCTCTGTGGTCTGCCTTGCTCCTCCTGTGGTGTGTCGTGCTCCTGTGTGGTATGCCGTGCTCTTGTGCGGTCTGCCATGCTCCTATGACGTGTTTGGCTGTGCTCCTGTGGTCTGCCGTGCTTCTGCCTGGTCTGCCATACTCCTGTGTGGTCTGCCGTGCTCCTGTGATCTGCCGTGCTCCTGCGAATTCTGCCGTGCTCCTGTGTGGTCTGCCATGTTCCTGTGTTGTCTGCCGTGCTTCTGCGAAATCTGCCGTGCTCCTGTGCTCCACCGTGATCCTATGGTCTGCAACGCTCCTGCCGTGGTCTGCAATGCTCCTGTGCTGTCTGCCGTGGTCCTGTGTAATATGCCGTGCTCCTGCGGGGTCTGCCGTGCTCCTATGACGTGCAATGCTCCTATGAAGCCTGCCGTGCTTCTGTGTGGTCTACCGTGTCCGTGCGGTCTGCCGTGACCCTATGTACTATGCCGTGCTCCTGTGTGGTCCGCCATGCTCCTGTGTTCTGCCGTGCTCCTATGATCTGCAATGCTCGTGTGTGGTCTGCTGCGCTCGTGTGGTCGGCCATGCTTCTCTGCTCCGTCGTGCTCCTGTGTGGTTTGCCGAACAACCGCATGGTCTGCCGTGCTCCTGTGGGGTCTCCCGTGCTCCTGTGTGCTCCGCCGTGCTCCTGTGTGCTCCACCGTGGACCTGTGGTCTGCCGTGCTCCTGTGCGGTCTGCCGCGCTTCTGCGTGGTCTGCCATGCTCCTGTGGTCTGCCGTGCTCCTGGAAGGTCTGCCGTGCTCCTGTGTCCTGTGCGGTCTACCATGCTCATATGGTCTGCCATGCTCCTCCCATCTGCCATGCTCCTGTGTGTTCTGCTATGCTTCTGTGGTATGCCGTGCTTCGTCGGGTCAACCGTTCCTCTGTGGTCTGCCTTGATCCTCCTGTGATGTGTCGTGCTCCTGTGTGCTATGCCGTGCTCTTGTGCGGTCTGCCGTGTTCCTGTTTGTTTTGCCATGCTCCTGTTTGGTCTGTCGTGCTCTTACATGGTCAGCCGTGATCCTGTGTGGTCTGTCGTGCTCCTGCGTGGTCTGCCATGCTCTAATCGAATACCATGCTCCTGTGGTCCGCCGTGCTTCTGCGCTCTGCCATGCTCCTGTTTTGTCTGCCATTTTCATGTTTGGTTTGCCGTGCTCCCGTGTGGTCTGCAACGCTCCTGTGTGATCTGCCATGCTCCTGTGTGATCTGCCGTGCTCCTGTGATCTGCCGTGCTCCTGTGCGTGTATGGCGTCGAAAACAACTCAGCCTCGGCCGCATTTTTCGAGGATGTCTGCAGCGAGAGCCCTCTCTCTTGTTGAAAAAACGAAGAACGCTGATTTTTGCAAACGCCGATGCTGGTCAACTTTTAGTTTGTCCCGGACGAAATCGCCATTATCGGTCGTCTTGAATGCGCTCGTTGGGTTATCTTTGGCTTCGTTTTGGGCTCTTTGGGGCCGCCTTGATGCCCCAAACAACCAATGCGATGCGATGTTGGACACAGAAGGTTTTTGATCATGACCCTAGCGGCATCGCGATCTTTAACGGCTGGTTTGGACCGTCTAGACGCCACTGCGATACCGATGCCAAGACAACGTTATGACATCATTTCAAAACGATGATATTGTGCTTGGCATGTTTTGGGGCCCTAGCGACATCCCCATTTCTGGCAGTCTCCCAGGCGCCATCTTGGGGTCCATTTTGAACTCTTTCTTCGTCTTGAAACACTGCCGTGACGATATCAAAGCGATGCTGGGCACACCAATTTTGATTGGCTGAACGCTCGTTTTCGAAACTATGACAAATTCGCGACTTCCCAGATGTTGAAAATGTCTCAAACGAAACGCGTGTTTTTGTTAAGAGCGATGTGGCGAACATATCGTGTTTGTAAGCATGCCTCAGGAGAAATCGCTACGCGGGGGAGTTCGCTGAGCCGGTTCCCCGTGCAACCCGTCACGGTATAGTAGGGATAGTTTGATAATGTAGCAATCTGTTACAATTTCAAGCAGAACGTCCAACTAGCTTCTGGTTCCTCGAAAACGCTTCCCGTCATCCGCTAACCCGGTCCCCCGTGCGATCTCGAACGGTATATTTATAACCCATTTTAAACATGTTACAGATTTCATCCAGAACCTCCAGCTCGTTTTTCGTTCCTCGAGAACGCTTCCCTTCATCCGCTGGCCCCCTCACGGGGCCACCAAGCTGTGCGGATGAGGTGTCTTGAACCTGCTCCAATACCCGTTTCCAGCTTCCAACGTTCCCACATCACTTTCTATTTCCTACTACAAATTGTTGCTGTCCGTGCAAGGGGGGGGGGGGGGGGGGGGGCGAAAACCGCCTTGGCTTGGTTTCCAGCGTGGGTCTGTTATTATAGAAAAGGGTCATGAAACAAACGTTCAAACACAGATTCTGACTATCAGTGCATATGCGGTCTGGCAAATCGGGGCGGCAACAACGTGACGCCAAGGGGCGTCGTGGACTCGAGCCTTTGGCCTGGGAACACGAAGCGCACGATTACCCATATCATGCAGTTCTGCAACTGGTCAATGTGTTCTGGGGGGGTGCATGGACACGCAGAACACTGTTCAGCTAATCGTTAGCTGGCGCCCGCCTCAAACTCATGCCCCATCCCCCGCCGCCTCCCAATATCCCTTCGCTTTGGCCCCACTCTCCTCATGCCCCTCCGATTACCCCCGGTCCTCACCAGGCCCCTCATCCACATTGTCACCCCCCATGTGCCAATTCATGTCGTTCCTCGTCGTCCTCCTCCGCTGGATTAGTTCCCCCATCGTCCACATGCCCGCCCTCCTCCCATCCTCTACGCCCTAGCGCACATCATGCCCCCTCCTTGTGCCCCCCCCCCGCCTCCCTCGTCCTCGTGATGCTGCTCTGGTAAAAAGGGGCGGACCTTGCCGCAGGCACCTGTAATTTACATGTTAGCGATGCGACTGTGCTCGGCGGCCGTGCCGCCCGCGTTTGGAGTGCGCCCCGAACGCTCGCGTTGTCAATCGCCTCTGTTTGGCTGCTCCGCTGTGCTCGGATATCGAAAAGGCGACATACCGCTGATGCGGGCACGCGGCACCAGGGACTCCACTTTTCGAACATGGATGGAAGACGAGGTAAGACGACGGACGGTGGAGCAGGGAAGCAAAGAGGAACGAGGAATAGTGAAGGAGGTGGGAAGGGGCGCACCCCCGCCCGAACCGCGGACGCTTTCGACATCATCCAAGGGAGGGAAGAAAGGAAGGGGAACGGAGCAAGGGCGAGGACGACGACGGGAAGCAAACTGTCCTGGGTCCGCATAAAGCCATATGCTTGCGATTCGGGTGCGCGCGTTTTCTTCGAGGCGCTTCAAGCCCGACCCATACTGAATTCACTAAGTCCTCCAAACTGTGTAAACACTCTGTCCTCTGTTCCCCCTCCTATACAACTGCCTCAGACCAGAGGGGCAGTGGATTCCAAGACCTGGCAAACCGTGCCCTCGAGGCAATAATCCGTCGTGAATTGCACCAGACTCGCGTTCCCGAGGCCAGCCCTCGTAACTTACGCCGGGGTCGCGCTACCGAGGCCAGAATCCTTTGGGAATCGCACCAGATTCGCGCTCCCGCGGCCAGAATCCATGGCAAATCACGCCAGGTTCGCGCTGTCGGGGCCAGAATCCTTCGTACATCACCCCAGATTCGCGGTCCCGAGGATGGATTCTCTGGAAAATGACTTCAGATTCTCGCTCCCGAATCCAGAATCCTTTGCAGTTTCGGCTGGATTTGCGCCCCCGGGGTCAGAACCCATGTGCATTACGCTAGACTCGCACAGTGTAGTCGACTCGCCCTCCCAACGCTAGAAAAAGATTGTACATTACGCCAGATGCGTGCCCCCGAGGCCAGAATCCATTCGGCCAGTTCTGCCAGATTCGAGCTCCCGAGGTCAGAACCCTTTGTAGCTTACGACGGGCTCGCGCTCCCGGGGCCACGCCCCGTTGTAAATGACGCTGGGCTGGCGTCCCGATTAGATTGCGCCAGAGTCGCTCTATGAGAAGGAAACAGAGCGTTCAACAACAGCTCTAACACTCAAGGTGCTCACCGACTGCCAGTCACCCTCGCATGAAGTTCCCAGACATTTTCAAGACGGCGCCGAAACGTCTTAGCATAGCTGTGGCATCTCCCATTCTGATAGAAAGGGGGCCAGCGGCAGAGGGCGAAGCCTTTACGGATCATGTGTTCTAGAGTAGACGTATACGATAACAGATCTTTATACAAGAGATCTTATGCCACATTCTTCGTCGATCTTTGAGGGTCCTAACGTGCCCCAGAGCTTATGTGGGTCCCCGGTGGGGCACCTGCTGGTAGACCGTTTCCTTTTTTGACGTGCCTACTTCAGTGGCTCCGTGGAGCAGCAGTACAATTCAAAACACCACGGAGGACCTGGCATCCGCTCCAGAAAACGCATGGCCTCGTCTCCGCTTGCTGAAGTTCCTGGACCAAGCCAACGCCTCGAACTCGGCAGCGAAATGCCAATCAACTTTCCTGCTTCACCCTCGATTCTGCCACGCACCTCGGACCACCATCATGACTCCCGCTTTCCTGCCGCAAGGCTGCGCAGGCGGCCGTGGAGGCATGTGCGCCGATCCTGAGCCCAGGATGGGCCTGGCCCTGCTCGGAGTTGGTGCGTGGCCGGCGCCCTCCGACCAGGAACTCTCAACCAGAGGAGCTCGAGAGGCCCCCCCCGTGCTTCTCGGCGCGCGGAGTCCATCGGCTGCACGCCTGTGCCCCGCTCTCGACTCTGCGTTGGCGCTCCGCGAGGCGGGTTCACGATAGGAGCTCTCCTGAGAACACTGCGGTGTCTGGCGCGCTCACAATTCGGAGTCTCCTTTTGCTGAGTCAATACGGCTCAAACCAAGGCAATGCAAATCAGTTAAGTGCAACGCATTTTCATGAAAGGCAGACGATGCACAAGTTAACAATTCAAAGAAGAACGAAACAGTGAAATCACATCCATGCAATGCAAAATGCTGCCGCAAGGCGAAGCATTGCGCCACAATGCAATTCAGAACAAACCGACACATACACACACGACTTCAAATCAGAGCCGTACCATGCACACCAATGCAACGCAGTGCAAGGTAAGGCAGGGCGATGCAGCGGAAACCAACCCACAGCGACGCAAAACATAACACAGAAAGAATTCTGTTCGCCCCAAGCGACCCAGGGGGCCAGATTCTGGGTGGCCCCCCACACTCACGTCGCAAGAGGCGGGGCCCCCATGCGCAAGGTCGCATGGCCACCAACCCTGTGGTCCCCTCCAAGTGGGCCGCGCTGGTAGAACAAAGCGTTAAAGCACAGCAAAACCAATCATGTTCAGACTGCTCGCCCTTGAGTGGCAGTGTCTCGTCCAACATGTATACCCTAAGCCCTCGACTGCCGCCCTCTCCCAGGGGGAAGGCCTCATTCTTTCATGCCCGAGTCTGGGTAAACCCCGACATGGCAAGACAATCGGGCTGGGCGGGCAGACCTGGCGGCACATTCAAGCGGCAATCGACCCCGCGAAACCCAACGGGCGGGTCGGGCGGGTCTGGCAGGCGGACCCTAGCGGTCGGGTCTGCCGGGCGGATCCTGATGGGCGAGTCGGGCGGGAAGAACATCAAAACGGGTGGGCCGGCGGTTTCTGAGCAATTTGCCCAGCGGACCCTGACATGCCCGTCGAGCGGGCGGACCCTGACAGGTGGGCTGGGCTGGCGGGCGCCAGCGGGCGGGTGGAACGGGCGGACCTCCTCGGGCGGTCGGGCGGGCAGGACATCAAATCACGATTCCTTCTGCTCTGGAGGGTACGGTCGGACCTAGGCCAGAAAAACATCCCTCAAGGACATGAGATCATCCGCCGGCCAAAACAGAACATTCAAGGGTACCCTCCCCAAGATGCACAAGAACATCTGACAAACACGAAGAACATGAGGGTACCCTCCCCGAACCGACCTCGATCTTATACCTCGTTCTGACTGTAATGACACTGCGCACGCGGCCTGGAGCAAAGTGGCAAGGAAGAAGTCTCAGGCAAGAGCGCGACTCCAGAAGAAATGATCAGGTGTTTCGGGCGAGAGCGCGATTCTGGAGAAACTTGCAGAGTAAGTCTCCAGCGAGAGCGCGACTGAGCGGGAGCCGTTGTCGTTGAATGTTGATTTCTCAACAAGTACTATCCGCCACCGTGCCCGCGGGCACGGAGTGGGCGTGTCCTCAGGTCCTTTGCCTCATCCTCTGGCCTTCAGTCCTCAGTCCTGAGGAGGTCCTCATGGGCCTGGAACCCGAATTCTCAATTCTCTTTGGGCTTCCCGCGTGACCCCCGGGCTCCCGGCCATCTTCCCGCACGACTTCTTCCGGGCCCAAGAGGGCCCCAGGACGGACCGAGAGGGCTCCAGGAGGCCCCCAAGACGGCTCAAGATGGCTCCGAGACGCCCCTAGATCGCAGCAAAACGCTCCAGAGTGCCTCAAGACGGCCCAAGAGGCCTCCGAGACGCCCCAAGAGATCCCCAAGAGCCTCCCCTAAGAGGGCCCAGAGATGGCAGAATCATTCATGTTCCGTAGTTTTCTGAGCTCTCTGGGGAATTCGATTTCTCGAGCTCCCAGCGCTCCAAAACGGTCCAAGAAGCCCCGAGGACGCCCCACGGCGGCCCAAGAGGCCCCCAGGAGGGCCACAGCACGGCCCAAGGGGCGCCCAACACGGCCCAAGGACAGCCGCAAGAAGGGTCTAAGAGGTGGAACGCAGACGAAAATCCAAGTCTTCTGCCCCATGAGGCCACCAGGAGGCCCCAAGAGGCTCCCAAGAGGCCCCGAAGACGCATCAAGAAGCCCCCAAAACGCTCCCAAGAGGCCTCAACACTGTCCCCCAAAATGCGCCGAAGAGGCCTCCCGCGGCATCCCAACGAATATCCTCGAGGCCTGTGGCCCACAACCCAGGCACGGTGGCGGGGTGGGCCCAAGGCCATTCGATTGTTGGACCCCCTAGGAGCGCCCTGATGCTCTCGCCTCGGCGCTGGTTGCATTTCCGTTTACATTGAGGCTCACGCTCGAGCGTCTCAGGATACAGAACGAGCTGCCCCCCAACAACGACAACACCAACAACAACAACAACAACAACAACAACAACAACAACAACAACAGCAACAACAACAACAACAACAACGACAACAACAACGACAACAACAACAACAACAACAACAACAACAACAGCAATAACAGCAGCAGCAGCAACAACACCACCAACAACACCCCAACACCACCAACAACAGCAGCATCATCAGCAGCAACAACAACAACAGCAGCAGCAATAACACCACCAACAACAACAGCAGCAACAGCAGCAACAGCAGCAACAACACCACCAACAACACCAGCAGTCACAGCAACAGCAGCATTAACAACAACACCAACAACACCAATAACATCAGCAACAACAGCAGCGACAACACCAGCAACACCAGCAACAACAACACCAACACCAACAACAACAACATTCACTTTGAGACTGTTCGCTATTATCTGCTCGCGTCCCATCCAACACGTATATCCCAAACCCTCGGTACCCGCTTCGTTCGTCTTCGATCGTACCCCCTCTTAGTTTCATATCTTCCCTACCTGCCACGTGTAGTCGGTGCAGCCCCTAAAACAAGTAAAGGAGGGAGTGGAGAGACATGGGGGAGGGAGGAGGATAGAGCACGAGAGAAATTTGCAGGAGGAGGGTTAGGAGCAAGAGCGCAAGCGGCAGAACCAGCCTAGCGTGTCGGGAGGGCGGACCCTAACGGGCAGGTCGGGAGGGCGGGCTCAGACGGCCAATTTCTCAGAACTTTACTAACAGTCTGCAGGCTGGGCGGGCCCAGACGGCCAGGTCGAGCGGGCGGGTCGCTAAAGCGTCAACCCATCACGAAGGGAGTTTCGAACGATAACACGATGCCCACGTACATCGTCAGGAATTCCAGAGCGAGGGCGTGATTTGGGAGTCTTGGGGTCGCGGCGCCGCAATACATTGTGAGGAAGCACCACGCGAGAGCGCGACCCCTGGATACATGATGAGGAAATCCGGCGCGAGAACGCAAACTTAACATACATTATCAGGCGGGAGCCGTTGCATGTTAATTACTATTGTTGTTGGACCCCCCCAAGCGCTTTGGCGCTCTCGCCTCGGCGCCGGCTACATTTCCATTGAAAATGAGGCTCACGCTCGAGCGGTTTGGGGGGCGCCCAAACAGGCCCCCCAACAACAATAATAATAACAACAACAACAACGCTCCCGCTCGAGACCTCTTCATTTTTTACTTAGGGCTGGTGCTCTTGCTCGCCGCCGAAAGCCGCCGTCCCAACAAAACCAGCGCTACCGCTCGAGACTTGTTCCCATTTTACCTTGGACTGGCGCGCTACTCTTTCTCTCATCGGCCCCGCCCCCAGCAACAACAACGCTCCCACTCCAGCATTTCTCCCTTTTTTACTCAAGGCGGTGCTCCTCATCCTCGCCGCCGAAAACCGCCGTCCCGACAAAACCAGCGCTCCCGCCCGAGACTTCTTCCCGTTTTACGGTGGACTGGCGCCCTACTCTCTTTTGAATTGGCTCCGCTCCCAACAAGAACAACGCTCCCGCTCGAAGCTTCCTCTCTTTTTCCTCAGGACGGTGCTGCTGTTCCTCGCCGCCGACAGCCCTCGTCCCGGCAAAACCACGGCTCCCGCTCGAGACTTTCTCCCTTCTTACTCAAGGCGGTGTTCCTCCTCGCCGCCGACAACCGCCGTCCCAACAAAACCAGCGCTCCCGCCCGAGACTTCGTTTTGTTTTACGCTGGACTAGCGCCCTACTCTCTTCAGCATTTGCGCCGCTCCCAGCAACAACAGCGGCCCTGCTCGAGACTTCCTCCCTTTCTATTCAGGCCCCATCCCCACCAAGGCAATCCTGTCGCTCGATACTTCCTTGTGCTTTACCCTTGGCTGGGGCTCCACTGGCGATCTCGCATCGTCGCAACAAGGCGCGGGCATGCGTTTTCGAGGCGGGATCAGTTGAAACTCCTCGGAGGAGGTGTTTGCAAAGACGTCATTGGGCGGAAGATCTGGGAATGGGAACAGCGGACCCCGCTATAAAAGAATAGTCCCCCCTGATGGGGATGGTTATCATGATGGTCGCATACTTCGTGTGGAAACATAGCGCGTGAGGATAAACATATTGTTGTTGTTATTGTTATTGTAAGCCCAGGGGCAAACGGCGCAATCTAGTGATCACAAGCTCTCCATGATGAAAACAGAGTGCGAGCCCAGGGATGAGCACTGACTTTGACATGGGGGCTGGAGGACCAACAGGAAGTATTCATTATACATTAATTTCAACATTACCACCACCAGCAAACGCGACAACCACACCAACAGCATCACCAACAGCATCACCAACAACAAGACCAGCAATAGCAACAACAGCAGCAGCTACAACAACACCAACGACACCACCACCACCAACAACAACAATCTTTGTAAGACTGCTCGCTCCTATTTGTTCTCGTGCCATTCAAAACGTAGCTCCCACACCCTCGGTACCCGCCCTCTTCGTCTTCGATCGTACCCCCCCAGGGGTAGATCTTCCGTAGTTGCCACGCGCATTTAGCGCAGTCCTTAAAGCAGGGGAAACGAGGACGGATGGAAGGGCGAGGTAGAAGGATGGAGCACGAGAGAAACTAGCAGGAGGGGGGCTGCGAGCAGAACACACGTGGCAGAACCAGATGGGCAGATCGGGCTGACAGACCCTAACAGGCGGGTTGGGAAGGTGGGCCCAAGCGGTCAGGTCGAGCAGGCGGGTTCCTGAAGTCCTGCATGAATCGCGAGGAAGCCTCGCTCGATCGTGCGACTCCCAAGTCCATCGTGAGAAAGGACAAAGCGAGAGCGTGAGTCCTGAGTGCCGAGGGCGCGGCGTCTGAATACATTGCGAGAAATTCCAAGGCTAGAGTGTGATGTCTGCATCAATTGTGAGGAAATCCCACGTGAGAACACGGTTTTGGGATCATTTGTGAGGCAATATCAAGCGGGAACCGTTGTTGTTGCAGCCGGGGGCAACAGCACAGTTTGTGCAGGAGTACTTTCCCTGATAACAACCAGGGTGCGAGCCCCGAGGGGGGCACTTCAATTGAAAAGTACAATGTGCACTGGTGGGGGGGATCAGCAATAATTATTCTTCAAGAATGAAAGCTCAACAAAGCTCCCGTCCGATACTTCCTCACAGTTTACTCCGAGAGGCCCTGGCCAGAGCGGGACCGAGCCTCAAGAAAAGCGCTCTCGCCTCAGACCTCCCCACTATTTACCACCACAAAAGGGGGCCTTCAGAGCAATCATGCCGCTACTTGCTGATGTCGGAACGGCCGTTTCGCTTGAGTTTTCTGTGCAAGTTGGCAGTGCAAGGGGGTCCTTCAGAGCCAGGTTGCTGGTACTCGCGGATGCTGGCAAGGCCTTTTCGACTGTCGTCGCAATTCAGCACCACAAAGGGGCCCTTCGAAACATTATTGCTGCTACTCGGGGATGCCGGAACGGCCGTTTCGCTTGAGACTTCCTCGCAATTTCGCATAACAAGGGAATCCGTCAGAGCAGTCTTGCCGCTGATTGTGGAGGCCTCAGGAGGCCCCAAGACGCTCCTGGGATATCTGTTCGTGTGCAGTTTTCCGGCCCTCCCACCCCCAGGAGGCCCCAGGATGCATGTTCTGTATTGGGATCTCTGTTCTGTTCGGGGAGCGTATTCGGCCCCTCTGCTCCCAAGAGGCCCCAGGAGACACTCTTATATGTTTGGGATACGTGCTCGGGGAGCATTTTCCGGCCCTCCCGCCCCAAGGAGGCCCCAGGAGAAGCTCTTCTGTATTGGGATAATTTCAATCAGCCCGTATGGTAAGGAGGATGCGCGATAAGGGTGCAAGGGCCTTGCCAGCCCACTTCGAAGCTTTTCGAGTTGGGCTCGGCCAGCGAAAGTGGCCGAGGATGGCCCTTCGGAAGGTTTCCCATCCTCTCTGATGCGGGCTTCCTGCAATCGTGTGTTCGGGGAGCGCTTTTCGCCCCCCCCCCCCCCCCGCCCCAGGAGGCCCTAGTGTTCGGGGAGGTCCCCGTAGGCTTCGCCCTCGTAGGCTTCGCCGCCTCTCCCCGTGGGGCTCGAGATCTTTGTGCTTGACGCTCTTCCTCGACATATCTATGTACATATATCATATATATACATATATATATATATACATATACATAGATCCCCTGTTCTAGGGCTTGAACCCTTTGTGCTTTACGCCTGTTCCCGTATATTGTCCCTCGACTGGGGCTCGAATCCTGTGTGTGCGTGTGCGTCACGTGTGTCCCTAAATCTGGTCCCTTCGACGGGGGCTCGAATCCTTAATGTCTCACGACTTTTCCTACATATTGCCACTCTCCTGGGACTGGAATCCTTCGTGTTTTGAGTCCTCACCACTCCCATCGTCACATTGCTTTTTTATTCATCGTGCGAGCTGAAAATAAAAATGTGTCTCGGGAGAGGTATCGGCTCTAACTCCTTTTGCGTGAGGTCCGGGTGTGGGAATATCGCTCCCTTTTCCTTAGTTCCCCCAAGAGGGGGTGACATCATGATGGATGCATGTGGCATGATGTTGAAGCATGGTACGTAGGGGTAAAATCACTGTTGTCGTTGATGTAGTCACGGGGCCATTACGGCGGCGGTTTCTCCGGGAAAACATTTCCTGTTGAACAAGAAGAATGTGCGAGAGTCGATAGGCGGCACTTCAGTGGGAAAATCACAATTGCACCGGTCAGCAACATTTCTTACCTATAAACAAGAATCAACAAGTGACATATGCCACTGCAGGGTCAAGCTTAGAGCTCGCCCTGTCTGGATTGGGGCCGGGGAGCCACGTTGTTAGATTCGGCACTCCATGGAACTCCAATATCTGGCGCGGCAGCTTCTGAAAGCATCATCGAAGCAGATTTCCAGCCCGATGGACGTCTCTCGCCCCAGCAAATCGGGCAACCCTGACGTGGCGGCTGAGGCTAGGCAAGCCACCGGCATCGTCCTCGTCGTCCATCATGAAGCGGACGCGATTACTCCGCCCTCTGTCGTCCACCTGAGAATAGTAAGCAGGACGAAGAGAAATCAGGGGCGCAATCGCTGGACACACACACACATACCCCGCCCGCGGGCATTGACAGATGTACCTTCCGCGGATCGAACAAAACATGTACTTTACCAGAATGTGTTCTGAGGCGCCATGTGCTGTAGTAATTGTCGTGCTTTGCGTGCCGCAGCGATTTTTATCAGTCCGCTCAGGAAATCCGCGATGGCTCACAACCGTGGGCATCAGACGTGCTATTGTAGTAAGAATGCGTGCAGAGCGAGGTCTAACACTGGTTAGCATTATCACCAACCATGCCAACGACACGAAATCTTGCAGTACGGCTCACGGCCAATTTTGGGCCTGGCAGGATTCTTCTCACGGTCAGTGATCCTGTCCAGATCTTTCCCGGATGTCTTTGTTGGCGTTCCCCGAAGCCCCACATCCCACCTGCCCTTTTATAGGGCATGAGTGGTTCAGGGAGTTTCCTGTTCCGACTCCCCTTTTTCCCTTTCGGGGAAGGGCTTCCCCCTCCCCCTCCCCCCTCCCCTGGACGGGGCGGGGCGGGCCGCGGGTCGTAGGAGCCTCCAAGATGGCCTCGGCGAGGAAGCCACAATCATTGATTTTACTAACAAATTTTGTCCACACTTTGGCCTCCTGGGGGTGGGGCGCCGCTGATTACGGATCCCCTCCCTCCTTTGATCGATCTCCTCCGAGATGGCCCCCAAGGCTCCCAAGGGTGCATCAAGGTGGCCCCAACAGGTGCCCAGGAGGCCCCCCAGATGCCCCCAAGAGGTTCCAAGATACCCCCAAAAGGCCCCCCAAAGACACCCAAGGCGCCCTAAGAGGCTTCGGCGAGAAGGCCAAAATCAATGATGTTACCAAGGTTTTGTCCACATTCTGGCCTCCTGGGGGGTGGACCCTAGTTAAGGAGACCCCCTACTTTGACCGATCGCCTCCAATATGGCCCAGAGATGGCTCCCGAGGCTCTCAAGGGTGCCCTAAGACGGCCCCCAAAAGGGCCCAGGAGGCCCCCAGAGGCCGCCAAGAGGCCCCCAAGAGGCTTCCAAGCGACCCTCAAGAGGCCCCAGGAGGCCCCCCAGAGGCACCCACGACGCCCCAAGCGGCCTCGGCGAGGAGGCCGATCGGATTGATTTTATGTAAGTGTTGTCCACATTTTGGCCTGCGGGGGGGGGGACCCTAATGAAGGAGCCCTCCCCTCCGTTGATCGATCTCTTCCAAGATGGCCCCAGGATGGCCCCCGAGGGTGCCCCATGAGGTGCCCAAGAGGTGTCCAAGAGGAGCCCTGGAGGCTCCCACGAGGCCCCCAAGATGTCCCAAAAGTCCTTTAAGAGGCCCCCAGAGCCCCAGAGGCCTCCAAGGGGTACCCAAGACGCCTGAAGAGGCCCGCGGAACCGCCAAGAGACCACCAAGACGCCCCAAGAGAACCCCAAGAAGTTCTCGAAATAAATTCGACGAGACTCCGGGAGGCATCTAAGAGGCCTCTGGTCTTCGGTTCGCCCTCCTCCTCCTCCTCCTCCTCCTGCTTCTCCTCCCCCTCCTCCTCCGCCTCCTCCTCCTCTTCCTGACCCGCCTGTTCCTCCCTCCTCCCTCCACAAGTACTCACTTGGAATGCTTCTCTGCTCTCCCCCCGAAGATGATAAAACAGGTAGCCCGCCCCACTCCGCGCTGTGTTCCTTTCACGCACAGGATTTCAGCACCTATCTTCTTACGCTTCTACATACATGTGTCTAAAGATATCCGAATGTTTTCGGTGTTGCAAGATGGTGCTCCCGCTGCATCGTGGGCCTCATGTTCGAATCGGCGGTTTGCTCCCGTCGTTCAAAATGGCGCTCTCGCCCCAGCGCGGGCCACTTTTCGACTCCGGATATTTCTTCATCGTGGCCGCGCCCCACATTTCCCCTCCTCCACCTTCCCCTGGTCCTCCTTTTCTTGACTATCCTTCCGCTTTAGTTCCTGCTGCTGCTGCTGTTCGTCCTCATCCCTTTCCTCCCGCTTATCCTCCTGCTCACCCATCACCTCCTCCTCTTGTGCACGCAGCTCCCCTTCTTCCGATTGCGCATGCCACGAAGTGGTCTTCCTGTGGGAGTCGCAGCTCGGCTACGACACGCGTCCGTGGAAATGATAAATCGACGCCGTGGGAAGGGATGGGAGGGAAGGAAAGGAAGTCAGATGAGGCGCGAGCGCACCTAGCGTGTCCCCCTCCCCCCTCTCTTCTCCTCCTCCTCCCGCTCTTCCTCCGACTTCTCCTCAATCCTCCTCCCGTGGAGTACGACGTCTTACCCAGCCCTTTATTTCACTGCATGCTCTTCCACATCCCTGATGAAGGCAACTCGTCTGGGCATCGTTTCTGTACGGGCTGGGGGGGTACCGAATCGTCTAACATGTTGTATGTCGTGGGTTCACCGTGCAGCCCCTGAGGAGGAAGCCAGTCTGGGCTTCTGCTTGCAAGATCGTCTCTTCTTCCTGGCACGGACTCTTCGCTGCATCACTGGTGCATCAACGTATGGCTACTCTAACACCACTGTTATGATCTGCCGTGTGACACTGGTCAACGACCAAAGAACAAATCGTCGAGATTTTGGAATGAAGGGGGGTGGTCGTTGTAAACGAATCGTCCATGCTCGGGCGACAGAATTCACGCCAATAGTAAAACACGTATCGTGCGATCGTGCGAAAATCACGGGCGCATTCGTGAGCGAATGTGAACTCACCGACTTGCGTTACATTCATCGACCCCTTGGGGCCACTCTGCGTGTGAGATAATTCCCGCCTTCCTCCCCAAGGGGGGGACGATCCGCAAACCGGCCGGAATACCGGGACCGATCTCCCTCTGTGGACAAAGGGAAAACCGGGAATGAAGAACGGCGTGCCGGCGGCATCCTCCCGCTCTCCCTCCCCAACCTGCGTTGGATGGGGGGCGGGCGCATGCCTCCCCTCCCCCCCCCCTTAGGGGGCCCCCCCATTCCGGGCCCGCTGCCCCATGTGCGCAGCGGGAAAGCAGGGCCCCCCCCCCCCGGGGATCCCGCCTCTCCCGGCCCCGTGAGGGGAGGCTCCCCTGTCTTTCCCCCAGGGACCTCCCTGTGGAGCAGGGGGAGTGCCCCGCCCCCCCCCCCCCCACCCCCCAGGGAAATGAAGAACGTCAGAGGAGGTTTGCCCTCCCTGCTCCGACTCCCCCGTGGAGACGGGGGGAACCGCACGACAGAGGGGAGGTGGGGGCTGGCCCCCTGTGAACAAGGAGGAGCGCGCGTCAGAACGCCTCCCGCAGGGGCAAGAGGACCCCTTGCCCTTGCCCCGATGTCAACGAGAAAAAACAAATTCCAAGGCTCCCTGTTTTTCCAATCCCGGCGCGCGCTATCGAAAAGGATCCCATGGCTTCCAGAGTCTCCACAAAAGCCCCGGCGACGCTCCAAGTAATCCTCCGAGAGGCTGGTTGTCCAAATGCGATGCGTGCTGCAACGCGGTGACCAAGGGGTTCTTCAATGAAATGCGTAAGCCCCGCATTCGTACGACCTCGGCGCGAGCGGGCCCGTGCAATGCCCTCGCGGGTGATTCCCTTTCGGCTGGCGTATGACTACGTCCGAATTCGAATCAGTGTGATCACGTGCATCCCAGTATGAGTGAGTCTGACGGT
The DNA here is from genome assembly GCA_963575745.1 of Prorocentrum cordatum. NCBI lineage: Eukaryota > Dinophyceae > Prorocentrales > Prorocentraceae > Prorocentrum > Prorocentrum cordatum. The sequence continues at coordinate 1,125,844 of CAUYUJ010014516.1, forward strand.
GAAAGCGCACAGGCAAAGAGGCGGATGAGTGCAGCAGGACACGCGACACAAAGAACATGATCCCCTCACTCAGGATATGAGGACTGATGGAATTGAAAAGAACAAAGATGATGAGGAGGAGAGGACGAACAACGGCGACGGAACCCCCAACAGGGACGAGGGATGATGATGAGAGGGGGAAGCGGGCGAAGATAATGAATGCCCCGCCCGTAGCGTCTTCGATGTTTGTCACTGCGGCGGACGGCACCGCGTCGCGGCAACTCTGCGCTACTGCCGCTGCCTTGGAACGGCTCGGAGCGACCCCCACGGCGGCCGCCGCCATCACCCGGCGGTCTCCGCGGCCAAGCAGAGGAGTCTCCAGGGACGTCCGACGACGGCCCCATAGGGCCCGAAGGCGTCAGCAGACGATTCCCCAAAAAACCTCCCAGAAACGCCACGGACCCCCCAAGACACCACCCAGGAACCGTCCAGAAAGGCCCTTACCCGTCACCCCCTCGTCCATCCCGCCGTCTCCCCACTACCTTGGAAATCGCCCTCCTCACAATCACTCTGTCGTGGCAAACTCTTGTTACCTCGCCGACCCGGAGGGTGACTTCAAGGGAACGGAGGTGCGGCACCACTAACGTTCGGAGGTCCGCGCGGATTGCCCCGGTCGGCGCTCAGCGCCCCTCCCCACAACCCTAACCCTGGCGCGCGGAGCGGGGGGGGGGGGGGGGGGCAGACGTCACCTGCGCGAAGGTGGGCGTGGGGAAGGAACCTGCGCGGAGATGGGGGGCGGCGACCGTCGCGCGTTTGCGGCGGCGAACGACGAGGCCAGACAGGCACGACGCGACAACCAGACAGCCACGGCGCAACGGCAGGAACTCTCTGCCCCTAGCTGTCCGCGCCGTCGGGGCGCCAGGCGCACGGCCAGATGTGCGGTGGCCCCAGCGCTGGCGCAATAAATCCACCGGGACCTCCAGAAGGACAACTATCGTGTTAGGAGGAACGGGTTGGGAAGATGCAGGGCACGACTGTGTAACAAGTATATGTCACATACGCAATAAGACGGGTAGTCTGATCATTTCTCCCAGCCCCATCCTCCCAACCCGATCAATGTCTTTCTGAGTCCCACATCCCCACGGAACCCGAAAGTTTGGTCGACTCCCAAGCTGGAGGAAGGAACCCCATGGAATGCCTCGACAACTTCCCGCGATTCTCTTGCCGTCTCGGAGGCACACGGAGGATAGGGAAGTCTCAGGTGTGGACTGCACTTTTCGAACGAACCCAAGTACAACGTCGAGGAAATGGCGCAAGAGCGCACCCCGCGTCCCCAATATCAATGTTCAACTAATCGTGCAGGCCGCGGTTTGGAACCGACTTGCACTCCCGCGCGTTGAATACCCCGATCTTTGAAATTGGGGCCCAGGGGGGGGCGCTCCGCATTGCCCGGTGCCCCGGGGCCGGAACTTCCCGCGTGTGTATATATATATATGTATATATATATATGTATGCGTATACGTACATTGTATGTACGTATGTCTTGTAATAAACGTATGTATGCTTGTAGGCGAATTTCCTATTCGAGTATATTCTATTATTAAAGTATCCAATTCCAGTCAACTCAATTTTACTCAGTTCTATTCGATTCTATTCTACTGTATCGCATTGCGTTAAAGCTGTATTCACAACTATGGTTTTACGTCGCATTCCATTACATTATATAACCATGATGCTATATTACACGGTGATATCGTATCGTATATGATTTACTTATGTGACATACAATACTATAACATGTTTTATGTTACATTATGTCATACTGTCTGACATAATGATCTACTTCGTTAGGTTTACCATTATAACATCGTTTATTATATTGCAATGTATGGTTTTGCGATACATGTTTGTATCATATCATCAACGGTTATATATGAACTCAGTATTATATATTGTCTTGTGCTGTGTAATATTTTGTCGCATTGAACCCGATTAACTCATTCGGTGTTGTACTATATGATGGTACATACTGATATGTTCTGTTATGCCAACCATATTCCTCCATATTCTGTCATACGGTACCAATGTAAACTTTACCACACAATAGCAGTTATGCTATATTGTACACTATTGTATAATATGGTACTATATCACATAATGGTGTACTACGTGATGCTGTATTATAGTAGTTCGCAATCAATCCTCTCTTTAAACGCACTTCTATTAAATTACGGAATGCCCTAAGACGGAAGTTTTCGCCTTCTTTGCGAGGTGGGGGGTCGTCCTTGGGATGTGGGGGGTGGGGGTAGGTGGATGGGGAATAGAGAAGAGGAGTCCTTGTATATCCCACCACAAAAAGATTATAGTGCATTTAGCCTGAAGGGGAATCCTATTGCGTGTCGCCTTGAAAGGAATTCTGCTGCGCTAAGATCCTTTTGCATCCAGCACACAACACAGCTTTCCCAGGTTGAAAACCGTGCGCAAGCACAGGTCGCATGGCTTCCCCTTTTTTTATACTTTATTTTTCTTATGTTTGGTACAATGAAAAACATAGAATATGGAACGTATTGTATTGCAGAAGTATTAAAACAGCGGTGCGACCTGCGCTTATTGTTATTATTATCGTTAATACTTATGTTTGAGACGAATCTTCCTTTAGTAACAAAAAACCGCTTGTTTTTTAGTTAGAAAAACCGAATGCATATATGTATATCAAACAAAGCTAGGCGACCTGTGCCTGCGCATTGTTCCAACTGACAAAAGCTGCCTTTGCTTTATTGCGAAATGCACCAGGATCCCATGTGTAGCCGAATGCAATCGAATTCCTTTTGAAGCGTAACACAATAGGGTTCCTTTTCAAGCCGAATGCAACATCATTCTTTTGGAAAGGAGTACGGAACCATTGATTTTGTGGCGAATGCACTAGGACCCCCTTCGTCGCCGAATCCAAACATATTTTCTGTTGCCGAATGCAGTCGGATTCCTCTTGGAGCCGAATGCAATGGAATTCCTTTTTGTGGCGGGATGCAAGAGGGTCCCTTTTGCATTGGAATGCCATGGGATTCCTAGCGTGGCCGAATCCAAGGGGATTCTTTTTGTCGCGGAATGCGATATTTTTCTTTTGCGGCGATGAGAAAAAAGGGGGCGGAGGAGAAGGAGGAGGAGGAGGACAAAGAGGAGGACTAGGAGATGGAGAAGAAGGAAGAGGAGGGGGAAGAGGAGGAGGGGGAGGAGGAGGAGGAGGAGGAGGAGGAGGAAGAGGAGGAGAGAGGAGCGAGGGAGAGCGAGGAGGAGGAGGAGGGCGAAGGAGGAGGAGGAGCAGATTCGATTGCGCGCAGAGCTGATCCGGAGGATTTCTCAAGCGGCTCGCGGGTTTCAGCGCTCTAAAGGAGGGGCCGCCAAGGGCATTTCACGGCTTCCGTCCGCGCACAGGGAGAGGGCTTCTACTCGGCTGCTCGGCTGGAGAAGCCGTTGCGGGGAGCTCCCTGAGGAGAGGCCAACTGCTCGGACGGGGCGGGCGCCAGGGGTTGAACCGAGCGGTTTCCCCTGGCCGCGGAACGCGGTCAAGGGGGAGCGACAGGGGCAAACATCAAAGGTTGAACCGAGCGTCTTCGTCTTCCGCTCGCTTCCTCGCTCCATACAAGGTGGCCCGAGTCGTTCCCCCGGCCGCGGGGCGCGGCCAAGGGTGAGCGACGGGGGCGGGCGCCAGAGGTTGAACCGAACGTCTTCATCTCCCGCTCTCTTTCTCGCTCCTCCAGGGTGACCCGAATTGTTCCCCCGGCCGCGGAACGCGGTTAAAGGGGGAGCGACAAGGGCGGGCGTCAAAGAACCGAACGTCTTCGCCTCCCGCTCACTTCCTCGCTCCTTCCTCCTCGCTTCGTCATTCGCCTTCTCACCGCCTTCGCTATTCGCCGCAATGCGCTCATACCTACAAGGCAGCGCGCATGCGCCGACTGCTTCTCGGTGAAGAGGTTTGCTTAAGGCTAGCGTTGCAGTGGTGGCATGAAAAAACTCGGCTTTGTATGAGGAGTACCAGGGAACACCTATCACATACTAGCGGACTCGAAAAAGAGGTTTATACATAGAAGTTACAGTATGTCATTGAACATCTAATCATCAAGTTTGATGCGCCAGCCTTGGCCGAAATTTCTGATTTGCCAATGTGCGCACTCCCGCGTGGTAGCGTTAATCAGGGAAACAGATGGGTACTCGATTGCATTCTTGATTGGAGTGGGAAGTTTGAAGATACGGCCAACGACGCCATCAAGCAGTTATGACACCAATTCCAAGGAAATAGCATGTGGTGGAGTAGTCAGTGGGACGGCAGCTGCGATGACCACGTGAAGGGTTGGTCGCAAGGAAATGGAGCCGGGCAAATACAATAACTTACCATGCCCATTCGGTCCGTCGAGCTCATGGCAAGCAGCGTACACTATGCATTTGGCGATTGTGCCTGCTGGAGCGAATTGGCATGTAGCCAAGCGCATTATGTTCGACGAACTTCAAAAGTTCACCCGTTTGGAAGATTCATTGGCGTGCGGCTCTGTAAACTGTCGCTGCTGGTGGCCTCACGAGCGTCTGAGCATAAGGAAAATATTCCAAAAACTATTCGAACACCTTGGCGGGTTCCAAGTTCGGTGCAGCAAATGGTTGGGGGATAATGGAAACAAAACCGGTTGATTTCAACAGGATTTCAAACAACGAAGGGCAATTTGCGGAATGGGTGGATGCGTGGACTCAGAAGCCAGATAACTCAATCCTAGGGTGGCCAGAAGGAAAATGCATATCGTTTTTGGAATGCTATGCGAGGGGTGCGTCAACCCTTCGCACAATATTCCAAAAACGATATACCTGGATGTTGGTCGGGATCTTGTGGTTGGCCTCTGTGGGGCCCCTGGGAGGCAGCTTCGAGGCCTCGTGAGGCCTCTTGGGGGCAGTTTGAAGGCCTCTGGGGCCCTTTTTGGTGCCTTTTGGCCGCTTCTTTGGGGTCTGTGGGGGCTCTTTGGGGGGCTCTGGAGGGCCAGAGGCAGCGATCCTCGTGAGGGGTGTCGTGAAATGGCGCTCCGGAATCCCACGCGGAACACCCCAAGAGCGCCCAAGAGCACCCGAGAGCGTCTGGGAGCGCTCAGGAATTGGGTGGTCCGGGCTCTTAAGAAACGGGTCCTCGACCTCTCGGGGCTGCAGGAGCCTTGGGGCGCTCCAAGTCGTGCCGGGGGCACGGTGGCGGATATTTGCTCGATTTCTGCGTCAAGAGATGGTTGGCCGCTGGTTTTCGCGTGTATTTATCCAGACATGATGTGTGCAATTCTGAATCAGCGTCAACGGCTGGTTGGCCAACGCGAGCGCTCGTGAAGCATCTTGCGGAAAAAAGCTTAGCCATATGAGTATGAGCGAGAGAAAATGAAGAGGGAAGAGAGAGGCGGAGGACGCGAGAGGGAAGATATAATACTAGAACCATCGCGCGCGCTCAGGTTCTAGCCCAGGCCACATGTAGACGTACATGAAGGTTTCTGGGGAAGCCTCTCAGAAGCCCGTTGGGGCCCTCTTGGGGGTCTCATGGGGGCTTCCTGGAAGCCTCGTGGGGGGCCTCTTGGAAGCCTCGTGGGGGGCCTCCGGAGGCCCTTTGGGGCCTGCCGCGGGCGTCTTGGGGGCCTCTTCGGGCCTCTTGGGGGTCTCTCAGGGGCCTCCTGGGGCGGGGGGGCTGGAAAGTTCAGTTGGGTTTCCCGTCTTGGGCCCCTCTTGGGGCCCTTCAGGGACGCGTTTGGGCCGTCCTGGGCGCCTCTTGGACTGTCCTGGGCCCCTCTGGGGCCGTCTTGGGGCTCTCTTGTGGGCTTCGTGGGCCGTGTTGGGGCGGTCTAGGGAGAGGTTGAGGTCGTAAAGGACGGTACGAAGACCCAAACATCGAACATGGTGAAAATGTACGTTTTACGACGGGAACGGGACTATTTTTGCTTCCCGGGGCCGTCTGGGGGGACCTCTTGGAAGGGTCTTCGAGCGTCTTGGAGGCGTCTGGGGCGGTTCGAGACGCCCCTTGAGGCGCCAGAGACCGCTGGAGGTTGTCTTCAGGGTGGCTCTGGGCGGCCTGGGGCCGCCTGGGCGGCCGTCTGGGCGCTCTGGGGGCCGACCCGGGGCCCGCCGCGGAGCGCGGGCTGGGCCCGACGTCCCCCCATTTGCGGTCGAGGCTAGAAGAAAAGGACCTCTTCCTCTCTTCGTGACTGGCAGCACGACAGTTCCCTGTCTGGCCGTTGAAGGATCGATTGGAAGTTTGGGCCCCCCTCCGTCGAGAGAGCAGAGGTTCAATTTGCCTTGGGCCGCGCGCGCCGTCGGTATGCGGCAAAAGCAGGGGGCAAAAAACCCAATATGGGGTATTATTGGCTTGGCGACTCGTACCGGCATAATGTGTGCTGATAGAAAAGGGTCAATCATACGGTCTCGTATTTTGGGGTTCCCCGCGCTGAAGGACAACTGCGGATCGCGACGCGACAGAGACCTGGAACGGAAGCGCAGAGTTCAAAACAAACTCTTTCGAATCAATGGCATGGGGCTCAGGGGGCGCATTTACTGTGCTCACGTTTTCCAAGTCCTACATAACTGAATTTTGGAACCCATGTTATCCAGATCCTAAAGACAGATCAGACACGAGGGAACCCAGAATGCTCGTATGCATGCCAGCGTACTTCAGTCAGTATCGACCGCTTACGAGCGGATCCACTTACACTGAATTGGAGGGTCCCGAAAACATCACGGTCGCATGCCTTGTGCCTGGGAGATTCCGCTCAGCACTCACGCTCAAGGAGCGCATGCTTGATGTTGGGAAGACAATGCTTCACGTAATGCAAATATTTCAAGAAAGCGAGTTCACCATCGAATTCGGAAGACAATCGTTCTCGCTCGCGCTCGGGATGCGCCTGGCCAGCGCGCAGAGGAATTTCGATCAGCTCTCTAACGGCGGCGATGCAGCGGGCCGCTTCTGAGGCCGCAAGCGCTAACAACAATGACGCACGAATTCTTATGTATGTTCGGCTTATGCGTCAACTGATGGTTGGTCGTTGATTCCGCAAATTATCTATGCAGTGGTGACGTATGCAATGTGTGAATCAGCGTCAACGGCTGGTTGACTGATCCTGCTTGCTTGCACTGCGCATAATGGTGCTCTACGTTTGCATCGTACTTCTATAGTGCGTCAACTGCTGGTTGGCCCTTTCTTCTAGCATCGCGCGAAATAGTGCATGAGCAGCAAGGAGCGAGACAGAGAGAAGGACAGATGGAACGAGAGAGAGAGAGAGAGGGAGAGAAAGAGAGAGAAACAGAACACGTACTCAAAACCTGTAAAGCAACACAAGAGGGTGGACGACCCCCCACCCTACAACGAATCTTTTCATATTCGTTGTTTTCTTTTTCTCTTTATTAAGTTATAACACATTGGCTGCTGTTATCTATCGTATATCAGATTGTACTGCTTTGTCTTGCTTAGCATCGTGTTATATTATATTATTTTATTTTATATTATTTTATAGTACATGCAAGTCTATTATATTATGTGATGTTATATCACAGTGCACCGCAGTATACTATATGCTCCTATGTTAAACTAAACTACATATGGCTATAATTTAGTATCCTGTATTGTTATATGCAACATCATAGTATATTAGATGGTATGCTAGTGTATGTTGTTATAATACACTACTGTGTTACACTATATTACCTAACAGCGAAGACTGATAGGTTTCTAGTGGGATCAAAAGAGAGCAGCAGATCACTCCACAGGGGGGTCCGGGCAGGTGTTGGGAGTTGCCGGGCGGCAGTGAGCCGGGCTCGTTTTTCACCAACAGTCACACACTTCGTGCTCTTCGCCTTCCCAGAACTCCATTCCCAGGCCACATTCTGGGGGGCCGGATGCAACTGTAGGCCACTTCGTGCTCTTCGATTTCCCAGAACTCCATTCCCGGGCCACATTCTGGGGGGCCGGAGCCAACTGTAGGCCACTTCGTGCTCTTCCATTTCCCAGAACTCCATTCCCGGGCCACATTTTGGATGCCCGGAGCCAACTGTAAGCCACTTCGTGCTCTTCCATTTCCCAGAACTCCATTCCCGGGCCACATTTTGGATGCCCGGAGCCAACTCTAGTCCACTTCCTGGTCTTCGAGTTCCCAGAACTCCATTCCCGGGCCACATTTTGAATAGCCAGACGCTTCATACTCCTTCCGCCACAGCTGTGTTTGGTTCAGGACTTGCTAGTGACACTGCAGTCCTCTGCATTCAATCGTGCCACTGCATTCATTCACTGCAGACCACTGAGTTTTGATTGCAATGGCGTTCCCCTGGCCGTACCCCCATGTCCAACGTTCATCCGCAGCCTCTGCTCCGCGAGGCTCGTCCGAAGTGTCGCCGCCTCGCGGTGCTTCTCAGCCTGCGCCGCCTCGCGGTGCTTCTCAGCCTGCGGAGGAAGGTGGACAGACGCCTGGTTCTGGCGCTGTGCAGCCTGCGTCTTTCACGGTCGCCTCGTTCAATTTCGGGTTCGAGCAGGGCATGATGACTGGTAAGCAGGCGGCCACTCACTGCGCTAACTTCGGAAGGTTGTGCGCCACGATAGTGGAGACCGCTGATGCTGATATTGTCTGTGGCTGCGAGGTCGGTGCGTTCCGTGAAGGCTTTCGCCGAGCAGGGATCAACGTGACAGAGATCCTCAGTAAGCCTTTCGGTGATGGCATTCGCTTCTCGGAGGTCGACAACTACTTGACTCTCTGGGGGTTCCGCGGTGCTTCTCAGCCTGCGGAACTGACTCTGTGCGAAGACAGCAAAGTTTACAGGCCTCCTAGCGGCCGAGAGATTGATGCTGTTATTTCACATTTTGAGGTGAACAAACCAGGCCATGACAAGTTCCACGTGGTGATCGCCAACATGCACATCGTGTGCGGCAAGAAACCGCCGACCATCCAGACTCGAAAGCGGACAGTTCGCCATCTCCGCTTGCACCTGGACGGCCTGGCCAAGATTCTTGAGAATCTAAACCAGGCAGTCGTTCTGCTTGTAGTCGGCGACGACAACCTCACTTTCCAGGAGGCGCGGGAGGCTTACCAGCGCCAGCAGAACGACGAGAAGGTATGGGAGGTCCATGCCACTCCGGCCGACCTCAAAGGCGACCACGTCGCGGTCTGCGGAGCAGTCGCCCGTTTCTGCTCCATTGCCGTTGGCGCGTCTTTTACGGATCGTGGCATGCGCAACGACGCACACGATGCGGTGGCGGTTGTGCTCACTCTCCCTGGTGCTATTCAGCCTGGGGAGAGCAAGAGGCGGAAGATTGTCGTCGAAAACGTCTCCGACGCCGACGTCAGCGTACAGGCGGACCGCGAGTCTTCTGTGCATTGGGATCGGTCGCCGAGTTCTACTCCTCCGCTTTCACCGACTTCACCGGGTGATCCCGACTACGTCGAGGATGTCGTTCAGAATCGCGCGGACGACTTGCACAGGGAGCTGAGGCAGCTTTGGGACGACAGGTACGACGAGGAGTACGATCCGAAAGTCCTCCATCATCTCAGTCTCTTGCTTTTCAAAAAGAGGAAGTCCACGGAGCCAGCGGACACTGATCCAGCTGGCGCTCCTCAGCCTGGCTCGGAATATGACACGGCCTTTGCGTCTCAGGAGGAGACTGGCCGAGCCATTCTCTCTGTCCTTAAGCTTCGACATGACTTTCTGCGGAGCAAGAACATCGACGACATGCGCTACGTTCTCACGGAGCCTGAGCGCCAGGAATTGGTCAGAGTAGCTCGCGACCAGTACGAGCAGTCGCGGCAGCAGCGTGCGCTTCAGGAACGGGATGTCGAAAAGGGAAAAGCGAGAGGCAAGTCTGCGCCACAAGGGGGCCATGCGGTTCCGCAGGGTCCTAACAAAGGGCCAGGCGGTAAGAAAGGTTCTCACGGTGCTTCTCAGCCTGCGGGAAAAGGTGGCCAGGCCAAGGGTGCAGGTCTGGGTAGCGTCGCCAAGTTTGTGAAAGACCAGAAGCGTAAGCGGTGGCATCGCCATTTGCAACGTGTGGCCGGTACCAAACAGATCTGGGAGGTGCTGGCCTTCTCAGGGCGCTTCGACGTTGATTGGCTAACGCAAGCGTTGCAAGCTGATCACAGTGAGGGCCGTGATGCAGCAGTTCCCGAGGAAGCTCTGCGGCAACAGCGGCGCCGGCTGCACCACCAGAAGGCCGAGGCCATCGCGCGCTACAACGAGGGGGAGCGGCTTTCCCTCCATCTGTCTGCCCAGGCTGGCCAGCCAAAGCCGAACTTCACGCGCAGGCAGCTGGACGTGTTGCAGATGTTTGAGAGCGGAGCGCTGCTTCAAATCCGCAACCAAGCGATTCTGGCGTGCGGGCACGGCCGTCTGTTCAGGGGCGATGGCGACTACCTGGACATCGGCGGCAGCACGGGCGGTGGCTCCAGGCGCATCATCGATTCTTGGCAGCCGCCGGACTGGCGTGACTTCCTCCAAGACGATCAGGACATCTGAGTTTTGCAAGTCTCCCTGCCCGCGGTGCTTCTCAGCCTGCGGTCTGCCGCTCTCCAGCTGCGGTCTCGAGCAGTAGTGTTCGAAAGCATGCGAGTTCCTGCGGTGCTTCTCAGCCTGCAGGTTTCGCAGCCTGCGCTCTGCAGTACAAGTGCTTTTCAGCATGCGACATCCTGCGGTGCTTCTCAGCCTGCAGGGTTCGCAACGTGCGGTTTGCAATGCATTCCTTTTCAGTATGCGAGTTCTTGCGGTGTTTCTCAGGCTGCAGGGCTCCGAGGCTCTTCGCTTCGATGCCAATGTTTTCAGACACCGTAGCTCCGTTCCGTAAACATCTTCCAAGAGCCGCTCGCAACCTTTTGCAGCTGGCTGTCTGCAGACGTAGTCTGTCTCAGCATGCGAGCTCCCGCGCGCTTCGCCGGCTTTTGCTGCGCGGACAATTTTCTCACACACGTCAGCGCCGTTTGTAGGCGTCAGAAAAACATGTAGACATTCGCGAAGGGCTTAGTCTGTATATCGTCACATCATTACATACGCAGTCGTCGAACACATCGGTGTACATTCAGCGCTTTGTCCTTCTACAGCATTCTTTCCGTTGATAACAGTGTTCTGATGGGTTCGCTTCGTTCTAAAAGCGTTGATAGCAGTGTCTCGTTTGCGGACAACTCATTCTATATCAACTCACTGATACCGAGTTTCCTTTCACCATAAGTGAATGCATACCAGTGTATGTTGGTTACTACAAAAGTGGGTTCCTACAACCGACTTCATGATCGCTATCATCATCGCAGATTTCACTCATCCTCATCACCACGACTGGTTCACGTTGGCCTGCGGTGCTTCTCAGCCTGCAGTTCCTTTCGTTACACTGTAGTTGAAGCCGTTCATGGCAGTGACTCGTTTAAAGACAACTTTAGTATTGGGGGAAGTGTCGATAGCAGCGTTTCTTTTTACTTATACAAGCGTTGATAGCAGTGTCTCGTTTGTGGACAACTCATTATATATCAACTCATTCATGCAGAGTTTCTTTTCGCAGCAAGTGAATGCACAGCAGTGTATCTGCATTACTGGCCCCCACTCCATTATCACTATCATCATCAACGATTTCCTACACGCGTGTGCGCGGCGGTCGCCATGAGTGAATAGTTTGCAGAGACTTCTCGCATTGATACCCATGGGTCACTTCAGAGTGAACTCATTTGTGATCTTCTTTCATTGGAAGTTGAATCGGTTGATGGCAGTGCCTCGTTTAAACTCCACTTTGGTATTGCTAGTAGTGTCAATGCCAGCGTTTCTTTTTAATTGTGCAAGCGTTGATAGCAGTGTCTCGTTTGTGGTTAGTTATAACAGCGTTGACAGCAGTGTCTCGTTTGCGGACACCTCATTGTACATCAACTCGCTGATACCGGGTTTCCTATCAACACCATCATCATCATCCTTAACCATGTTTGCTCGAGTTTCACCTGGCCGTCCAGCCGCGGCGGTGCTCCTCAGCCTGCCTTGTCACAATGCCAGCACGCGGCAAGGCATCGCCCCCGCCACCCCCGGCCCCGTGCGATGGCCCGTGGGAGATTCTGCCGGATCCGCCCGCACCGACTCCTCAGCCAGGTGTCGACGTGGTCTTTGAGCAGGCTCACCTCGAAGACATCCGCCGTGCACCAGGGATGGGCGGCAAGACCGCCTGCCAGTGGCAGCGCGCGCTGCGCGCCGAGTGCATTGTCAACAACTTGTCGTTCAAAGACGTAACAAACGACCCGTCCTACGACTGGAAGCAACTGCTTCGGTCTGCCGCTCCGGGTTTCGCTGAGCGCATAATCGGGCAGGGCATCGCCCAGGTTCTCTTTCGCATCATCGAGACAGAGCGCGACCCTAACTACTCCAACACGGATGGCCACGGCAGGCACTTCTTCGAGTTCCGTCGTGCAGACGGTTCAGCCATGCGCCTGCATTACCATAAGAACGGCCGACCCGATGAGCCCACCTATGTCGGTCCACCACGCGCCGTTGCTCAGCCTGCCGTGCCTGAGCCTGGCGCTGCTCAGCCTCATGTTCCTCGTGGCGGCGCTGCTCAGACTGCCGTGCCTGACGGTGGCGCTGCTCAGCCTGCCGAGACTGGCGGTGATGCCCCACTGCTCTTCACACAGGAGCACCTGCAAGAGGCAGCCTGCTCGCGCCAGATTGTGGGCCGCGACGAAGCCAGCGCCGCTCTCCAATCGCTGTTGCACTACCACCATGGCGAGACTGCCCCAGGTGCTGTTGACATCACCGATGGCTCAGCATTTGACTGGCTTCGATGGGTGGCACATATCGAAGGTGCGCGCGACGTCATCCGCAATGGCGTCCACAGGGTCTACGCTGTCCGCTGGAATCCGCACTGGGCTCCAGAGGCCGTCTTCTGCTACGGCAACAACACCTACAGCACACTGGTGCCCCGCAAATCGCGCTACACAGGCTCGTGGAGCCACGCGCGAATTGTGACTCACCGGAACGCCAATTGGGTGACCGAACCGTTGCTATCTGCGGCCCCTGTGGCAGCTACGCCGTGGCTGGTGTTGCGGGATCAAATAACCTGGGAGTGATCTCTGGCAAACGAGATGTGGTGCTTCTCAGCCTGCACTCATGTGACACGCAATGCCGTGCCCTGCAATCGCGTGGTGTTTCTCAGCCTGCACTCGCAGGTCCTTCGGAGGTCAATTGTTATGAGTTCGGCACGGTCTCGGTCAAGTACAGCGTGCTGTGGGGATCCCGAGATGGGGCCTGGCTCAAGGTGCTCAAGACGTACTGGAGTGTCCCAGAGCCGGAGTGCCAGCTGATCCTCGGGAGTTGGAACGGCATTTTCAGGCCGTGGCCGGACACGTTCTGGATCAGGACGGGGGGGTCCGAGCCCGAGATAGATGCTAGCGCTCTGCAGTACAAGTGCTTTTCAGCATGCGACATCCTGCGGTGCTTCTCAGCCTGCAGGGTTCGCAGCGTGCGGTTTGCAATGCATTCCTTTTCAGTATGCGAGTTCCTGCGGTGTTTCTCAGGTTGCAGGGCTCCGAGGCTCTTCCCTTCGATGCCAATGTTTTCAGACACCGTAGCTCCGTTCCGTAAACATCTTCCAAGAGCCGCTCGCAACTTTTTGCAGCTGGCGGTCTGCAGACGTAGTCTGTCTCAGCATGCGAGCTCCCGCACGCTTCGCCGGCTTTTGCTGCGCGGACAATTTTCTCACACACGTCAGCGCCGTTTGTAGGCGTCAGAAAAACATGTAGACATTCACGAAGGGCTCAGTCTGTATATCGTCACATCATTACATACGCAGTCGTCGAACACATCGGTGTACATTCAGCGCTTTGTCCTTCTAGCTGGGTCGCTTCGTGCTGAGGCTGAGGCTGATGCAGGCTGAGGCTGAGGCAGGCTGAGGCTGAGGCCGAGGCCGACGGCAGACTGAGGCTGAGGCTGAAGCAGGCTGAGGCTGAGGCAGAGGCAGGCTGAGGCTGAGGCTGAGGCAGGCTGATGCTGAGGCAGGCTGAGGCTGAGGCTGAGGCTGATGCAGGCTGAGGCTGAGGCAGGCTGAGGCTGAGGCCGAGGCTGAAGGCAGACTGATGCTGAGGCTGAAGCAGGCTGAGGCTGAGGCTGAGGCAGGCTGAGGCTGAGGCAGGCTGAGGCTGAGGCTGAGGCAGGCTGAGGCTGAGGCTGTGACTGCGACTGCCGTTGCCACTGCGACTGTCCTCGCGAATGCGACGACGACTGCGAGAACAGCAGAATTCTACAACTGGATTCTCATCCGAATCTTAAGGGGAATGCTTCCAGATATGCTCCTACACATGGCTGTTAGGTTGCTTTGCCGGGATAATTTTACGGTCGTATCGTATACAACATTATATTATACTGCATTGTGGTATATTATATGCTAGTATGTTGCATTATACTAGATTATATGATATACTATGGTACAATGTTTTATGTTATTATATATGATTCGGTATTCCAGTATGCATTATGTGTGTGCACATTCGGTTATAGTATTTGATATTACAGTCTATTGTGTTGTGCAGCTCCATGTTAAATACTGTTATGCTATGATCGAGTACCTTATGTTGTTCTATGCTATACTCAAGTAACATATTACATATTATATGTTGGACTTCGGGCCATCTCGCCACGGGTCCTGGGCTGTGTGTCAGAAGCCTCTTGGATGTTCGTTGGTACCTCGTCGGGAGCCTCTCGGGAACCTCGTCGAGGGCGGGCTGTGAAACCTCTTGGGGGGCCTGTTGGGAACCTCGAGTCGCTTCGTTGGGGCCTCTTTGGGTCTCATGGGGGCCTGGGGAAGCGGAAGGCTGGAATTGTGGGTTTGTGTTCCCCCTCTTGGGGCCCTATTGAGCCGTTCTGGGGCCCCTCGTGGGCCGTCTTGGGGGGCCTCTTGGGCCGTCCTGGGGCCCTCTCGAGTCATCTTGGGGCTCCCGAGAAGTCGCTGACGCCGTCTGAGGGCTTTCTTGGTCCCTCTCGGGCCGTTTCGGGGAGGTCTCGGGCGCCTCTTGAGCCGTCTAGGGGCGTTGAATACCTGAAGCGGTAAGAACGCCCAAATCCTTACACACCTAAGGAGCACGTCTAATTTTGGCCTCTTGGGGCACCCGTCGGAGTCCTCTTGGGGCCTTCTTGGGCCGTCTTGGGGGCCTCTTGGTCCGTTTGGAAAGCTTCTTGGGCCGTCTGAAATCGCTGGAAGCCGTCTTCGGGGTGGCTCGGGGCCGTCTTTGGCCGCCGGGACGTCTCTCTGATCGCTCTGGGCGCCGTTTTGCAGCCCCCCAACAACGGGCCTGGCCCCGAAACGCCCCGAAAAGGGTCGCCCCCCACCCCCCCCCATGGGGACTAAAAAGGGGCCCGGGGGGGGGGGGAGTTTTGAAAAAGCGTGCCGCCCCCGAGGGCGGGGGCCCGGTTCCCCGTTATGACGTACCAAGGAGATGATGAGGAGTGATGAGGAACGGAGGTGGAGGAAGGAGGCGGAGGAGGAGGAGGAGGAGGAGGAGGAGGAGGAGGAGGAGAAGGAGGAGGAGGAGGAGGAGGAGGAGGAGGGAGAAGGAGGCCAGAAAGAGAGAGGAGGATGGAGGGATACAGAGGAGGCTCAGAAAAAGGCCCAAAGCTTCGTTCCTCGATCCTCTCCGATACTCCTCGACGTCTGGGGAGGAGGGATGGGATGAGGATGATGATAAGGAGAAGGGAGGAATTAGGAGCAGGAGGAGGAGGAGGCCCAACAAAGTCCAAACGTCTGGATCGTCCTCGCAGTCTGGGGAGGAGGAGGAAGGAAGAGGAGGAGGGATGAGGAGGAGGAGGAGGAGGAGGTGGAGGAGGACGAGGAGGAGGAGGGAGGATGAGAGGGAGCGGGGGAAGGACAGATGAGGAGAAGGAACGATGCTGCTGCTGATGATGATGCTGATGTTGATGATGTTGATGTTGATGATGATGATGATGATGATGATGATGATGATGATGATGATGATGCGGATGATGCTGCTGCTGATGATGCTGATGATGACGATGATGCTAATGCTGCTGATTACTATGATGATGGGTATGGTTATGGTAATGCTACTGGTGAGACTGCTGCTGAAGATGATGTCGATGCTACTGCTGATATGGATGATAACGAGGAGGACAGAGAGGCAGGTGAATGAGAAAGGGAGAGGAGGAGGGAAGAGCAAAGGAGAGAAAGAGGCAGCAGGAGGAAGCTCATCAATTTGCAAATAACTTGATCCTGCTCGAACCTGGATCCTCCTCGACGTCTGGGGATATTAGGATTCGGATGATGATGTTGATGCTGATGATGATGCTGCTGATATTGATGACGATGCTAATGATGATGCTGATGATGATGCTGATGCTGATGATGAGGATGATATGCAGAGGATGGTGATGATTAGGCGGAGGAGTACAGACATGGATATCGAGGAGGCATGCGAATTACGCTTTGAGCGTGGATCTACTTGAAGCCACAACATTAAGGATGAGGCGACCGACAGATGACTACTGAATGTGATGACACTTTGTAGAGATGGCGGCGCTTCGGCAATTTGCCCGCAGCAAGCTACATCCTTGAAACCGAGGGTATGGCAGAAACTTCTGTTTCCACCGGCTAAAATGGAGTGCGTCCGTGGTGGAGGGGGCTGTCCTTAGACCCCGATGGAATTTGTCAACGGGGAGGGAGAGCGTACGTAGGCCCCGTGCACCCGCCAGTGGCCGTGCTAGCTCCTGGGGAGAATGTGCATCCAGAGATCCAGCCGTCAAATTTCGACCATACTCGACTTGGGCGTTCAAATCCATGCCCAGGGTCTGGGATCACCTTCGCTTCCAATGCGCAGTCACTTTCGACCTTCCCCCTGTAGCTGGGTGATGGGTGGGGTGGGGGCTGTTAGTGAACAGGCGCCCCGTTGAGAAATCGGGGGGCGGGCAAGGTCGACGTGCAGGGGAGGGGGGCACAGGGGCACCAACTCCCCATCGATGTCTCAAGCTGCGTCAGCTTTCAGCTTGCTGCCGCCGACCATACCCAAGTGCCGCTGGCCCTTCGGGGACGGAGCCTTCCAATGGGAAACGCAGCAGACCGCAGGGCGGGTATAGCAGAGGAAAGAGGAGGAGGGAGGAGGAAGATGGAGCAGGAGGAGATCCAACAACGCCCAAACAAATCTCGATCCGCCTCGAAGTCTGGGGAGGAGGAAGACGAGGAAGGATGCGGTGGGAGGGGACTGAAAGATAACGATGATGATGACGATGACGATGATGATGATGATGATGATGATGATGACGATGATGATGATGACAATGATGATGATGATGATGATGATGATGATGATGATGATGATGGGGATGATGATGATGATGATGATGAGGATGATGATGATGGTGCTAATGATGATGCTGTGGATGCTGATGATTATGATGATGATGACGATTATGGTAATGATGGTGATGATGATGCTGATGGTGGTGGAGATGGTGATGCTGATGATGCTGCTGCTGCTGGTGGCGATGATGATGGTGACGAGGATTATGATGATGCTGCTGCTGGTACTGATGCTGATGATGCTGCTGCTGTTGATGCTAATGCTTGTGATGGTGATGATGATGCTGACGACGATGATGATGATGATGATGCTGTTGTTGGTGGTACCGATAAAGGTGGTGATGCTGACGAGTATGACGATAATGCGGATGATTGTGATAATGGCAATGCTAATACTAATTATGGTTATGCGGCGGATGCTAATGATGGTGATGATGCGCTGATGCTGTTGTTGTTGTTGAGGATGGTGATGATACCGATGATGCTGATGATCATGATGATGCTGTTGACGCTGTTGATTATGCTGCTATGATGCTGCTGATGATGCTGCTGATGATGATGCTGATGCTGATGGTGGTGACGATGCTGATGCTGATGATGATGATGACGATGATGATGACGATGTTGCTGATGATGATGATGATAATGATGATAATGCTGGTGATTTTGATGATGACGATGATGATGACGGTACTCGTGAGAGAAAGGAGGAGGAAGGTGGGGCAGGGAGGGAGGGAGGGAGGTGAAAGAGGAAGGAGGAGAGCAAATACTGATGATGATGCTGATGCTGATGATGACGATGATGATGATGCTGCTGCTGATGGTGAGGGCGATGAGGATGATAATGATGATGATGATGATGATGATGATGATGATGATGATGATGCTGCTGCTGCTGCTCATGATGGTACTGCTGATGCTGATGTTGATGATGTTGATGATGCCGATGATGATGCTGATGCTGCTGCTGATGATGATGATGCTGATGATGATGATGATGACGATGATGATGATGATGATGATGATGATGATGCTGATGATGATGATGATGATGATGGTGCTGATGATGCTGCTGATGATGATCACGATGATGCTGCTGCTGCTCATGATGCTGATACCTATGATGATGCTGATGATGATGATGAGGAGGAGGAGGAGCAGGAGCAGGAGGAGGAGGAGGGGGAGGAGGAGGAGGAGAAAAGAGGAGGAGGAGAAGGGAGGAGGGGGAGGGGGATGGGAGGAGGGGGAGGATCAGGAGCAGGAGCAGGAGCAGGAGGAGAGGAGAGGAGGAGGAGGAGGAGGAGGAGGGGAGAGAGGAGGAGAGGTAGAGGAGGAGAAGGGGAGGAGGAGGAGGAGGAGGAGGAGGGGGAGGAGGAGGAGGAGAAGAGGAGGAGAGGCCCAACATCGTTCAAAGCCTCGGCCTTCCTCGACCCTGGGCCCTTCCCGAAAAACGTCTGGATAGGAACGAGGATGAGGAGGACGATGCTGGCGATGCTGGCGAGGATGATGATGATGATGATGATGAGATGAGGATGAGAGGAGGAGGAGGAGGAGGAGGAGAGGAGGAGAGGGGAGGAGGAGGGGGAGGAGGAGGAGGAGAGGGGAGGAGAGAGGAGGAGGGAGAGGAGGAGGGAGGAGGGAGGAGTAGGAGGAGGAGCAGGAGGAGCAGGAGGAGAGAGGAGGAGTGGAGGAGGAGGAGGGGAGGAGGAGGCGGAGGCGGGGGCAGAGGCGGAGGCGGAGGCGGAGTATGAGGAGGAGGAGGAGGAGCAGGAGGAGGAGGAGGAAGAAGAGGAAGGATGAGGTGGGAAGGGAGGTGCAAGAGGACGAGGTTGATGACGAGGATGACGAGGAGGACGATGATGGCGATGCTGGCGACGTAGATGATGGGGCCGAGGCAAGCAGAAGCAAGGCGCAAGGCTCCGGCGGGCGGCCGCCCGCCCGTGCGCCGCCCGGCTCGTGCGCGGAGTCCTGCGGGGGGCGGTTCTGTTCGATCGGCGGCGGCGGCGGCGGCCACGGCGGCAGAAAGGACGGCGACGCCGTCAGCGGCGGCCACGGCGGCGGCCGCGACGGCGACGCCGTCGGCGGCGGCCGCGACGGCGGCCGCGGCTGGCGACGCCGGCGGCGGCGGCGGCGGCGCCCACGGCGGCGACGACGCCATGGCGGCGCGAAGGCCCGGGGCGGCTGGCACCCCAGGTATTCGGCGTCTCGAGAAGCTCGGGACGGAGGTGCTCCATCGTTTCTGGCCTCTCGGGGCCCTCATCGGGCCTCGGGGCTGTCAGGAAACGACTCGGGCACCAAGGGCAATCAAGACTCCAGGGCACCACGAGACACCACGGGACGCCACGATCGATCTCACTGTTGATCCCGCTATCGATCGCAATATCTGGTCGGAAGTTCGGGGACCCGCGTCTCGAAAACATTGAGACGCTGGATGCCTAGGGCCGCTTTCTGTCAGCGGGCGACAGGGGGCACGCTCCTCCCTTCCTGATCGCTCCAGCTCCCTCCCCTGCCTACTTTTTCGGACCTGCTGCTCCTCCAGCTCATCCCTTCTCCTCACCCTCCGCCTCCTGCTCCTCGCTTCTCCTCCTCCTCCTCCTCCCTCGTCCTCCTACTCTCCTTCTCATCTTACCCGTGCTCTGACACGCTGCGCTGTCGCACGGCGGATGAGCTTCAACTCGAAAAATCCCCCCTTCCTTTCTGTGCAAGGGCCATGGCACGCGTGATACTTGCTTTTGTCCTGCCTGGCAAGCGCTGTCCAATCCTCCGCGCGTTCAAGAGGTCAAACGCTGACTGTCGCTTGCCAGATTTTTCCACTGCGATCCGATGCTGGAACCTTTTAGAGCGAATGTGCCTGGTACTAGGGCCTAAAGCGAGAACCACATTTTGAGAACGACCCTATCCATCCGTGTAGCTGATGGAAAATTTTACGGCGGATGTGCGACCGTAAGGCGAGAGCCACGTTTTGACCCCCCATCAATCGGTGGCATTGTTGGAGATTTCAAGCTTCGGGGTCACACGCACGGAGGAAGTCTCGATTGAAACGTCCGACCCGCCCTACCAACACGTCTGGTGATCAGACGAGGAGGACGTATCTAGAAGGAGAAGGGATGGAGGAGCAGGAGGAGAAGGATGAGGATCAGGAGGAGGAGGAGGAAATGGAGAAGGAGGAGGAGGAGGAGGAGGGGGTGAAGGGGGAGGATAGAGGAGGAGGAACGAGAAGGAGGGGATGAGGAGGAGGAGGAAGAGGAGGAGGAGGAGGAGGAGGAAGGAATGAGGAGGAGGAAGAGGAGGAGGAGAGAGGGAGGAGGAGAGGAAGGAAGAGGAGGAGGATGAGGAGGAGAAGGCGGATGAGACTCGGCCTTGCGCGTGGTCAAAGCCCGCGTGATTCGTGCACGCGGAAGCCTGGCAATCTCAAGATGCATCAACGACGCTGTAGAACACTCTCCAGTTCCCTCCTCACAAGCCCCCATGCAACAAGTATTCATCTCCACCACGAGCACTTTTCATTCGCGGGAAGGGGAGGGGTATTATGAGGGCATTCTAAGGGGGACGGGCATTATGAGGGGGAGGGTGGGTGGGTGGACGGGAGGGGGCATAACGTAACGCCCCCTTCCCCCCCCACAGACTGTGGTGCCGGACGACGCACTGCGGCAGTGCGGGGGACGCACCGAGGGGGGGGAGCGTTATGTTATGTGGGGGGAGGGGGGCGTAACGCGCGTTGTGGCCCAGAGGGTAAAAACAAAAACAGTCTCCACGGGAAGCATCCTTTTGGCCTACCCGTCAAGCGAGAGCCCCTTGTTGAACAAGACCGAACCTCAGAACCGCGATAGGACCAGAGGGGGCGAGGATAATGACGCAGACGAGAACGCCGCCGCCGCGCCGTCCTGGAGCCCTCCGTCCGAAGAAGCGTTCACGCTGTAGGCCGAGTCTTCCGAGAAAATACTGTCGGTCGTGTGGTACCGGTTCACCTGGCGCGGGCGAGAACACGACGACGGCGGGCGCAGGACAACACCGGGCAGGGACGAGGCAGGACTTCCTGCGAGCGGGTGGGTCCAAAAAAATGTGTCGGGCACCGCGGCCTCGGACGCTCGACAGCCCTGAGACCACTCCAGAGCGCTCGGGAACGATCTGGAACGCTCGAACGCTCCAGAACGTTCCGGAACGCTCGAACGCCCTGAGAGCCGTTCCAGAACGTTCCGGAACGCTCGACCGTTCTGAGAACGTTTCTACACCCACCGCCCCAAGAGCTCTGACGCCGTGATCCTTGCCGCTGCCCCGAGTAAATTTTGAGAGCCCCGGAGCCTAGAATATCCTAGAATACGGCCTCGGAAGCCGGCACCATGGCGAAGGCAGCAGGGGTGAGGAGGGGGGGGTTCTCCTTGAGGCTGGGGGATTGTGGAGCCCCTCGCTCTTTTCATATGGTTTTTATCGAGTGCAGCGCTCCTCCGCCCTTCGTTGTTGCGTGATTGTTTGATGTTTTTTCCCTTTCCAGCGTGATCATCTTCTTTTCTTCTTCCCTTTCGTTCTTTCGTTCTCTTGTTATCTATCCCCCTCTCTCCGTCTCTCTCTCTCTCTCTTTCTCTCTCTCTCTCTCTTTTCCTCTCCTTCCCATTTCGCCAGCTTCCTGGCAATCATCGTCCCCCCGAGCATGGTCTTCGAAATTCCAGCCCTGTGCTACGCGGCATGGGGTTGGAATTTCGAGGACCATGCTCGGGGGGGGGCACAGGCCTATGCCAAAAAAGGCAGCAATCGGAGCTTATCGAGCATTGGGAAGGGGGAGGATGATCGGGAGGGGCATCAGGATGATGATCTCGGAGGATCTGCATTACATTCGCATTACATCGCATTGCATTCCCACTACATTCTTATTGCGCTGCAGTCGCATTGCGTTGCAATCGCAATGCATTGCAATGGCATTGCATTGACATCGGACTGCATTGCAATCGGAAGTGGGGAGGGGGTGGCGGTTGCTATCTCGCACTGTGTACACACAAACGCGATAGGGGGGAAACTGTGGTCCCCCTTCCCACTTTACGCACGCGGCACAGAAGAACAACCTCGATGAGAAACGTGGATGCACAGGAGGTGGACACAAACAATGCAATGCCACCGCCCACAAACACCACCCATGCAATCCCCCACACGCAACCATTGCAAAACACTCCACACATTTCAACCTCGCACGCACCAGGGAAGGGCAAGCAAACTCTCTCTCTCTCTTTCTCTCTCTTTCTCCCTGAGATCGTTTTCTCTCCCCTTCAGCTACGCGCACGCAGCTTTGAAGAGTAACCTCGAAGGGGAAGGTGCATGCAAAGAAGGCGGACGCAACCAATGCAATGCAACCGCCCGCAAGCACCACCCATGCAACCACCCAGCCGCAACCCCCAATTCAGTGCAATGCAGAACACGCCACGCAGAGGAGGCGGAAACAAACAATTCAATCTAAACGCCCGCAAGCATCACCCATGCAACCGCCCACACGCAACCCCGAGTGCATTGCAATACAAAGCGTGCCACACAATCCAACCTCCCACGCGCCAGGGAAGGGCAAACCATTTGTCTTTCCCTCTGTCTCCCTCTTTCTCTCTCACTGTCTCCCTCTTTTTTTTTTTTTTTTTTTTCTCTCTCTCTCTCTCTCTCTCTCTCACAGTTTCACACTGTGCGCGCGCAGCACTGCAGAATCACCTCGAAGAGGAAGGTGGATGTAACGGAAGCGGACGCAAACACTGCAATGTAAACGTCCACAAGCAAAACCCAGTAGAACTGGACTGTGCTGCGAGAGTTTTTCCAGCACGCCGCGCACCATTCGCCAGCAACTGCCCGTCGGAGGGCGCCGCAGCTGTAGGCGCGGTCGCGCAATCGCTGGAACTCGCGCCCCCGCTTCCGAAGCGTTTTCCCCGCCGCTGTCCAAAGGGCCGACGCCCCCGTCGGTTGACGTGGTTCGGGGCCGCGCATCCACGAAAACGAAAACAGTTCTATCATCGCGAAGCGCAATGGGGGGCGTCGGAAAAGCTCGTGGATGGCGCGCTGCTTTCTCCGCGCCACCTCGGGAGGAAGGGGGGCACATTGGGCTAGATGGGAGAGGCGTGGGAGCGCGAGCATCCAATGCAGCCGGAAACGCGCGTCGGTCGGTGCTCGAAGGGCAGCAGTAGCTGGGCGGCGGGCCCGCCATTCCTGTGCGCTGGCCTGGAACTGATCTTGCCGCGCGGCCCCTGGGCCGATCGAAACGCCTAGGTGCCTGCGAGAGCTGCAAATGGTAAAGTCGGTCCATTCAGGGGCCAGGGCCGTCGCGGTGCCCCGAAAGAGCTCCCTTTCGACGTCGTTTGAAGTGTCCCAAATCGGCACCAAACAGCATTTGCGAGGTCGCAGGTCGAGATGAGCTATCGCCGCCGCCGCCGAAGGGGGGGGCAGTCGAGGAAGAAGGGGGGAGT